>CAWUFW010000666.1:3287578-3818626 GCA_963921515.1 Calotriton arnoldi
ACAAAATTTCTCTTAGTATATGTCAGAGAGACTGCTTACTCCCTCCAACCGAAAAACAGAGGCAGCGACACTATACTATCGGAACCAAGTTCTTAAATGCCAGTAACTCTTCAGCCTTGCAGATAAACTCTCAGACTGCCGTGTAGTTACATTTTCCAAAACCGGGGAGGAACTAGATTTTATTATTTATAATTGAGCCTTTCTTCCAGTATATATTTACAAAGGTTACCTCTTACACCTATAGCTTTCTAACCAAAGGCTCACACGCGGGAGAGGGCGCCAATACTGTTAAACCCAGAAAGAACCTTGACCTTAGCTACCGGAATATATACGGCAGTACACAAACGGGCATGAGCCCGGCCAGGTAAAAACCACTATCTAAGAACAAGAGAGCGGCAAGGAGATCTTACCTCTGGTATATATCGTCCCGCTGTTAGAAACACCATCCCCGTGCGGTATGCAACCGAGCGTACAGAGGATCTATTTGTACGTGTAACCATTGCGTAAACTAACGCGTAGCGTGCCTGTCAAAACTCGCGTTGTTTGACGCGACCAACAAAAAGCCCTCAGAAAACCGGCCGCCATGTTGTAGTGGATGTGACTATCGATCCCTATTGTGAGAATTATATCGTCGTCTTATTCGTGCCATCCCCCCTTGAGCTAGGGGGTCTAATGCTGACAAATCAGAAAAGATGTAAGTTATCCACATTCAAAATACTATGGGACATTCATGCGATTATAATTCCATCTAAATTGAAACTAGGACAAGTGCTGGCATCCATAAAGGTCCCAGAAGATATTGTTCCCATCTAACCACGTTCGAGAGTATTAGGAGAATTCTATACAGACTTTAAATGGTATATGATGCAGATCCACATCCTATCTCATATTATATATGGTATTCTCACGGGAATCACCAGAAAACGGCCGCCATATTTAAGTGGGAAGCTCAGAATCAGAACGAAAAATTAACAAACTCAAGACCTACAAATGTTACACGCTTACATAGGTCTCCGCCATAATTCTCAGCTTAACAGTCCCATATGTCTACATCTTTATCCAATAGTGAGTGCAAGAAATGTACTTAAGCTGCTATGATGCATCAGGGCTCTAAATAGAACCAAGGTAGTCGAGATATTTTTAACAGATAATAGTAGATAAAAGCACCTACTCTACTCATAGTCAGATACTGTTAATTCAAAAGATCGTATATTATGAATTAATATTAACGATCAGATGGTAAGACTCTGTCTACTAATATACTCTACCTAGTGCAATACATCTCGAGTACAGCTAATACAATCTAGGAAATAAAGATGCAGAAAATAGAAGGGCACTTATAAATGATACATTTATGTTACAATCCACGTGATTTCTTCATTAAGACCTCTCCGTACTGTATCGCAATGAAAAATCCAAAAGGTTTCCCTATTCTTTCTTACTTTTTCTGTATCATATCCCGATTTCGGGTTGATTTTTTCTAAAATCAGCCATTTGAGATCATGCTCACTGTGATTGTTTTCCATATAGTGTTTTACCATAGGAGCTTGTGTTTTATGTGTCCTCATGGCAGATTTGTGTTCCGACAGTCTCAGGCGGAATTCTCTCCCTGTTTCTCCTATATATCCAAGTCCACATGGACACAGGATAAGATATACTATATTGCTACTTCTACAGTTTGTGTGGCTTTTAAGCTTCCCTGTTTTCGTGCCATAGGACCATACTTCCGTAGTCATAGCTGTTGGACAAGCATGGCAGGTACCACATCTATGGTTACCTAAGACTGGTGGAAGCCCATCTAGTGTACTTTGCTCCCTGATTTTTGTAGGTGATTTTACTCTACTATGGACTAGCTTGTCTCTTAAGTTAGAATTCCTACGAAATGCCACAATCGGTTTCATTAGTGCCATACTGTCTTCGTTAGTGTTTAAAATCTTCCAATTTCTATTTAAAACCTGTTGTATTTTGTTGTTGTAGCTGGAATGATTAACAACACATACAAGCCTTTCTAAAGGTTGTTTTTCCCTTACGCTAATAAGACTATCTCTATTATAGTATTTAGCACGTTTCATGGACTGTCTAATTAAACGTTTAGGATATCCTCTGAGCAGAAGTCTCTTTTTCAATTGCTCCGCATGTGTCATAAAGTCATGTATATTGGTACAGTTTCGCTTTATTCTCAAGAATTCCCCAAAGGGGATCGAGTCTTTTTGACTTGAGGGATGAAAACTTGAATGCTGTAAAACTGTATTTTTAGCCGTAGGTTTCCTATACAGGCTAACCTCAATTCCCTCATTGCCACTCTTGATCCAAATATCCAAAAACTCTACTTTACAGTGTGAGTATTTGGCCGTAAACTTAAGGTTACAGTCACTCAAATTAAGCCACTCAATAAACTGGACTAGGCTGGGCTCATCACCTGTCCAGACAAAGAAAATGTCATCTATAAATCTAAGCCAAGTTGTAATATTCTCGTAGAAGGGAGCCATCTCATTAAAGATATGTTTTAACTCAAATTCACCCATATATGTATTCGCCACACTGGGAGCACAAGAAGCTCCCATACTGGTGCCCTGTATCTGTTGGTAGAGGTTCTCCTTAAACTCAAAGAAATTATAGTGCAGGACTATATCTAAGCACTCTATAATAAAATTGTTTGGTCTCTCCCCAGGAATTCTAGCCAATAGAGTTGCCACTGCCTCCATGGCTAGATCCTGGGGGATGTTGGTATACAAGGATTCTATGTCCAGAGTGACCAGAAATTGTGTCTCACAGTTAAAGGTTTATACTCAATGGTCGCTATCATGTGTCCTGTGTCTTTTATGTATGACTCATACATTTTGGTAAGAGGACATAGAAATGAGTCCACATACTGGGAGAGTGGTTCAATACAAGAATTTATCGATGAGACAATGGGACGCATAGGCGGATCCTGTATATTTTTATGTGTTTTCGGGACTCCATATAGAGCAGGAATAACTGAATTACTCTTATTCAGGAACTCCAACTCTTTTGGCAAATATCTCCATCCATAAAAGCTTTAGATGTGCTCTCTTCTATTTTTCTCTTTAGATCTACTAAAACTGATCTGCGCACAGGTTGATAGTGCTCAGGTACAGATAACATGTTCTCCATTTTAGCCAAGTACTTATCACTGTCCATGACCACTATGCCCCCTGCCTTATCACATGGCTTAATAGTGATATGGGTATTATTCTGTAGGCTTTTGAGTGCCTGTGTTTCCAAATTGGTAAGATTAGGGAGTGGTTTACGGACATATTTGGTGAGCTTTTCCATTTCTTTTATCACAGTTTTCTCAAAAACTGCAACTTCAGGACCTATCATTTCAAGAGACGGTGTAAACTTAGATGGAGGCTTACACCCTGAGTAGTTGGTATCTTCTTCTGTAGGTATGTTATTAGTCAAAAAAAAATTAAATGAATTTTTCGAAAGAACGAGAAAAGATCTTTATTCATAGTGAAGATGTCAGGTTGAATACTAGGGACAAAGGAAAGTCCTTTACTTAGTAGGCTAATCTCTTCTGAGGTAAGATGATGACTGGACAAGTTAAAGATGGGGATGTTTTCTCCATTAGAAGTATTACTCTCTAAGACCTCCAATACTGCTGGTTTCGTGTCCTCATGTATGGCTGTTGATGTACTTGCTCTGTCTGAGGATACTGGTTCCTGTCTTGTCTTTGAAATCTCACACGGCCCCTGCCCCTGCCTTGTTCTAAAAAAGGCGACTGACCAGATTGCTGTTGGTTAAACGATTGTCCTCGACGATTTCTAGGATTATAACTTGGTCCTTCATTCGTTATAGGGCCATCATAATCTGAATCTGACGAATTTGTATCAGAAAAAGTTAGGGTTTTATGTCTTTTGTATGCACGTGCGTTAATTTGACCTCCTTCATAACGACCTTCCTGATAGAAGTTACTTTGGAGATAGGGATACACCTTTTCTTGAGAGAACCAGCGAATGTCTTTTTTAATTTTTCTGTTTTTTTCTTAAAGAGATAGTCTTCAAATTCCTGTAGCTCCTGGTTGATACTAAGCAATTTGTTCTTACCTTCTTCTACACTTGTGTTAGATTTAAGTTTTTCTTCTAGCTCTAGAATCTCTTGGTTTAAAACCTGTATCATCTCTTTCACTGTCTCAATAATAAGAATCATCCAGTCCCTGGAGCAACGGTTCGCAATCTGCGACCATCGCTCCAGGAACTGGCGCACCTCAACAAACAATGCTGGTATGTTTCGGACTCTCAATCCCGACGGGATAGCTCCTGCCTTTAAATACTCCAACATATAATGGGCATGAGACTCCATTCTCTTTGCCTTCTTTTTAGATTTATTAGTTTGTTCCATTCACTGTTATCCTTCACCATGCCTCTACCATCCCCACTGGTGCCAGCTATTTGACCAATGAGCGCCGAAAAATCATCATCGGAAAAACCAAAAGTTTTAAAACCTTCCATTGTCCAATGTCTGATTTTAGAGGAATAGTGAATGTACCCTCCACCAGTGAGAATCCTCTATTCACCAATATTTGAATATTCATCAATTACCAAGATCTCTCATATCTCCAACCAACAACAGGCTCACCCGTGATTCACAAAAGTCTAACCAGTTGAGCAAGGAAATCAAAAGGAAAAATTCCCAAAAACCTTCGGTAAAAACCGAAAAAGACTAAATAGGGGAGTGCGCACCACCACTCACCGTCCAATCTAGCCTCGTGGCGGTGCACTGCGCTGATGTAGGCCCAGGCGAGTAGTGCCGGCGTCTAGAACAGTGAAACCAGGGGGGCCCCCAAGCCGGGCCGGTAGGTGGATAGGCCCAGCCACGGCCCGCACCGGGACCTCCCCGCTCCGCAGCCGCACATGTGTTCAGACTGGCCTCCGGGCTCCTCCGGCCTCACACGCTGCACCACAGACCCCTCTCCAAGACCAGCCCCACGGCCGCTGCACTGACCTAGGCCACAAAGGGCTGTTGGGTCGTCCTCAGTAAAGTAGCCCGTCTGGCTCCCAAATGGGGTAATGCTGTAGAGGGCACCACGGTGTTAAGGCGCCCCGGGAGTTACAGGCGTGGCAGCCCCTCCCCCACTCCACGTCCGGGGTATAGGCCTTCTCGAGCAGTGGAGCCGGGGCCTCGCGTGATGGAGGAAGTCCGAGGCTCCCTCTGCCCAGCACAATGCGGGCTCGCTCCCTGCCACGCCGGGGGCGGAGATCACTGCTGGGTACACGTTACGGCGGTCCCCAAACCTTGCAGGGACCGCCGAGTGCTGCCGAGCCGCGGCTTCCGCGCCGGAGGTCCCGTAATCTCTCCGAGGCGCCCGGCGGCTCCGTGAGGTGCAATCTGCAGCAGCGTCCGACCCAGCGCAGGAGCTTGAACGCCACCACCGTGACCACCCGGCGGTGCGGCACCTCTCGCAAGTCGTTTCGCCAGTGCTGGTGTCAACTTGCTGCCAGAATCGCTGTGTAAGGCCCGGTGGGAGCGGAGAGCTCCAGATCTGCGTCCTGCAGCGACGCCATCTTGGCCACGCCCCTCCCCGTCGCACTTTTTGGGAGACATCTTACCCTCACACTTCTCCCAGCTTGCCTCCATACTTAGGGTCAATAATTCAGCCCCATAAAGGCATTGTGGGAGGACCATTGCATTAAAGGCTGTTAAAAGCGGGAGTCCATGATGGTCCACCAAGGGGTATTCTTAAAACGTACTAGGCCTCCTATAGTTGAGGCTGCCCGTGTCTCCACCAATTCTTTATGTAGGGCCCAGTTCAGCTTTTTTGTGAACGTCATAAAAGATATTTGTAGGAAGATACCCCCATCATCCTATTACCAAGGTGCCACTTAAATGGTTTTGAGTTTTTCCCAAATGGAATTATTTTAGTTTTTTCCAGATTCACCTTAAGTTCATTGACCTCACAGTAGCTGTTGAATCTATTCAATTTCATTTATAGGCTCATTTGAGTCAGGACTAAAATAGCCAGATCGTCTGCGTAGAGGAGGCACGGCACATGCCTGTCCCCAATTTTTGGTGAAAAAGAATTGGTGGTAGCAAGCACTCTAGGCAGATCTGCAAGAAACAAGGAAAACTGCGTAGGGGCCCGGACGCAGCTCTGCCTTAGCCCATTTTCTAAGGATATTGTTTCTGATTAAGCCCCATCCAAGTCAAGCTCCACTTAGGCCCAATTCTGGGATTGTAGTTCCTGTAGAATTACTAGTAAACTGAGAGGAATTGCCTGTTGTTGTAATTTGGCCCACAGGACACTACGATCCACAAGATCAAAGGCCGAGCTAAAGTCCACAAAACAGCAAAGAGACTCCCTGTTGTTTCCATCGCTTTTTCCCCATGGCCCACAAGCTGAAGCAATGATCAACAGTTGAATACCATTGCTTGAAGCCTCTTTGTTCTATTGGTACTATATCATTACACTCAATCTAGTTTTTAAGTGAGATAAGAATTACCTTAGAGTACAATTTTGCGCCATCATCAAGCAGAAGTTACTAGGGACAATTGTCTCCCATTTTTTATGTATCGGTTTGATTATTGCACCCTTCCAGCTAGGCAGAAATATACCTGACTTTGTTATGGCTACAAAAACTTTTGAGAAGAAGGTTGCCCACCACATAGGGTTTGACTTAATTACAATTGCAGGAAGGTTATCCGGCCCAGCTGCCTTGGTTAAATTTCGGGAAGTTGTCAGTTTGGCTATAGATGTACAGAAAAAGACTACAATGACTTCTACCCCAATTTTGGCCAATAACCTATCGCGGTTACCTCCCTAGCCTTGTAGATGTTACTCAAATAAGTCACACAAGCATCTTCTGGGACCATGTACCTTAAAGGAAGGATCGATTTGATACACCCCTTCTGAACTATTTTCCAAAATGTTTTCAAATCCTTTTCCTGGAGAGTGCAAATCATAAGGTCCCAATTTGGCTGATAATAGGCCTGCTTTATAGCCCTAAACAGGGCCTCATGCTCCTTTTTTATGCAGTTATAACCCTCTTTTTCATTAAGAGGGTCTAAGGAGCGCCTGGTCTTTCCTACTTTCCTTAGCTCCTTCCTTGCAATTAAGCACTCCTTATCAAACAAAGGCTGCTTTAGAGACCGACAGGGTTTATCCTTTTTAGCCTCATAGTTACACGTCTTAACCAAAGGGGTCAAACATTTAACTACCTCAGCAATGGTTTCAGAGTGCCATTCCAAAATTGTAGGGCCTGGATCCCCACCAAGCCCCAAATCATTAAGGACTTGGTACTGCATCAATAGGGCCATCTATCTTTGTCTAGTCTTGTAGTCAATCGTTTTGGGAAGGCTACTTCCATCGTAGTCGCCCCTCCCTTTGGGATGGGAGTGCAACTAAAGCCATTTTTAAGCCCCAATAGACACTGCCTCTAATTCTTAACACCTCAAAGCTTGTACAGAAGTCAAAGAACCATGCCTGTATAAACATATAATCTATTGGGCAGTGCTGTTTCCCAAGCAAAAACATTTGAGCTGCCAGTACATCCCCCTGAACCAACCATGTAGGCAAACAAATCCTAGCGTGGAGAGACATTTTATAAATTGCACATCATACTTGAATTGGGTACACTCTGGGACAATTGCATTGGGGATACCATAACTTTCTAACATATTGGTGACACCAACCTATACCTGGGCTGGGGCTAGAGGGTGATTAAAGTCCCCTAATAGGAGAATTGGGGGGCTCCTGGGAATTCTGTCAAGGCCGTCAAGTCCCTCTGGAACACCTCCCACATCTCCTTCCGGGTCCTACTCTGGTTTACATGGACATTAGCAATTATTAAACTATTTGGCCAGTGGCATGCATCCTAGAGATCCAGGAGGCAAGCTAGGAGCCACTCGTTACTCGTCTGTATAACTCTTGCTCCTTTGCTACATTGTGTTGATGCCAATGTCATGAGCCCACCTTTTACATGCCCAGGCCCTATTTTGTTCCCCCTTTTACAAACTGCATAAACCCACTCAGATCAATTGGATCACCCGCCAACCGGGTCTCCTGTAAGCAGATTATCTCATTCTCCTCTCAGATTTTTATAAGATCTATAGTTCAAATTAAGTTCCCCAACCTGTGGACAATCCAGGAACCAGGCCTCCCCTCCAATTTCCATATTTAGTTGTTCCAAATTGAGGCCAGCATGATTAGCCAAAAGGGGCAGCGCTAGTTGAGGTGCCTCTACCTCTATTACAGGCACAATTCTTAGGCCAAGTTTGTTAAGCTCATCTCTAGCCTCCAGTACCAGACCCACAAAAACTGAGGAACCACAGCTAACTTTTGTGATTTCTCTTCCTGCTTTGGATTCCTGAAGGCTACTTGCTCTATATCCCTTGACGTAACCTCCAACAATGCCTTACAGGGTGAAAATACCCTTAGCGAGCTAGACCTGTTTAGCAGCTTCCATTAACTTGCTTTTTTCCCCTTAGAGGTCACATCCAAGTACATGTATTTTGTCCTGGGATCCCTATGAAAGATCTGTGCAGATCGTGAGCTGAATCAAGATCTAGCTGCCTGACAGTTGGAACATCTTGGCACTTCGTTATCTTAGGGCTCCATAATGTGTGCAGGGGAAGGGGAATTCTTAGAGGTGCGGGAACCAAATTCCCTGAACCTTTGGGACCCCTAGTTCCCTTCTTATTACATTGCATGCTATAGCCTCTACTAAGGGACCTGGGATCAGTCTGCAGTTGGGTGGGAACCTCCTTTAACATACCCTTAGCTCTTTTTACCACACCATCTTCCCTAAACAGGCTCGCCTACTCACCCGCTGGTTCTTTGCAGGCTGGGACCGTAAGACTTGATCTTCCACTAACCTTAGCTTCCAAGGAAGGTTTCTTAGCTTCTTACCCATGCTCCTGCCTTTCCTCGCATTAAGACAACTTAAACACCAGCTTGTGGCCCACCCATGATTCCATCTTCTCAGCAACATTCTAGATAAGATTCTAAATTCTATCTTCTAGATACATATACAGTACAACTTCCCCATCCCTCCCCTCCTAGTGCCAATACCGCCACACCAACCTCTAGGGTTTGGGGGGCTACCAGCCTTACAAACGTGGGCATACAGAAGTTAATAGACTTTAATTCACAAAGAATGTCCTTAAGTATAGCAGCCTCCACTCTCAGAGACTCATTTGTAGCAAGGGAGGATTCAAATAGTTTGTGCAAAGTTTTCTGCATTAAAAGAAGAACATCCAGCATCGGTGAGGGACCTGTCAGTAAGGAGTCAATATTTGCAGCTGAAGTGGCCATAGTCCCTTGATCCCCACCTTGGAGTTGCATGCCGACCATATCGGGCACAGCAGTCAACACTCTCCTTCACTGGCCGTTTAGGAGTACTTCCTTATTTTTTATTCCCTGCTGAGCCCCGACACCCCAGACGTCTCTCCAGAACTTGCAATGGTCATCTCAGAAGGACGGAACAGACAAGGAGAGGAGGAAAATCGGGGATGTATCACTTCAGAATTTTCAATCAGGCCCAAAGCTTCCTTTTGCTGGGCATCTAATAATTCCAGGGAGGGGGGGCACTAGCCCCACATTTATGGAATTCTGCTTCGCAAAGGGCCTGAAGTGTTTTCCCACAAAGTACTTTATTGAGACTGCCAGGATTTTTGCTGAGGATTGCATATTTCCAACTGCGGGACAGTGTTCAACTCCAACTTGGGTTACCTCTTCATGACATGGAGACTCAGGGCCTAGACAGTCCCATATTGCCGATGTATTAGCTATCACCCCTCCGGCCTTTTTACATTTTGCTGTACCCGGGGGTTTGATGCCTTTTTGGTTGCAGGAGCATCTTTGAACAGCCTTAACACAGGTCACAATGGATTCCCCACTTTAATAGTTTAAAATATGTTCACTTACATCCTCCTCCTGCCTTCAATCACTGACGTTGTGCTGCAGCACCGCCACCCTGTACAGCCGTATTCCTGTCAGCCACTGTACTTCAATTATGAACCCTTGAAACGCTCCCACTCCTTGAATTCAGAGAACTTATGATGAGAACGCTGATGTTGCTAGTTTCTCTCCTGGACCCCGTCCCAGGGTACCTGTCCATCCAAAGCCTTCACTGAGCGGCCTTTAACCGCTCACAAGCACATTGCAGCAGCCTGCACCTATGACAGGGCCAGTGGCAACTGGCATGTACAGGGGGTGAGGGGGCTGGGCACAACAACAAAAAATAATAATTAAGAGAATAAACTTACCTTAGTAACTTGCAGAGCAATGTCCTCATCCCTCGGTTGTCTTCCAGGAAGCTCCTGATGGCCGATGCAGGAAACTCTACTACCCAATCCTGGCACTGCTTTCACAGCATGAAGCAGCACCAGGATTGAATCGAGAAGCCTCTCCCAGCACTCCTAGGAGTCAGTAGCGGTCCGTGGTAGGAGTGCCGGCCGAGCGGTGATGTGGGGAGGGGCAGGGTGGGGGTAGTAAACCACGGATTACGGCCGAATACAGGTAAGTAAACATTTAAATAAAACGAATTTCGTTGTGAGCGCTGCATCGCCAAATGCGATGCAGTGCGCGCAACGAAATTCGTTTTATTTATTTAAATGTTTACTTACCTGTATTCGGCCGTAATCCGTGGTTTACTACCACCCGCCCACGTCACCGCCCGGCCAGCACTCCTACCACGGACCGCTACTGCTAGGAGTACTGGAGGCCTGTGCTTTCTCTAACCCAGCTGTCTAAAACAGCTAGGTTAGAGAACTTTAAAATGCGCATGTCTGGCTGGACGGCCGCCCAAAGTGAAATGCACATTTTAAAGCGCACAGCTCCCTGCTGCTGTCACTCTGCAGCACTGGCCTCAACCCATCCTGACACTTAGTACAGGATGGGTTGATGAAAATAAAACGGTAATAAATAAACTTTATTACCGTTTTACTTTCCAGCTCTGGGGCTCCTGGGGTGACACTCCTCCGCTCAAATGGAGAAGCCGCTCTTTGACGGGGCTCCTGCAAGCTCTGCCAAGGGCGCAAAGAGACCAAAACTAATTCCAACCAGCTATCAGCCACGTGATTAACTCCAGGAGCCACCAACCAAGGTACATACGCCCGCCACAGCGGTGTCTTCAGCAGCGGGGGACCAAGTATGTGCAGGGTTTGGCGGTGTTGCGGCTCTATCCAGCAGGTGGGTGGGCATAAGCATGGTTCCGCAGTACGTCACGTCGGCAAGCGTCAGTGAGAGGAGGAGAAGTGGAAGAAAGCAAACATCAGCAAGAGGAGCCAAAAAAGAGGAGGGCATCTTTCCTTAATAAGGTTCTTTAGGAAAGTGCTAATGTAGCTTCTTCAGCCTATGGACTAGACCTGTGCAACTTGATATCAATGGAGTGAATTCTCACATTTGGATGGTGGCCACACGCTGCTCCATGGCATTCCACACTCCACAGTGACCTCGTATTGGAAGTTTGACCTCCGCGATACCAAGTAGGCTGCAGCAGTGATGTAACACAAAAAGATGGGGCCCCCTGCAGAATGTGATAAGGGGCCCATCAGACTTCCATATCTGAACAAACTGAGTTGGAAAGGTTAGTTTCATAGGGAGGACTGAGTGGAATGCCAGTTCGACTTGGGCGGAATGCCTAGTCCAGCCACCCCTGAAGGTGGTGGTAAATGGGATGGACCCTCTCAGGACAATGTGACAGGCTACTACAGTATGCATGTGATTGGTAGGTCAGCGTCACCGGCCCCAGACAGACATTTTCCTTGGGGTCCTTCATTTCTCCAACCTGTTTCTTCAGCAGTGATGCCCAGCAGAAACAGTACGGAAGTCACATGGAGCCCAGGTCCACCGACTCCACTCACAGACAGCAGTAAGTGGGCAGCACAGTTCAGGTCAGCCACCTTGTGTTTAACTTGCTAAACGGGGGATGGGATTTCCCTCCCTTCGCCTTCCTAAATCTGGTCTGCTTCATAGGGGCACAGAGGGATTAATCCTATTCATCATCCAGTCACAGCAAAATGATCTATCATCAGGAACCTAAGGATCTCAGATCTACTGCTTACAGGAATTCCCCGAGTAGAACTAGTGAGAGGAGGGAGAGCTTGTCTGGACAAGGGTCCACCCCTAACACTCTGCTGCATCTGTTCATGGAAACGGAATTTCTGGATGTCTTTAAGCAAGGTCTAAAACACTTATTTTAGGTGAGGTAAGATGACTGGCACCAAGAGACGGCAATTGGTAGGGGGTACATATACATGTTGTCATCCATTCATCATTCAGTCCCTCACACTGGCTTGCCAATCACTGCCTGCTGTTCTGTACCCCTAATGTGAGGTGATTTGAGACCCTCGGAACCCCATTTCTGGGACACGGTACTCGTATTCACATGGAAGATGAAGGCTTGGTTGTGTAACAACTCATGCAAGCAACAAGAGAGAGTTTTTAAAGTCTTAGCAATACTACAACCAGGACGCTCTGAACAGGAAGGGGCTCACTTTTCATCCAAAGGCTCTCATTACGAGTTGTGCTATTGCACCCAAAGTTGTAACTCTGGGTGAAATAATGCAACCCTCAATTACCAGTTGTTCAGGGCCCAGACACTGGGCCTCTCAGCTAGGCTGCAGGGTCTGGAGAAAGCAGCATTGTACAACCCTGCCCATTGCCTGCTGCAGTCCGGGTGGGCAGTGAGTGACCCCTCACCCCCCACAGGTACAAGTGTGCCCACTCAACCAACACCCCATCCCCCACCATCAGTCCCGCTGACATTTGCCGCCTGCTCAGAGCAGACAGAAAATGTCAGCGTTTTTTCAGCAAACAGATGAAAAACTGTTTGGACAGCACCTGGTAAATCGCGGTGCAAGCATTTATTCTCAATTTTGGGAGGGGGGTCGTGATGGAGAGACTTTAAAGTAGAAACTACCTGCATTCTGGCCTCTCTCTGCCAACATCTACCAAGGGAGACTCTTGCATAACCTTCATCTTTTACCCAAACTATCCTACTCTCCTAACCATCTTTTTCCCAAGATGTCAGAATATGGGTCATACCGGTACCTCAAAGAAAACTATCCCACCCTCTCTGTCTTATGACCTTTCCAGTCTTTCCCAAACCACACAGAGAAACTAGCTATTCAGACAAAATAACTGCAAATACATAAAAAATAAAATAAATATTAAAGAGGAACAGATTGCTCACATTTCTTTCTAACTGGCAGTATATTGGGACCATAGACGAAGACTATTTGCACGAGTAAACGTGAGCTGAAATTCCTAGGGGACAGGAATACACCCCCCCCTCTTCCCCCGACCCTACCCCCATCTACAAAGCATTTAGGTATTACGTTTTCTTGTCTAGAAATATGTATAAAGGGAATTCTCCACCTACCTAAGAGAATGATGGCCTTCAGTGTAATCTTCTTTTCCAATTTTTTTAGTATAATAGCCATGTTTTTTCAAGATATCCATCCAGGTCGTATAATTTGGATCAAGGCATTTGAAGTTATTCCAGGACTCAGTAACATGAGTGAAGAGGCCGCTCCACATCGCTAAAAAGCAATTCAATGAGCAGTTTAAAAAGGAAGCATGCAAGTATGGAGAAAATGAGTCTCTGAAACAAAGGCACAATAGAGACAACCGAAATTTTAACTTCAGACTGACAAACATGGTGGACCAAAATCTGCATCGGAAATGAATTGCTACTTTTTCCTTAAAGTAAATCTAAATTAGTATCCTATCTAAAGAAAAAACGGCCTTTTGTTATTTTGTGATCAAAAAATTTGTGGTTGCACATACTTTCCTGAGTTAAGTGTTCATATCCAGGTCACAGTTGATGGAGTGAAAGTCTCATATTTGCATTTTACTCATTTGCAGGGGTGAGTCATAATCATGTGCGGAGCACACCCGCCTTTAATCCTGCCTTGTGTAAATGTGTTAGAACTGTGAACTGTGTTAATGTATCTATGTGACATATTTTAGTTTATTGACAAGTAATATGAAGAGTTAACGTAGGAAATAAATGTAACTAGCAGAAAACGATCACGTGGAGAAATCGTGTTGTGAAATTTGACATTATTCATGTATTAGATGTGTTTAATAATAATACTTTCCATAATAGGTAAAATGTGTTAGTCGAAATGCAAAATTAATTATGCCACTAGAAATGTTTAAATGATACTTTCTTATGTTAGGCAAAGCTGTAGGCCTGAAATGCAACCCCTGACAACTCTCGCTTTAGGATTAATGTTCTGAATTTCATGTGCACTGTAGAAGCTGTTCTTTCTCATGTTTTGCATTGCAGGTGGAGAAGCATTCTTTAGGCAAACTAATGCCTTTGTTTTAGCAGCTAGGCAAGGAGAGAAGAGGTTACAAGTACATGGCTTGGAGGCGATAAGGGAAAAAGTCGGTTTCAGATGGAAGGAGGCACGTGAACCAAGGACGAATTGTTGCAATGGGATGTACATGGAGAACACAGTGGAAAGGTATGCTCATGACTGTACCCATTGTAGAGTACGTGCAAGGAGCGCATCATGGAAATTCTACCTGTGGATAACTGGTTGTTGGAATTAGGGATAGTGCCCACATCTTCCTTGGCTTTGGAGATGGAGCATCTTAGAACAAGCTCTTCCTCTTGTGATAGTGGCTTTTTGCTGCTTGACCCATCTCGACGGTGGAGAGACTTCCTCAATCTTGACGAACTGCTCTCATTGTGCTGATTTTCAAAAAGGGCAATCCTCTATCTCCAGAGTGCTACCGACCGATATCCTTGCTGGATTCCCCTTTGGTATCGCGGGATTCCACTGTTAAGCTGGGGGACAGTGGTTCTGGAGCACCTCCTAGGCTGGGTCAGGGAGTCTGACATACTGTCAGAGGTGCATGCGTTCTGTGAGGGGCTCAGCATGGCGGAGCAATGCCTCAATTTGCAGCTGCTGATCAGCAAATATAGTGTTGTTAAGCAGGGCTCCATTTGTCTTGTCTTTATGGTCCTCTCCTGCACCTTCGACAGTGGGGTGAGGTCCAATCTTTGGGAGATCCTGATTAATTTAGGGGTGGATGGTGACTTGGTCCAGTTCTTGAGAGTCCTGCGCTGTGATCTTTCTGCCTCAGTCAGGTTTGTTCCCTCCGATGAGTGGACACATTGTTTTAAACTTAGGAAAGGGGTGCACCAGGGGTGTGTCCTAGTCCCACTGTTGTTTTCCTATTGTATATTAACGGCCTAGGTGCCAGCCTGTCTAATAAAGTTTCTGATGCCCTCTCTATTGGCAGGAAAAAGGTCCCTGTTTTACTACACATGGGCGATGCAGTCTGACTCTCAAGAACCCTTAATGGCCTTAACATATTATTCCGAAAATTCATCACCTTTATGGTGTCACTGGGTCTTGTCACTAGCCAATCCAAAACCTTTATTATGGCCTGCAATCTTAGGCAAACTAAGAGGCGGGTTTATCGTTACAAGGTCACCCCATTGCTCTCACCCAGGATTTCTCATACTTGGGTGTTGTCTTTGATGCAAGGATAACTGGGGTCCATGTACTGCTAAAGTCTGCCAGAAATTTGTCAGCTCAGTTGAGTACGTTTTTAACCTTGCCGACTGCATTGGTAAAAAAACAGTGGACCCTTTTCAAGAGGTTTACAGAAGAAAGTGTCTTCCTATTTTAACGCATGGGTCGGGCATCTGGGGTTACTCCAGCACAAACCCTTTCCAGAGTAAACAGAACAGCATGTTCAGGAGACTACTGGGTGTCCCACCTGCATGTTCTACCTTAATTCTGCACCAGGAGCTTGGGGTGGATTATGTGGAAAATCCTATTAAACTGCCCCCCGCCCCTGCTTTTGTGGTGCTCGATTTGGATAAATCCACATGCCTCTTTCAACAGGGAAATTGTCAAGGACTGTCTTTCTGTGAGAGAGGCCTGAATATCCCTTGGTTTAATTATATTAAGTTCGAGCTGATGAACTTGGATAGGCCACACCTCTTCTCTGAATCTCATACTATGACCAAATCCGACATGGCCTGGGTGAAAGCCACCTTCAAATCGATTAAGTGCTGTCTCAGAGAGGATCATGAACTCATTAAACCCGCTGTAAGGGAGTACTTGTGCTCCGCAGTACAATAACCCTGGAACCATACTTGGAATGGATCGATTGTACATGGGACAGAATGCTACTCATCTGTTTTGGACTGGGTTTTGTGAGATGGCACTTGGGTTTTCCCCTTGGTCAGTTTGACTCTTTCAAAATACTGTTATGTCCATGTGACGAGTCCTGCCCTCAGAGTTTGTTGCATTTTACCTTTTTTGTCACTTTTATCTGGATTTTACCACAAGGTTTTTAATTCCAAGTTTCAGGACTCAGGCATCAGAAGTCCTGGGGTAGCCCTGGCCTATCTGCAGTAGCTTAATTACCCATCTAATTGTGTAAATATTTGTTCTTTTCTAAAATGTGCTATTAACAGAAGGAAATCAATGCTGTTTTAAATTAAGTGGATTTTTCTTCTGGGTGGACTGTATAGCTTTAAAAAACAACACTATGTAATGGTGCCTCGCATTTTATCTATGTATTTCTTAAGCTTTGTAGCAATCGATATCCTGAAATTATGCAATCCTTTACAATTTGGCACTTGCACTTTATCTGCTACAATCATATTGGGAAGAAGGCTGCACTACAAAAGGTCTTACATAGCCTTAAAATATAGAACTCACGTGTTATGCCTGTGGTCCTAAGAGGCCTCTCTTTATTTCTTTCTCATGTCTAAACCAGTGTTTTGTATTTGTTGTTGTTTTTATCTTTGTGCTACGAGTTGTTCTGAGCCTTTTTAACAATGCGTTTTTGACATACTTTTATGGTTACCCTGGTAACCGAAATAAAATTTGATTTGACTTCACTTGACTTGAAAGAGGCAAATAAGGGTATTATTAGTAGAAAAGATGAGTAAGATGAGAAATTAGTTTAGAATACCAATGAGGCAAATTAATTTTTGTTGTTGAGTAGTCCTATAATGCTGTGATGTAGGTGTAAAAGTATCAAATTACATTAACGCAGTAGTACTCCAATGAAACTGAATAAAGGAATTCAGAACAAAAATAATAAATATCAGTACAGCAATATAAGTTGTCTCCAGTAGAGGTCAAGTGAAGAGTTGTTTGCATCTTTAGTAAGAGCATGCAGTGTCCGCATAAAAGGAGAAAATTGGTTATATGGGCAGGATGTAAAATGATCAGAGTGATAAGCTAGTGGTAGTGGGAGTGAAGAGGTTAGTTCAGCCGGTATTGCATTTCTGTCACATGGGTGAGTATACTATGTCCAGGAAGGTTCTCCAATGGCTTTCCTTTCTCCGAAATCTGTGTTTCCTCCCCCACCTCTTGAGTCTTTAGAGATGTGGTCAGTGGCAAAAAAACAGTTTTGTCATGCTGATGGTACTTGTTGCAGTGTTCCATTAGAAGTTTGCCTATATCCTGTTTGTTTATGTTACAGAAATGTTCTTGAATCCTGCATGAGATGGAGCGGATGGCACTGCCTATGCAGATTTGTTTTTCGCGCGCAGGTGATAAGGTATACAACAAAGGTGCTGCTGCAGTTGAGGCAATGTGTTATAGTGTAATCATTTCCCTAGTTGTTTTGAGAGAGAATGTCTCACTTTTCATAAAGTGCACTCATGGCAAGTGCAGAATCCAGTGTTTGGGAAAGAGTTCTTGTTTTTCATCTCGAAGGCCCTTGAATTTAGACCTGCATAACTGATCTTTCAGCTTTCTAGCTCTTCTGAAACCTAGGCGGGGTGCAATTGAAAGTATTTCTTGGAGGTCTGGGATTTCTTTAAGTAGGTTTGAATGTTTATGTAGAGCTTTGCGGATTCATTGTCATCCTTCATGATACTGTATGTGTTTGGCGGAAATGTTCCCTGCATGATGTACAGTTGTGTCCCCTGCCCTGCATGCCCAAAATGTGAGAATGTGTGATCTTGTTTTTGGGATTTTGGCCCAGACGGACACTAATCTAGAGTGTGCATGAAGGCATAGGCCTACCCAAGACTACAATAGGTCCTGGATTTGCCCTAAACCTCATAGTGACAGAAGGGCTTCTGTCGCTGTCATGGGTTTCATGCGTGTAGTGCAGTGGTGGCAGCATAGCAGGTTTATATAGTGACCAAGCCTCTTTACCTGAATCGTGTGATTGTAAGCCTATCAGCCTATTCGCTGGGAGGTTCTCCTGCTCACAGTGAACCTGGAATCCTAGCGCCTAGTTCCCAAGTACAGAGCATGTGCCTGTGCTAGTATGAAGTACATGTGTGCCTGAATGAGCAAGTGTGATACAGGCCTGCAGGTTTCATTTTAGAACCCCCTGATCAGGGCATGTGTGAGAGATAGAGACGGGGTTGGTTTCCCCCGACGGCAGAAGTGTATTGCTGACATTCTTGAAATGGGAGGGGGAGGATAGTCAGTCACTGAAGTGAGGAAAGAGGGGACAGGCCTTTCCCCTATACCTTATTTAGGGCCTTTCTGATCCAGAGTGCTAGTAAATGTTTTTTCTATACTGCCATTTGGTGGATGGTAGGGGGTAAAGGGTGAGGATTGCTTTGTCAAGGATAAATGCTTCCATTGTTTGGACAAAATATGGAGTTTCTAATATCGTGCTACTAGGATATCGCCGTAATAATATTGTGATGTGGAAAAGATTATCAACAAGAATATCACAGGTAAGACTATTGCTTTTGAGTGTTGTTTTTATAATCATTGTTTTTAATATTGTTGTTAAAAAATATCGTTGTAATATAATTTGTTTACGTTTTTGTAATGTTACTGTTTGTTTTAGTGTATTATTTTTGGTGCTGTATTGTTTCATTTGTTGCAGTTTCTTTTTAAACAGAATATTTCAATTGTTGTCATTTTTAGCAGCAGGATGTAGGGCATACAGGGGAAAGGGTAGAGAGATTTTTAAATGTATACAGATATATCTATATATTTTGATGTTTTAATTAAAAAAATGTTATTAAATATATTAATATATAAGTATAAATTGATATACTTTAAAATTGCAATTTTGTGATTGTATTTATAGTTTGTTTATTCATTTATTTAGATGTTAGTACAATATAACTTTGTGTGTATTTTGCATTGTATTTGGGGTTAATATACTATTGGAGTATATTTATATTTTGTTGCTTTTTATTTTGTTATATAATGTATGAAGAAATGTATTGGTTATAAATTACATATTTAAATATATTATGAAATGTAAAAACAATTATAAATGTATTAAATATTTATAAACTTTTGTGTTTTTACAAACAAAATGTTAAAATTAAAACTTTTATAGCTTTTATTTTATTTTGTATTGCAATCGTTAACTTATGTATTTTTCAAAAGTTATATTTTGATTGTATTTTGTTTAGTGTGTATCATTTGTGTGATTTGTTTGTGTTATTAGTATATAAAAAAATATGTATTTTTTTATAATTATATATTTTTATTTTATTTTGGGTGAAATAGTAAATATGATTACTTTAGTAGGTTAAACCTTTTACACAATGGTTTAGGATAGGGAATTACTTTGTTTCAAAATCTAATACATTGCCCAAAATGTTTTAGACTGGAGTGAGAATAGTATTTTTTACCCCATCGATGACCAACGAATTCCACAAAATGGTTCAGAGTGGAGTGGAAATAGTAAATCTGACCCCTTCAGTGTCCAACACCTTTTCCCAAATGGTTTAGATTGGAGTGGGAATAATAATGTTCATACCTTCAGTGTCCAACGTATTCCCCAAAGCAGTTTAGGTGGGAGTGGGAATAGTAAATCTGATCCCTTCTGTGGCCAAAGTGGTTTAGATTGAAGTAGGAACAGTAAATCAGACCCCTTCGACGTCCAACACCTTCCCCAAAACGGTTTAGATTGGAGTGGGAATAGTAATTTGACCCCTCCAATGTCCAACACACTGCCCAAAGTGCTTTAGTTTGAAGTGGGAGTAGTAAATATGATCCGATCAGTGTCGAACACCTTCACCAAAATGGTTTAGATTGGAGCCGGAATAGTAAACGTCATCCCTTTATCATTTCATCATTCAGATCAGATTTCGTCCTTTCATTTGTGGCCCTCAAATCATGCTGGAAAGTAAAAGCCAACACCGAGCCTCCTCTCTTAGACCATCTAATCGTTGGGAGGTCCAGCTGCGGGTTTTGCCAGAAACTGTCCCACTCCTCAGTCGCGGCATGGGCGAGAGGTTCGAAAGTGCAGTTAAGATCCCCAGCAACCAATAGAGGGGTGTTTCCGATGCATTCAGTCAGGACATGATCTAAAATACATATAGTATTTGTTTCCTCTGAGCCTAGACCCACTCTATTATATGCATTAAAAGTTCTAATTTTTAAACATGTATGTAGAGCAAGATCAATTGCTAAGATGTCCTGGGAATCGACAGGGACCCAGGTTTAACTTTAACCGCAGTGCAGTCTTCACCCAAATCGCTAGACCTCCCGAGTATGTATTACATTTCTAATGTACATGTGTTCCCAGATGTTGAACTTGGCCCTTTTTGCAGGGTTATCCCCAAACTTTTTGCTTCTTCCTCCTATTTTTTCCTGACCTGTGTTTCCTGGTTTTAGGACTCTGGGCACTTTACCACTGCTAATCAGTGCTAAAGTGCATATGCTCTCTGTGTAAATTGTTATTTTGATTGGTTCTCCCTGATTGGCATATTTGATTTACTGGTCAGTCCCTAGTAAAGTGCACTGAGTGTGCCGGGGCTGGTAAATCAAATACTACTAGTGGGCCTGCAGCACTGATTGTGCCACCCACATGAGTAGTTCTGAAACGGTAACTCGGGCCTGCCACTGCAGTGTCTGTGCGCAGTTGTTAACTGCCATGTCGACTTGGCAAGTGCACCCACTTGCCAGGCCCTAACCTTCCCTTTCCTTACATGTCAGTCACCCCTAAGGTAGGCCCAAGGGACCCCTGTGGGCAGGGTGCAGTGTATGTGAAAGGTAGGACATGTACTGGTGTGTGTGACATGTCCTGATAGTGAAATACAGCCAATTTCAATTTTCACTATTGAAAGGTTAACTTGCCCCATAGGACAGAATGGGGAATGCTTTGTAACATTTTACAAGCATATCTTCCCATAGGGATAAGATAGAAAAATAAAGTTTAGGCTCTCTGAGCTCAGAATTTAATAACACAGTTTTACTAAAGATGGTTTTTAAATTCTGTGTTTCTGTGTTTGAAAATGCCACTTTTAGAAAGTAGGCATTTTCTTGTTTAACCATTCTGTGTGCCTCTGCCTGTTTGTGTATTGACTGTCTGGTTTTGGAGTGACAGGGGCTGGGGAGGTGCATTCTCTCAGACAGCCACCGGGGGAGGGGGGGTTAATGTGTGTCCTGCCTTTCCTGAATGAGTCAGGGCTGGGCTGAATAGACCTGGGCTGCATTCAGAGTAGGGGGAGGAGTTCTCACTAGCACCTGAATAGGCCCGGTCTGCATTTAGAGTGGTGGGAGGAGATTTCCCTTGCACCTGAATAGGGCCTGTCTGCCTTACACAATGCTGTCTCCACCTCCTGCCGGGCAGCTGCACCAGAGAGGACAGAACTGGTTTGGACTGGGCTCAGAGACCCATGCACAAAGAGAACAAAGACATTTTGGGGTATAAGTATTAGACCTAAAACCCCTGAACTTTAGACTTCTGGAATCAAGAGGAACCTTTGCCAAGGAGAAGAGCTGGAGAAACTGAGGAGAAGTACTGCCCTTGCTGTGTGTCTGGGGTTGGCCTGCAGTTGCTGTTTTCTGCCAAGGAAATGAGAAGGCCTTTGCTGTGTCCCCTGCTTGAGGAAAGTCTCCAAGGGCTTGAGTAGAGCTTGCATCCTGTTTTGAAGTCTCAGGAACACAAAAACTTCACCCCTAGCTCCCCTGAACTTCCTTGCTGGGAGTTCTGACCTGCCAGGAGTGCCTGTGGCTGTGAGTGGCCTCTGGAGGTTGTTTCTGCTACTGGGAGCTGGAAAGCTACGCAACAACAAGAAAATCGATGCATCGCTCTTCTTGCGACAGTTTTTCCGACGCAACGCCCTGATGCGAGAAGAATCTCCCCGCACCGCCACGCCGCTGCTGAAACTGACGCAGCGCCTTCCACCACTGCAAGAATCGATGCATCGAGGGATCGCGGCTGAAGAAATCGAAGCAGCACGGCTCGACGCCGCCGCATCGTTCGCCGACGCATCCCGGATTTCCACGCATCAGCCCTGTGCGGCAAGTTTTCACCGACGCATCACCTGCGGATCGGAGTCGTCTCAGAATCGACACATCGCTTCCCCCTACAGACCGGACCCGTCGCACTGCTCCCCTGTGTCCAGCGGAACTGTCGCATCGCATCCACGAAGGTCTCAGGAATCGGCGCATCTCTTTGTTTTTCGACGCTTCCCATCGCTGCAGCTGTTTGGCTTGGTGAATTTTGTCGCAACGACAGGTACTTTGCAAGAAATCACACACCCATAGTTTTCTATGGACTCAGTTGCTAAAACCTTTTGAAAGTCATTTTTCTTAATACTTGTATGTTGGATTTTTGTCGTTTTGGTCTTGTTAAGTTTAGATAAAGATACTTTATTTTTCTAAACCGGTGTGGTGTCCATTTGAGGTGTTATCTCTGTGTTACTGTGAGTGTTGGTACAAATACTTTACACATTGCCTTTGGGATAAGCCTGTCTGCTCGTGCCAAGCTACCAAGGGGGTGAGCAGGGGTTATCTAAAGTGTGTATCCCCCTTACCCTGACTAGAAGCAAGGGTCCCTATTTGGACAAAGGTACCTACCTCTGCCAACTAGAGACCCCCATTTCTAACATTGGTGGTCAGCGGTGAGGATTTGAACTTGTATTTTTACTTGACCCACAGTGATTGGTGTACATCACTAGTTTAGTGTGGACCACTATGCAACCACTTACTGTTTTATTTTTGTTCTATTTTTGATCTGACCCATGAGTATCCACGCACCATGTCTCTGAGTAGTAAACCAGCAAGTGAGGCTGCAGAATTGGAGTTTGACATTGAAATGTTAAGTAGTTACAAAGTAGAACAACTCAAGCAGTTCTGCAGGAGCTTTGGATGTCCCATGAGGAGCAACTCTAGGAAAGAGGAGCCACAGAAGGCCTTAGGGGCCTGGAGAAAGGCCAGAGAAACTGGGGAGACAGATGATGCAGATGTGGATGGGGGTGTGCCAGAAGGCCGTTTCAGATCCTAGGATTGGCCTGTTGGGAGAGCAGCCTCTAGGGCTGACAGCAATCATTCTTCCAGCAATTTTTCTCCAGAGGATTTGGAGGAAAGGCAAAGGTCCAGGGATCATGAATTGGAGGTCATGAGACCAAAGGCAGAGGAGAGCAAGAACGCTCGTGCCTTGGAAGAAAGGAAGTTGCTTTTGGCACAGGAATTGAGAATGAGAGCGCTTGATATGGCGCTCGAGATGCTTGAGGCCATGAGTGTCTTAGCCAAGAAAAAGGAAAAGTGTTTAGCTCATGAAGTGAGCTTGGCTGGGTTGGAGGTGGAGTGCAGCTCAGATGGTGGCAGCAAAAATGTAGTGTCTAGTGCTGAGAGAGTAGTACACACACCCAGAGATGTGGCGCCTGACTTGAAGGAGGGGGTTGACATACACCGAGGGGTTCAGTGTTATGAGGTAGCTCCAGTGGTGTGCAGTATCCCTGAGGTGGATTGGGGTACTGGCACAGGGGTTCATATTCTTAGTGGTGGGAGGGACACTCTACTGACTCTAGATGAGAGGTGCAGGGAGAGGGTTCCTCCATGGTAGCATCCTTGGTATGCGAGTGTGGAGACCACCCAGAAGAGTGTGGGTTGAGTGACAGAGACAGTCAGACACTGTCTTGCCAATCTCAGGAGAGTGGTGTGGGGTACTTGTGTGAGGCACTGGATGGTGAGGCAAAGGGTAGCTTGGTTAACACATGTGTGGGGCTTTGTGATTCGATTTTTGGAGAGCATATTTTAAGTCCCTGTTTTCCAGAGCTATGCCAACAGCCGGTGGAGTGTGAGTTCTCTAACGCCAGGGAGCTTGCACTGGAGGATTCCAGAGGGTCTGAAGAAGTTTTTGGGAGTGATCCTGAGGGGGTGGCTCAGGTTTTCCCCAACCAAGTGAGGTAGGGGAGGCTGGTGGTAGCCCAGATAGGTCCCAGTGTAGTGGGAGGGGTGTAGGGTCCCACATCCTGTCTCAGAGGAGAAGGAGTGGGAGTGGGCTGTGTCCCAAGGTACCTGAAACTCAGTCACAGGGCCTGGTTGGTTCAATGGAGTGAACACCAGGAGGGGGCCTAGTCTGTACCGAGAGACCATCCCCTGAGGGGGATCCCAAAGTGTCCGGTGGACTGGGGGGGACTGCTGTAGCAAGCATTCCACCAGTTCTGGTGTCTGGCTGCACCGCTCCAGTGGGGAGGGTGCCTGAGTCCAGAGAAAAGGGTGAGGGGGGGACGCTGTCCCCAGTGGAAGGGCCAGTGGGTCACAAGTTGCCAGCTCTGAGGTCAAAGCACCCCAGGACTGACCAAGGTGAGGCCACTTCTGGCCTGGAGGGTCTTTATGCTCTGTCAAGTGGACAGGAGGCTGGAGACCTGCACCAGACAGATTCTCGTACAAATCATGAGGAGTGTGTTTCCCTTGGGGGGGTTGGTGTACTCCCCGGAAGTCCTGGGTTGCCAGGTACAGGTCCAGCCTAAGGGTACAGACCCTGGGTTGGAGGACCAGGTTCAGGGTGTCCCCCTGACCTGGAGGAAGGGGCGTCTGCTAACAGTGCCCCTAACAAGTTGTCCTCTGGGGGTACCGCTCCAGGTGGTAGGGTGCAGAGCCCCAGGGAGGAAGACAGGGTATGGGAGAGCCCACCCCCGTCTCCTGTCCAGCCGCAGGGTACAGATCCTGGGCTGCTGGGCCAGTGTCAGGAGGCCATACCTGACTTGGCAGGAGGGAGAGTGGACGAAAGGTGCAAGGCACCTGGGGCTACCGCCCCCACTTTCTGATGCCACAGAGGTTAGAGAGGCCGGAAAGGCATGAGGCCTGGCTCTCATCACTGACAGTTGTCAGTGGCCACTGTGGCTTGCTGTCCTGGTGGACAGAGTTGCCCCTGGGAGGGGGACAGGAGTCACACCCTGGGGGTGGACTGGGCCACACCACTGTGTTGGCCATGTGGGTACTGCCTGCCTATTGGGACACATCTGTGAACAAAGTAAGTTTATGTGCTGCACAGATGGGGTCCACAGGTGAGGAGAAGGGTTTCCCATTGCTTAGCTCAGTAGGCCCTGAGGGTATGGATAGAGGGATCCAACCGGGATCAGGAATGCGTAGAACGGGAATATACCCCTGCTGTTGCGGGCCAGGTTCCATGTTCTATCGCCCCAAGCAGGGAAGCCCATCGAGGTATGGATTGGTCTACCCTGGCTTTAGGCTGGAAGGGGTTGTGTTGGACTTGGCCCTTTTTGCAGGGTCATCCCCAAACTTTTGCTTCTTCCTCCTATTTTTCCTGAGCTGTGTTTCTTGGTTTTAGGACTCTGGGCACTTTACCACTGCTAATCAGTGCTAAAGTGCATATGCTCTCTGTGTAAATTGTTATTATGATTGGTTCTCCCTCTCGAGGGGTCTGGTGGTCCCAGAGATGGAGGCATACTACCTAGCGGGACAACTGCAGAGGTTCACACAGTGGGTGGCGGGAAGTCTAGACCCGGAACGAAGGAGACCTCCCTTTACCCCGGAGAGGGCAGTAGTACTGGGCACCCTGATGGGCACACTTAAACCGCAGTATGTCTGTACTAATGAACATAAGGTGATACGGCGGTGCTGGGACAGATGCCTGCAAAAGACGAGGACAAAACACCCATACTCGCCGGAGATGTCGGTCGCTCTGCTCGAGCCACTCCCACATGGGGGACAATGGAGGAGGATAGAGGAATGGGCAAAAGCAGGGGTTACCAAAATTGGAGACCTCTACAGAGACGGGGAATTACTCACCTTCGAGGCATTCCGCACAGACTGGGATATCCCGCAGGGGCATTTCCTGCTCTACGGGGCAGTCACGGGGGCAATACGCAGACACTGGGGGGTAGGGACGACGGAACCACCGACTCACTCTACCTGTGAATACATAAGCCTGGCAGGGGGCATAATAAAAGCTGTCACATGCTTATACAGGGCAATCAGACGAGACTACACACAGCCACTAGAGGGATTACGGACCAAATGGGAGGTTGACTTAGGCAGACCCTTAGAGGACAAAGATTGGGAAAACATACTACAAAGGGCCACTAAAGTCTCTCGCAATTCGAGATTTAGTCTGATCAGCTTCTATACACTACATCGGGCATACATCACACCGGATAGGATCAATCGGTTCTTCCACAGGGAGGACGCGGAATGCCCGCGCTGCGGAGAAAAGGGAGCTAACTACATACACATGATGTGGAGCTGTCAGCTGTTAGCGAACTATTGGCAGGAAGTGACAAGGGAAACGGCGAGAGTTACGGGCGGATAGTGCCATGCATGCCAGAACATGTATTACTTAATGTGTTTCCTCACTCAGCTAAGACTAAGATAACGGCTAAATTTCAAGACCTAGCCTTTATATTGGCGAAGCGGGAAATAACCAGCAAGTGGAAAGCTCCAACTGGCCCCAGCATCCTTAGATGGAAACGCGAGCTGGAGAAATGGGCAAGCTGCGAGGGCAGAATACTGCTCAGGAACGCGAGAAGGGGCATAGGTAGAATTGAGAGGGCACAAGCTTGGGAGGCGCTGGTAGACGACTTGAAAAATGCTGACCAAGGATCTGAACCCAATACCCCCATGGGACCATACAGACACGGGAGCCCTGGGAATCGGAACCAGGGCGAGAGACTGGAAAGAGCACCTAGAGAGGGAAGTGCCTAAAGACTAAGATGCACATGAAGGGTTGGACAGTCACACAACGCCACCGATAATCCAGCTATCTGCTCATAGCAAAACTCAGAGGAAGGGAGAGCAATACCCTAGTTGACAGCAGCGCAGAGGGGGTGGGGGGATAGTTGGGGAAGTTAGGGGGAAGGATAGGGGGATACTCATCTAGATTGAGAATGCTCGTAGCATTTTGTGCCAAAAGATGCTGAATTCTTAGTAATGATATGCAGACAGAATGGGTGCAAGCTACGATAAGCGCACATATATAAAGAAGTATGTTGTAATGATGAATGCACATGTATAAGAATGAATACAAACGACAATAAAATATGTTTAAAAAAAAAAAAATGATTGGTTCTCCCTGATTGGCATATTTGATTTACTGGTCAGTCCCTAGTAAAGTTCACTGAGTGTGCCGGGGCTGGTAAATCAAATACTACTAGTGGGCCTGCAGCACTGATTGTGCCACCCACATGAGTAGTTCTGAAACGGTAACTCGGACCTGCCACTGCAGTGTCTGTGTGCAGTTGTTAACTGCCATGTCGACTTGGCAAGTGCACCCACTTGCCAGGCCCTAACCTTCCCTTTCCTTACATGTCAGTCACCCCTAAGGTAGGCCCAAGGGAACCCTGTGGGCAGGGTGCAGTGTATGTGAAAGGTAGGACGTACTGGTGTGTGTGACATGTCCTGATAGTGAAATACAGCCAATTTCGTTTTTCACTATTGAAAGGCTATCTTGCCCCATAGGACAGAATGGGGAATGCTTTGTAACATTTTACAAGCATATCTTTCCATAGGGATAAGATGGAAAAATAAAGTTTAGGCTCTCTGAACTCAGAATTTAATAACACATCTTTTACTAAAGATGGTTTTTAAATTCTGTGTTTGAAAATGCCACTTTTAGAAAGTAGGCATTTTCTTGTTTAACCATTCTGTGTGCCTCTGCCTGTTTGTGTATTGACTGTCTGGTTTTGGAGTGACAGGGGCTGGGGAGGTGCAGTCTTTCAGACAGCCACTGGGGGGGATTAATGTGTGTCCTGCCTTTCCTGAATGAGTCAGGAAAGGCATTTATCTTAATACTTGTATGTTGGATTTTTGTCGTTTTGGTCTTGTTTTTGGTGTGAATAGACCTGGGCTGCATTCAGAGTAGGGGCGGAGTTCTCACTAGCACCTGAATAGGCCCGGTCTGCATTTAGAGTGGTGGTAGGAGATTTCCCTTGCACCTGAATAGGGCCTGTCTGCCTTACACAATGCTGTCTCCATCTCCTGCCGGGCAGCTGCACCAGAGAAGACAGAACTGGTTTGGATTGGGCTCAGAGACCCTTGCACAAAGAGAACAAAGACATTTTGGGGTATAAGTATTAGACCTAAAACCCCTGAACTTTAGACTACTTCTGGAATCAAGAGGAACCTTTGCCAATGAAAAGAGCTGGAGAAACTGAGGAGAAGTACTGCACTTGCTGTGTGTCTGGAGTTGGCCTGCAGTTGCTGTTTTCTGCCAAGGAAAGGAGAAGGACTTTGCTGTGTGCTGTGTCCCCTGCTTGAGGAAAGTCTCCAAGGGCTTGAGTAGAGCTTGCCTCCTGTTTTGAAGTCTCAGGAACACAAAGACTTCACCCCCAGCTCCCCTGAACTTCCTTGCTGGGAGTTCTGACCTGCCAGGAGTGCCTGTGGCTGTGTGTGGCCTCTGGAGGATGTTTCTGCTACTGGGAGCTGGAAAGCTACGCATCAGCAAGAAAATCGATGCATCGCTCTTCTTGCGACAGTTTTACCGACGCAACGCCGTGGTGCGAGAAGAATCTCCCCGCACCGCCGCCCCACTGCTGAAACCGACGCAGCGCCTGTCGCCCCTGCAAGAATCGATGCATTGAGGGATCGCGGCTAAACTAATCGACGCAGCGCCGGCGCATCATTCGCCTACGCATCCCGGATTTCCACGCATCATCCCTGTGCGGCAAGTTTTCCCAGCGGAACTGTCGCATCCACGAAGGTCTCAGGAATCAACACATCTCTTTGTTTTTCGACGCTTCCCATCGCTGCGGCTGTTTGGCTTGGTGAATTTTGTCGCAACGACAGGTACTTTGCAAGAAATCACACATCCATAGTTTTCCATGGACTCAGTTGCTAAAACCTTTTGAAAGTCATTTTTCTTAATACTTGTATGTTGGATTTTTGTCGTTTTGGTCTTGTTAAGTTTAGATAAAGATACTTTATTTTTCTAAACTGGTGTGGTGTCCATTTGTGGTGTTATCACTGTGTTACTGTGAGTGTTGGTACAAATACTTTACACATTGTCTTTGGGATAGCCTGTCTGCTCATGCCAAGCTACCAAGCGGGGAGCAGGGGTTATATAAAGTGTGTATCCCCCTTACCTTGACTAGAAGTAAGGGTCCCTATTTGGACAAAGGTACCTACCTCTGCCAACTAGAGACCCCCATTTCTAACACCAGAATATTTTGTTTTTAGTGGGGGTGCTATATTTTAACAAATTCATATCTAATTGAATAGATAATGTATTATAGGGAGGGGCAGGATAAATAATGTTACTGAGTTATTGTATATTTCGTAATGTTGCTGATTTGTAGTGTTTGTACGTTCTGATATTTTAATAATACACTTGTATTGTTTAATAAATATTATATTTATACATCTGTAAATTATTTAACACACATACATATAGGTTATTTATTTTTTACATATAACATTTTTTACAAACAATAGAAAAAAACATTGCTACACATACATTTTCTTCATAATACATTCTTCATAAATATTTTTTGATGTTGCAATGTCACTCATACAGTTCGAATTGTAACATGTTGTTTCATACAATTTATGTTTTTTACATATATATTTTTATTTAAAAAAAGAATATTTTTTCTAATACAGACTTTTTGACCATATATTGATTAGTACTATTATTTTATAACACAAATGCTATACTGCTATTCAAGATACAATGGGCAAATCATTTTAACATGTTTAGTTATTTACACAGTTGTAAACATTTTAGTAAATTTTTTATCACATGCATTATTGTTAAATTCCATTTATTACTATCATGACATATCCTTTTTATTTTAATTGCTGACATGTTTTTTACCACTGCCTATATTTTTTAATCTATTAACACCATAGTTAGTCGATTTCAGTTCTTGCTGGTTGTGGTTCACTCCTGTTGGTCTACAGATAAGGCAAGAGTACTTTTTATTTTTTATTTGGGATTTAGGTGATCAGGGGGATGTGAGTAGGGGTAAGAATACAGAATAGTGTATTGCTTTCATGTGGTAGTGTAGTTTTGTGTGAGGTTGTGTTTTGTAATTACATAGCCAAGGGAGGTAAGCCTTACTATAGCATGTGCAGTGTAGTGAGTTTGGTTACTTTTAATGATGTGAGTATAGTTTGAAAATGTGTTTTATATTGTTTGCTATGTTTTAGGGGTGTATATGATGCAAGACTGGGTATTTTGCATTTTTACAAGTTTTTGGGTTGCAGTGGAAGCCTTTCCTTACTTTTGGATGTGTTGTTTTAAGGGAAAATATGCTGATTATATTTTAACCAAGATTACTTTTTCCTTTTGTTTTTCAGTTTTTCAGGACTGGTTTGTCCATTATATTTTGGGATTTTTTATCGTTTACTAGGACCTTGAAATAATATTGTGGATTTATTATTTGGGTATTTCATTTTTGCATGTTTGTGGGTTCCCTTTTCTCCTCTTTTTGTGGATTTATTTTTAGTGGATTTGAGAAGTATTTTTGTCATCAGCTACAAAACCGTAATATGATTTGAATTTTTTATTTTGGATGGGAAATGTTTGGTGTGATTGATAGCTATCCTCCCAATAGATTTTTTCATAAGAGCTTCCCCAGAGGTAGCTTTCGCTAATGCTATCTCGACTTGGACATCCTCGACATCGTTCGTGTGTTGTACTGCCATAACAAGTTTTTCCTCTGCTAATGCTAATCTCTGGTACAACTCCTGTGTCTTGCACTTCTTGTTTTTCCCTTTTCTCAGAGAAAACTGAATTGTTTCCCCCGAACGGCTCCTTTGAAAGAGTCCCATACGATAACTAGGGCGCAGTCCCTACATTCCGGTTCAGGAATTCCGGTATCCACGCTCTCATATGCTCCCTATAACCCTCGTCTCGCAAAGAGCTCTTTCAAAGGACAAGACAGTGGTTTTTGTATTATTCCAGTCATTGCTACTTCCAGTACTAGCGGATTAAGGTCTGATAAAAACCTAGGAAATCTGCTGATTCTACACCCTTGTTGTAATGAAGCTGATACTAAAAAATAATCTAATCTACAATGCTTAGAGTAAGGAGAAGAGAAATATGTAAAACCATGATCAGATGGCCTAGCTTTAGCCCAGACATCAATCAGCCCATGTGTATCACATATATTTGACATTGACTGAAATACTTTGGGTTTCCTCACGCATACTTTGAATATAATTCCCAATTATTTAGTAGGTTGATATTAAAATCCCTGCAGAGAATGATGGGCAATGGCCAGTGCGCTAGTTCGTTATTCACCCAATTGAAAACCCCCAGGTCATCCAATATTGATCCATATATAGAACAGAGCGTAAAAGAAAAATCCCCCGTAAGGCTGCACTTAGTAATCACCCACTTCCCCATCGGGTCATTGTGAGTTTGGGCAAACTGTAGTTTGTTATTCTGGGCTAGGAAGGCAACTCCTCGTGTACGAGTCCCTTGAGTGGTCACTGCTATAAATCTTAGCAATCAAATAGGGCATCAATTGGCAATACAAACACGGAAGGAATGCGTTTGTAGTGAGATTACGCATATTAGGGATCCTGTCTTGGGTATGGTGTATGGTACAAAGGAGATACGAGAGGCTTTTCATAAGTTCTACCAATCTCTGTATCTGGAAGCAATAGGGAGCTCAGAATCCCAAAAACAAGATTCAGTTAAGCAATATTTAAGTCCGCTGCCTGAAATACCACTGACAAAGGTGACACAAGATCAATTAGAAGTTCCTTTATTATGGGAAGAGGTGTCAGCGGCTCTTGTGAGTTTGTCTGATGGGAAAGCCGCAGGGCAAGATCTAATACCTTCCGAATTTTATAAAACATTTTTTTACCAAGTGAAACTAGTGATGATAAATCTCTTTAGACACACCTTCAAGGGAGAGCTTCCACCAAAATCTTGGGCAGAAGCAAAAATTGTTGTTTTCCTAAATAAAATAAGCCAATAGAAGAGCCAGGCTCCTATCGTCCAATTACGTTAATGAATTGTGATGCTAAAATCTATTCAAAGATGCTAGCAGCCCGACTATCTCTATTGGTTGATAAAATGGTAGTAGAGTGGCAGCATGGATTCATCCCTGGGAGAAGCACCATAGACCATATAGGGAAGATTATAACAATGTTTGATGTGAGGCAAGTGTCAGGGGACCCTATGACAGCAATTCTGCTGGATGCGGAAAAAGCTTTCTATAGGGTCTCCTGGCACTTTCTCAGGCCTCTGATGGTCAAAAGGGGATTGGCTCTAATTTGATCAGGGCCATTAAAGCTCTATATGTTAATCCTACTGCCAGAGTGTGTATAAATGGGGAAATATCAGAACACCTGACAATCACAAGGGGTGCCCGTGCTCCCCTCTACTTTTTGCGTTATACATCGACCCATTTTTAAAGAGACTGAACCTAAACCCAAATATACCGTCAGTAACTTTACAAGGGTGCAGTACTAAAGTTTTGGCATATGCCTATGATGTGGCCGTGGTGACCTCTAACCCTGAGGCAGCCGTAAGAGCTATAGAAGAAGAAGCTCTGATCTTTGGGGCACTCTCTGAATAAGGGAAAAACACAGATTATCATTAATGAATATGCTACAATAAATGATAATAGAGTGGTGGAGAGTGCAACCTACCTGGGGGTCACAATCAGGGCGGATCTCGATGCTCTAGTGAACGAGAACTTAAATCCAGTAGCAGAGAAAACTAAAATTGTACTACAAAAAATTGGATAATCTGCACTTAACATTAGTGGGTCGATGCAATTTAATTAAGATTATATATTTCCCAAAAATCTTATATTTTATGAGAGCCATTCCACTCATCCTCCCCAATTTTTGGTTCAAATTTTTAATTTATTCTCGCAATTTATCTGGTCTTATTCTAAAACAAGAAGATCAGTTAAGTTTCTGACACTCTCAAGAGAGCGTGGAGGGTTGGCCCTTCCCAACTTGATATTATACTACTGGGCCACATGCTTAGTGCACTATACAATATTACTTAGGGAACATCTGGGGGGAGATGCAGAGGTGCCCCTCTTCAAATGAATTATTGTTTAGTGCAGACGCCTGGGGCTGCCTATGGTGCAGGCTGGAGTTAGGCTACTGTAAAAGGGTTGGGTTTAAGACTCTTATGACTGCCTTCAGAACTTGGGCCCCTATCCACCGGCTATTAGGGTTAGAAAAACTAAATTTTTATACACCACTCAGGGGTAATGGGAACCTTCCAGGGATCTTTGACGATTATTGCATGATTAATTGGTGGCGGAGTGGGATTGATAAAATAGGCTGTTTTTACACATCGCTGGGTTTTATATCTTTTGAAGAGCTTAAAATGAAGTTTAATCTCACCCATAGAGAATTTTTAATTCCTTCAAATAAGGGGTTTCCGTTTCAAAAAGGGGAAAGGTGTAGGGGAATGACCAAGAATGAATTTATAGAAAAATTGACGAAGGAAACTCCCCCATATTGGTATTATATATCACTTCTTAAGTAATTTAATGAAGGACGATTTGGCAAAGATTTCAGAAAAATTGCAAATTAAGCTAGATATTACAGATAATGCATTTCAACAAGCCAAGGATGTCTTGATGTCAGCTAAGCTATAGGTCCAGTTTTATAAAACGTGTTTCTTCTTATATTATACACCAGACCGAATCGCAAAGTGGGGAGAAGGGAAGGGGACCCGATGTCCCCGCTGGTCCCTATATAAGGCTGATATTGTTCATGTGTTTGCAACGTGTAATGTCCTCACTTTGGTAATCAGCCAAATTGAAGAATTTCTAAGAAACAAATTTAAGCTGGAAATAGTCATGACTCCGGCCCTAATTCTATTGGGAGTTCAAGAGAATGGCAGGATCAAGGGGAGAGGGGGTTGACAAGTATTGCTATGACTATTTTTAGGCTATGTATTTCAGCAGCATGGTTAGATCCAGACCCCCTCCTTGCAGCAGAGGCTGGCTCGACTGCTAGCAGCTTATAATCAAGGGAAATGCATATATGCCCGTAAAGGGCGTAGGGCAAAAACAAAAGGAGTAACAATTTGGAAGGCCCTCGCTATCTGGGTGGAACAAAAAGAAGGGTGAAAATGCACGTGCACTTTATCTAAATGAATTACCTAATTGAATTATAAAAGGTATATATGAGCAATTTTGTGAGATATATTTCCTGCTGTATCATAGTATTTATTGTTTATTTTCCATAGAATGAGAGAGCCAGATGATTGAATAAGCACTGTATTTAAATGATTTAAGTAGTTTAAAGCAAAGTGATTGGTTTTAGGTGATCTGTAAAAATTGTTTTTTGTCTGTTTCCAGCTTTCGCTATATTTCCTATTCTCTCGTTTAAGTAACGCTTCTGTGGGGGGTGGGGTGGGGTGGGTCTGGAGGGGTAAAATATTCTCAAAAGAATTTAAGAAAAAAAAAAGGGGAAATGTTTGGTGTGGTTGTTTTTTGTATTATTATGTTACTTTCAAAAAGTTGTGTATTGTATGTAATTTTATATTATGTTTGCTGCTTAGGATTTGTGAAAATATGTATTATTAGATTTCATTTATGTATGTATTTATTTATTAATGTTATTGTAAAATATTTATGTTTATCACTGTAATTGGATATTGTTAAGTTACACTGACTAATAAAAATAATTTAAACAATATTTATAAATAAATATATTGTATATCTTTTTGTAGGTTTATGATGGATGTGAATTTAATTTGGATTATTGGTGGTTTACTTGCCATGCACTCTACATAAATGAGGCCTTTGTTATTTAAAAAGAATTTTACTTTGCATAGTAGCATTTAGTACATTTCTTTGGTATGTTTGGATGATTTAGGTTTAATTTGTGTTAGAGATTGCTCTATTCTTAATTCTTGTTAGCTTGGTTCCTTTTTAGGATTTCTTGGAATTGATATAGGGTAGGATGTCTTTGGCCTAATGTGGCTTGGAAGGCATTTTGCCATCCTACTACTGTGGTGTTTGTTTTGGCTTGTTGGGCGGTGATGCTGTCATAGGCATTCCACCATTTTTTTTAAACTTGGGTTCGTGTTTGTGGCCACAGCAGTGCAGTCTGCCAAACCCAGTGTCTTCAAAATAGTCCATTAAGGGACTTCTTTTTTGCTCATGGGTTTGGCAGTAGGGAGATTCTATAAAGAGGCTATATTGGTTAGGCACTTCTGTGACTGATACAAGGGCTATTCATTTTGTTTTTATTTCATAAGCAGATAAGCTGATTGGTGCATATTCTACTCTAAGTGCACATTTTTGGAGGTATCTCCAAATGCTTTGATTGAAATGGTAATAGCAGTTTGTATGGCTTTTTGGGGGTTGACTTTTAAAATTGTGTCATTGCTTGCTCAAAGTCTATTATGATTTTTTGGGGGTAGTAGTTGTTAGTCCTTAGTTTAATTTGGCTAAGTAGTTCATAGTAGGTAGCAATTTGCTTGTTGGGAAGCAAAGCATGAATTAGGGGTATATTACTCTTATGATATTCACCCTGTGTTGTGTATATGTGTGTGAATGATGGAGGGCACGATTAATAAATGCCATCTATCATCCATGTTTGGATTTGGCTTAGTATGAGGATGTTATATCAGTTATATATATTATTATTCTCCTGTCATTATTTTATTGTCGTACAGGAGGAAGGATTCTTCAGGATGTGTAGGGGTTATATTTTCAAGAATGTGTATGTCTTGTTCTCTTCTGGAGGCATCACAGGTTGCTCTTGTGGATTTGTTTGGTTCTTCATATTAAACATTTGAAATCTGGGATTCCTGGCATTTGCACTGTGGTGTGCTCAGGACCTTTGAGGAGTACATTTTTAAGATTCATCCAGTGTGTTACTGAGAGCTAGTGCTTGCCTCTCTCAGGACTTGCAACATGTCTTACTTCTATCTCTGTTATATTTGGGGGTTGGTTGTGCTCCCTAACATTAATTAAACATTATTTCTAGTTGTAGCCTTCAGTAACAAGCTTTAACATAGTATTTACAACATTTTCAATGTATATCGTCAGTGCTTGTGCTCTCCTGGCTGTATGTATATCTCCTGTAAGAAAGGTTTTTGACTTTCTGGGAAGTGATGTGCGAGCTAGTTCTCACATTGTATGTATGAATGTTAGAAGTATATATTTATTACTTTATGGTTGAAATGTTTGTAATTTACAGTTAATATTTTTAAATGCACTTTCTATGTTTATATTTTATACTTACATGTCTGCTTTCCAATTAACATGCTGCTTTTTTTCTTCTCAGCTATGTTCAGTCGGGATGTGGGTCAGGTGTTAGGGAAATGGTGTTTTTGTGTGTATGAGATAGTGTGTGATGGTATGTAATAGTGTGACAGCATTCCTTCAGTATAGCTGTGGTTCATTTTCCGTCACACGTCTTCCCCTCAGTGTTTAGATAAAATGTGTGATGTATTCATTTGTTTTAATGTTTTATATAGTACCTGCCTGCTACCTTCTTCACACTTCAGAGGACTTTGAGTCACCCTATACTTATAGAAAGCCAAATAAACTAACAGAATCCAGAAGGTTCAGACAATGTAGCAAGCAGACTACACACTGCTTTAAGGCTGCTCCCAGGACATGAGACAGTGTTGTATGTCAAGGTGCTAAGCATCTACCAACTTACAAAGATTATTTTTGATTGATGGCAGACTTGTCTGCTTTCTATAACCAACCTCGAGAACTATTAGTTCCTAGACCCTCTTTTCTCTGCATAATGACTTCTTTAAAACACCACTGTGAGTTTATGTCACCCATGTTGGTGTCACCAGGCCCTTTGCTATCTGGGTATCAGATGACTTGTACTGTTACTGGGCGTGCAGCAGGAGGAGTGATGGGCTGCAGCTTGTGCTGCTAGGCCACTGTGAGGCTGGATTTTACTGGTGCACGGTGAAGAGGTATTTCAAATGATGTATGTTCTGGTGAGAGCTGCTCTGAGCCAAGGCACTGGCAATGGGGAAATCCACGTCCGCTGTCCAGCAGCAACAAAACAACAAGCATTTGCAATGCAATAGGTCTCGCATTCGCGAGAGTTTAAGCTATTGGCATTGTAAATGACAATACCTTTTATTTATCTGTTTTGCTAATTAACACATAAATAAAAGGCATTGTAATTTACAATGCCAATAGCTCAAACTCTTGTAAATGCGAGACCTATTCAAAGCGCCCGCCATTGTTCTGGGCTGCTCAGAAGGTTAAAGCTCGTATGGCGTGCTGAATGTTGCAGGAAAACATGTTGTGCCTGCAGTAAGAGAAACTCATTAAATAAAATAGTGCTTACAGAATAAAAAAGACATACCGTGTAACAACCGAAGTAAAAGGGCAAGTTCTCCTGGGAGGTTACAAATGAAGAGAAGGCGGTACTAAGGAGGGACTAACAAGCCTATTAATGAATCAGAAGCCAGCATTTACGATGGGTAATGACACAAGCCAATGACAAATATGGGCGGAGAGTGGGAGGGGCTTCAAGTGCATACTCCAATACAGCATGCCGCAGAGCTGCGCATGCACTACCCATGCTTGACCTAAAACCGGGTCAGGCCACAAATAGAGGTGACACCAATCTCTTTAGTCCTACTTTTATGTCTGACCTGTCCCGGATTTTACTTCTCAAAATCTGGTCATCTTGTCCTGCATCACACCCCTGGCTACACAATGAACGTGTACATAGACAGGTATTATGTTACAAAAGCTGCATGACCCGGCCCTGTTGTGGGACTCCATTGTAGGCAAAACCATCAACTGAACGAGCAGATGTCGCCAGGCACCCTGATGTAGCAACACGAGATACGGAGAGTCAAACACTGCACGCATCCACAGAGAAACAGCGGCCTTTAAGCACTTCCCCCAACAACTTCACTGAAGGGGTGCTGAGGTGACTGCATGTCCTGAACCTCTCACTGAGCCCCTTCCAAGTCACAGGGTACTCCAGAGGGCAGTGCTTTAAATGGGCCGGTACTGTCCGGTACTGAGTTCTTATTAATTCTGAGATGGAGAGTACCTGTACTTCTCAAGAGAGTTGTAATACTTTTAATTGGAGAGTACCAGCACTTCTCAGAAAGAAGCAGGTACTCTGGTACAGAGTACCTGCACTTCTATTTTTCCATTTCAAGCACTGCCAGAGGCCCCATAATTAACGACACCAGCGAGACAGCCAGCAGCGCCAGAGGCGGAAACTCTAAGGTCCTCAGCACAAGATCACGAGTTTTAGATGCACGGATTCTGAGGGAGCTAGGAGCCCCAAACCCACATGGCCGTGTTAGCCTTTCATCCTTCCGAAGTCACTATGATAAGTAGTGCTATTAAATTTGGTTATAACAGTTCTTGTTATTTACAGCACAAAGGATCATCAAAGCTGAGGTTTCAAGTACTAAAACAAAGCATACACATGTAAATAAAACAAGTTATTAACTGTGGTACAATCCCTCAGACTTGCCTTATAACTTGGTGCTGGCGTGGTAGCAAGTCCTGGCCTCCTACAGGACGCCTACATCACCTAACAGTGGGAAAAATACACCCAACAGAACACAAACTCCGGGTCACTAAAGACGCGGATACAGTCTGCCACACAGAAAACTCAAAACTTGGAGCACACCCCACACTGACCTCCCTCACACAGGTGGGGGAGGTCGCAGGACCCCCACCGGACTCCCACAACCAGCATATTACCCTCTGCTAACAAGCACACAGCAACAGCCTTCTCCAAGGTGGAAATCAGCAACTTTCAACACCTCCTGCCCACCAACCCCCTTGAGTTCATGGTACTGTTAACCTACGAGTACCAGAATGCAATCGGAAAAGACTTGTGACCTGCAGCGTGCACGAGGCCTTGCTGCAGGCGCGTTAACCCATCAAGCTATCTCACCTGCTGCTTGGGGATATCGCTGATAGGGAGCAAATAAAGCTTTACACTTCTGACAATCAAAGGAGGCGCTTTCCTCCAAACACTGTGCGGGCTCTGTTTATTTTTCTCACGCGTTACCCTGAGGTGACACTATAGAGGTGTTGTAGGAACAGCTTGACTCTCTTGACAGACGAGATCATCACCAGCAGGGTGCTTGCTGCGCTCCTCCTCTCATCAGTATGCCGAAAACAGTCCTGGTGAAAAGCTGTCACAATACTACAAGGCTCCAGTGGCTTTACCCCTCCCAGGGAGCCCCCGTTCCTTGGGGTGTAGTGTCTCATAATTCATACACCTGTGTGAGTACCAGGATCCGAGGTCCAGAGCTGGCGGAAGTGACCCCACCTCATCCGTGGCTACGTCAGCAGTCTCTCAACCTGCAGTCTGTGTTTGAGAAATTCACTAGTTTTCTTGAAACTTCGCAATTTTGCCTGCAGGAGATTGGTTAATGTAGAAAACATCTGGACAGAACACATCTTTTGCTCGAACTAGTCTTCCCCTGGTATCCGCAGGACTTTTATTCACACGAGGTGCACGCTCGTATAAAACGTCATACACCTTAACGACACGTTTATTTTGCTCTGAAAGAATAATTTTGCATAGTTTTCACAAACTTTTCATGGAATTTCACTAAATTTAATAAAACAATATGCAATTTCGTACCATTTAAATGGTACAGTTAGTGGGAGTGTGCTGCGCCACACAATTCCCCTGGCCCTCCCCTCAGCAGCGTGGACGAAAAGACACACAGTTGCATTCTGGGTCTCGTAGTTTTGGAGTTATGGTGAGCCGCGACTCACCACTGCACGCACCCGGGTACCGGCATGCGAGGCCAGCCCGAGCCCCCAGCCGGAGCCAGGGAAAGAAAACAGGAGAGATCCGGGCAAAGTGTTGCAACAGCACAGCCCGATCCCGCCCGCGTGCAGCTACGACTCCTGCCCGCCTCCAGAGGCTACAGCTCTGGCTCCAAGTCCAGGAAAGAGAGGCGGGGCCAGGCCGGCTGCTGCAAAGAGAAGCGGGCGTGGCCCGCTGAACGTAAGCAAGCAGGTCGTGACGCCTAATGTAGAAGAAACTCAATAAATAAAAAAGTACACATATCGTGTAACAACCATGTAAAGGGGCCAGTAGCCATGGAAGGTTAGAAATGACGACATTGCCGTACTAAGGAGGAACCAGCAGGCCTATCAAGGAATCGGACGCCAGAAGTTACGAAGGACAAAGACACAAGCCAATGACAAATATGGGTGGGGTAGTGGGCGGGGCTTCTCTCCCGTACTGAGCTACCCCAGATCTTCCCTAGAGCAGCGCTTGCGCACTGACTCTAGGCTCGACCTAAAAAAGTGGTTACATGTACTCAAATTGTTGCAAGTGCTGCAATTCTCACCATGGCACAGTGTTTGCTTGAGGGTGCACTGAGCGATTCCCCAACATACATTGTTTTCCTACATATCCAAATGGGTTATTCTGAGTGAAAATGCACTTCGTTTTAGTGAATGTTTCCACAGAACTATTTTGCTTTCATTTTGGAGTAGGTTATGTAATGCTGTGGGGTGCAAATTTATAACTTAATTTTACATCTGGCAATAGTTAACACCTTTTGATTTTAATAAAACTGCATCCATAATGTACTTATAAGGGATTTCAGCTAGCCCTATTCATCCATTGCTTTGCTCTTCTGTCATTCACATGTTTCTTTCACTCATTACAAGCACAACAATGGGGAACCAGTATTACCTCACAGAACCCGGGCATCAGACACTGCTACAAAAGGGGGTCTCCGTAGGGATAGATTCACAAATTATTGGGTCAACAATACCATCTTATTGGTCAGAGAAAGAAATTCAGCCAAAATTATTCTTTCTGTTTGTGTTGCACACATCCTTTCTCATCCATACATCAAAACATTTTAACATTTAATTATTTGTCTGAATATGGCATGTTCCTAGGTACATTCTAGAAAATGTATTTAATCCAAAATTGACCTTGTAATAAAAATTCCAATGCACTTTATCTTTGTGGCTCAATCACTTGATATGCCAAGGCTTCCACTTTCCAATTTCAACATGTGGTCCAGCCTCTTGGTCAGGGCCGGACTGGCTACCGGGCGTTTTGGAATGCTGCCGAGCTGGGGGCTGATTTCGTTGATGGGGACCTGCGTGTGCTGAACGAAATTCGTTTTGCTTTGTTAATTTCGAAGCACACGCAGGTCTCCATCAACGAAATTAGCCCCCACCGCAGAGACATCAGCCCCCAGCTCGGCAGCATTCCAAAACGCCCGGTAGCCAGTCCGGCCCTGCTCTTGGTCACAGAAATACCAGTCCTGAAGGTACATGAACCCCAAATGTAGTGATACAGTTTTCACCAGACATAGAAAGAGGAAAAAACGAGGAGAAATATAGATATTTCTCCTCGTTGCACCCCTCCTGGGGAGACGTATCTTTTTGGCACATTCTCTGTTCTTGTAAATCTAGGAGTGGTCAAAATCCAGGGATGTTGTGTGGGAACACCCACGCAACACCCATGAAACGCCGATCTGGCACAGAGTAATATAACACAGTGATTTGAGCTGCCTTAGATGACTCGAGATTTATGAAGCCATGCAAGGTGGTCTTGCTTGGCTTCATAAATCTCTTTTTGAGTTGCGTCGCTCTTGCAACACGTTGCATGGCGCAGGAGCGACGCAGTGGGGCTCGTAAATATGCCACAATGTGTGCAAATGTCGGAGAGCACTCGCGGTATCGCTTTTGTGACGTTTGCTTTTCCATCATGACAAGACGATTCCAATGACCTGCCAATGCGCATTGGTAACCATTTTCAAGATTTAACCGATCGCCTGCGGAGGGCGGAAGTGAGGGGTACTGAGGGGTATGAGCACCATGATGCGGCGGCGTGCGCAGGTACCTCCAAAGACATATTCATGGTGCTACTAAAACCTAACGTCGACTTGCATTGCATCTCCTGGGGAACGACTAAGCTGGTCTTTATCCCATCAGTAAGCGGCAGCTGGCTCGCCTTGTGAGCTGTGCCAAATGCATATAGATTGCGGCTTGGGGATTGCCTATGTAGATCAGGGGATCCGCACGGCTAAATATGAGCACCCTTAACGCCGCTAATGGTTCCATTTAATTCAGGAGCTCCATCGTGTTGAAAACAACGCGTCCTTTCCGTGCAGCACTCCCTGTGCTCAGTGTTTTGACATTTTAATAAAAGCATGTGTGTGCTGCTACAATTCCCATCCGCACCAGTAATGAATCCGTAATACTAACATCTGTGTCTGAAGCAAAGCAGACGGTCAAGGACCCAGAGTAGAGCTTGGCATTCTCTTTATGAAAACAAGACTCGGAACAGGCAACAGTAGATACGAATTAATCCTTAATGGGATTTCAGGCAACATAGGCGATTCATGTTTCATTTTTTCCTCTTAAAAAAACAGGGTGTTTTTATCTAACAGATTAGGGAGGCAGTATAAGTAATCATAATAACGTGAAAAAATGCCTAAATAGAGCCCTGAGTTTTTTGTGTGTTTTTAAATCTGTGACGATACAGCACATTAAAGGGACATTCAGGACATGATGAAAAATAGATAAAACCCTACTGTGGTTCCGTAGTCAAACTCAAATAACTTCTTAAAATGTAGACTGCCTTTGGCATCGTTCTTTGAATGGGGTGGGTCTTCATCCCAGAGAATCAGGAACATTATGAAAAATTGGCAGTGACCAAATGAATTAAGATGAGGTCACTGAAGTCTCACCTGGGGAATCCTGTATTATTCTAACCTTAATACCTAATGTATGTACTTCCTCGTACAACATTATGGCATCCAAAATCAGTGGGTCTGAAATTGTATTGAATACAAAGTCCATGATACGAAATAAATGTCTGAAATTGTGGATTCAAAATTGTGGATCCGAAATTGTGGGTTAAACCCTGATATTGCTGCATCTGAGGTATTGCCAGGCAATCGGCAGTGGAAGTTTCTTCACTGAGATAACTGCAATATTTTGTGGATGCCCATGACACCTTCTCTAAATAGTAAGCTTGGATCGAATAGGTTAGTAGAATTCAGATTATGTCACTGATTTGAAGGGCTCATGAACTGCATTGTTACAACCTGCTTAATCTGTGACCTTACTACAAAGTCTCCTCGACAGAGCGTTCATTATTAAAGTGTTCACACAGCCATGGTTACAAGATTATTGAGAATCTTACATTTGTAGTGATTGCAGAAGGAACCATCACTTGCACTCTAACAACCATCTATTGCAGACACAAAAAAGATCGACAATGACTGCACAACATTGAGTAAAATACCTAAGTCAGCATAATTACTCTCAAATCTTCAAATTATAGTCAGGGAGACACCTAAAGATCTAGGAAAGTGGCCGACACAGAGACTGAATCCTAGTACACGATAAAATAGGGCCAGTTGAGATCATCCCAAAAAGTTTCATAATCATAAATCAAGTTCCCTGTACAAAATCCCTTCAAAATTCTTGGATCATAAGATATGACACTTCAATGATGAAGAAGTAGAACCTCACATTAAGGATCCTTGGGAACTACATCTGAAGGTAATTGGTTAAAGACAGTAAAAGAAAGATAACTGAGCCAAACAATTTCACTGTGAGTAATCTGAAAAATGATCACAGAGCAGGAAAGGGACTAGAGTCAGAAAAAGGGTGTTGGACCTGACATTCTTGGCGTGGGTTCCCCCAAGTGTGTGCCTTCCAGCCTCCTGTTTTTGCTGACTTCGTTTTTGCTGGATTTAGGACTCTGCACCCTCTCCTTTAAATATGATAACATTGGCTTGCACCCAAAGCTAAAGGAATGGCTGGGGAGGCTGGTATTAGCAATTTTGATGTATATTGTAGTCCTAAACCACTGTTGTTCTCCTCATCTCTAAATTAGATGAGCAGCGCCACCATGTGGTGGCCTGTTCTAAGTATGGTGTTGACAATTAGGTGCCAGTGCCGAGCACCGGAAACCAATTAAGTGCCGGTGCTGAGCTTTGGAAAGCACTGGCTCAAATTAAGCACTGAACCAGGGCCTGTAAATTAAATGCTACTAGTGGGCTGCAGCACTTAAAGTGACACCTACTTAAGTAGCCCTTTAACCCTTTAAACATGCCCCAGGCCTGCCATTGCAGCCATTGTGTGCAGTTTTAAACTGCCATTTCGATTTGGCAAGACAAACTTCGAGCCAAGCCCAAACCTCCTTTTTAATAGATATAAGTCATCTCTAGGGTAGGCTCACACAGCCCAGAAGACATGGTGCAGCATATTTAATAGTTCTGTGCCGCCAGTGCAGCCCAAATGTCAGTTTCATTTGCCTCTGTGCAGCAGGGACCAAGCACAGATCAATTAAAGTTAATCAGTGCCCGCCCGCTGTTCCCGCCTTATTTAGGTACTATTTCTCCTCCTCCTCCCGTCTGGCTTCCCAGTTGTTGTACTAAGCTGATTGCAGTGTGTCATTTCAAGAGGGTGTGTTTGGACTGGAAAATCAGGCTGAGCAATGTAAATAAACATCACTCGAAATATGCATGAATCAGGATGAAAATGAGTGCAGAAAGGCACTGTCATTTAGTGGCTGCCCTCCAATCACAGTCCCCATCTTCCATCCCCGTGGTCCCCTCTCACTTCCCAGTTTTCAGCATCTTGTCTTTTCTTTTGCGTACATTCCCACCTGGACAGGAATGTAACATTTCAAGAATGACATTTTATTGCAGTCATCGACAGCAGACTGCAGGCTGCCTGAATGTGCGTTATTCAAACAGGGCTATTTCAGTGCCATCTTGCGAAAATTCTTTAACCTCGGAACATTTTTCAAAGGGATCTTAAGTAGATGTAGTCCATCTCACTGCTGACGAATGCTGTTTTTCAACTGAACATCCACAGCACATCAAAGCACTTCAATGAACACGAAATCACAACTGCCGCGCGCCACCATGCTAAAATCACACAGTCCTTTGCAAAAATTCTCTTTAGTTTAATAATTGTATTTCGTTAGAGAGGGATGTGGAGTTATAGCCGAAGCTGCCACATATAGTGGTGGGGAACCAGGTTTCAGTCCCAGCGGCAGCTCAACATCCTGTGATTCTGGGCAGATCACTTAATCTCCTAATGACTTAATGACAATACTTTCGGGTCAGGTTCGAGCTATTTTAAACTGCACGAAAAAATGATTTTGTTGTGATGCAGAAAACCCACTGACAAAACAATTAAGAGCCATAAACTTAATGTAATTGTCATACTCAGAGCCTACCTGCGAGAAGCAAAGAGAGAAAAGCACCCAAAGAGAAGTTCCACAAAGCCAATTGCAGCACATTTTTATTAAAAGCCTGAAAAACCAGAGCTGTTAAAAATAATACACTGGACATCCACCATTCATATTTGTTGCGGTATTAACACTTATTAGTGAGCCTGGCACGATTTGTTTTCTCCCCTGCCACACCGAGCTGGCTGTCATTCAAGCTGTTCACCTTTAGCACCCCCTCCTTCGTGCCCACAGCCATGCAAAGCCACGACCCAGCTCCAGCTGACCTACGCTTAATCGGACACTCGAGCTCTGGCAGACACACAGCAAAATAGTGGCCAACAATTCAATACGGTCTGACTGTACTGGGGCTGCTACTAAATCCATCAAGCAGCAAATTTCATCTGAAACCAATACACGCTTTTATCTTTCCAATTTGATGTGTCTGTGTGAAGCCCGAGCATGCGAAGCCTGTCTCAGACATCATATTGACTTTTTTTAGGTCTCGCCTGAGACATACTATACAATGATGAGGTACGATAACATACAATGAAAGCGCGTGCCATACCTTACAATGACAGCCCGTACAATACCTTACAATGACAGCCTGTGCCACACCATGCAATAACAGCTGGTACCATACCATACAAAGACAGGCCATATCATACGATACAATGACAGACCATACTATAACATATTATACGACAGGCCATACCATGCCATACTAAACTCTACAGTGACAGGCCATACCATACCATACAATGACAGGCCATATCATAACATACTATACTATACAACAACAGGCCATACCATACCATACTGTATTATACAACATCAGGCCATACCATACTATATTATACAATGACAGGCCATACCATATCATGCTAAACTCTACAATGACAGACCATACCGTACCATACTATAAAATGACAGGCCATACCACACCATACTATACAGTGACAGGCCATACCATGCCATACTATACAATGACCGGCCATACCATACTAAACTCTACAATGACAGGCCATCCCTTACCATACCATACCATACCATACAATGACAGGACATACCATACCATACCATATTATACAATGGCAGGCCATACAATACCATACTATAATATGCAATGACACTCCATACCATACTATACAATGACAGGCCATACCATACCATATAATGACAGCCCATACCATACAAAGGCAGTCCATACCATATAATGATATGTGATACCATAACAAACTATACTATACAATTACAGGCTATACCATACTATACTATACAATGACAGACCATACCGTACTAAACTGTTCAAGAACGTCATACTATACCATACCATACTAAAATCTACAATGCATACAATAGCATACCATACTATACAATACAATGACAGACCATAACATACTCACTAAATTCTACAATGACAAGCCATACCATGCCATACTATACTATACAATGACAGGCCATTAAATACTGTATTATACAATGACATACCATACCATACTATACAATGACAGGCTATACCATATCATTCCTTACATTGACAGCCGTAACATACCATGCTGTAGGAAGCTGGCTTTTTAGGTGGTAGTGCCAATGTAAAGGCGCACCATGCAAAAAGAACAGATGACCCTTATTGGTTTAGAGGGCTTTAATTAATAATCCCAAGTGCTCTATTTGTGGTAGTGTGGTCGAGCAGCTTAGGGTTAACAGAGGGTAGTGTTAAGCATTTGTTGCACACACAGAGTCAATAAATGAGACTCACACTCAAGAAGGAAATCCCTGACCAATTTAAAAAAAGGACACATTTTTATATAATTTTAGACACCAAGATCATTTGAATCAGGTAAGTACTTTTGGAGTTATAGATTTTTGTAGCTATAGAAAATACAGTTGAATAACGGTTTTGAAGTATGAGCCTCGAATGCGGTAATGTTATCCTATGGGAGAAACATGCATTGCACAGCTAAACTTGCAAATGTTTTTGGAGGATGTCTTCTAGGACTTAAAGTGCTTAGGGGCTGCTTACCCTTGGAGTCACTACACACCTTATATGACCACTTCTTGTGAAGAGTGGGCATAATTTAGACACGGAGTTCCTAGTTACACTAAATCCAAGATGGTGAAAACCTTTCTCAACTGTCGACGTCATGTGGCCCACCTTTAAGCGTGTGATAGCCTAAATGTGTGACACGCCTTCTGACTCTAATTTTCCCACCTGCTTTAGTGCCAGATGGGCCTCAGAGTAGGGGTGTGGTCCCCAGGTCTGGAAGGAAGCCATTGCTACATATGCAAGGAAGCAAAGGCTTTGAAGCCTCTGTCTTTGATATGCTGATTTCACTAGCCATCCTGCTGGTGGAGGTGTGATCACCTTCTGCTTGAGCAGGCACTGATTCTGACCTCTGAGAGTGAGCGCTCACACCTACAGGGGGTCAGAAACTTGTCTGTGGTGGCAGGCTAGGCGTTACCAGCTAGCCAGCACACTAGAGGACTAGTAGGTTTTCAGGGGTACATATAAGGTGCCCTCTCGGTGCATGTCACAATAAATCTGATCCTGGCATCGGTATAGATTTATTGAGATGAGGTGTTTGATACCAAGCACCATTGGTTTCAGTGCAGCCCTCATGTAGCTGGGTAACTTGTAATGACCAGTGCCCAGTACATGTCTGAAGATGGCTGCCTGATCACTTATAATATCTAGTAATGGAATTAGACATCACAGGGGCCTATTTGCTCATGCAGATGTGCCCTAAGGCCTGTTGTAGGGGTGACTTACTTATAGTATATGCAGTGCACCTTTGCATAGCTCACAGGGAGTGTGCCATGTTGCGTTTTCAAAATGGTTTGCACCATTTCACACGTCCTGCAATGGCAGTCTGCATGTAGTTTTTGTGTGGGTCCCTTTGAGTGGCGTAATACATGCTGCAGCTCATAGGGACCCTCTTTAGTACCCATTCCCTGGGTATCAGGGGTACCATTTACTAGGGACTTACAGGGTGCTACATTTCCAATTGGGTTACAATTAGATATTTACCTTGTTTTAATGGAAACAACACTGGCAATGGGGGCCTGGTTAGCAGGGACCCAGTGCACTTTCAGTCAAAAACCATCAGTACTAGGGCAAAAAGTGAGGGTCACCATGCCTAAAAGAGCACTTTCCTGCACATATCATTCCATATATTGACAGGCGATAACATGCTATACTATATAATGACAGACCATACTATACCACACTGGACTCTGCAATGACAGGGCATACCCTACCATGACAGGCCAAACCATACCATACTATACTATACAATGACAGGCCATATCATACTATATCATACATTGACAGGCCATACCATACTATTCTATAAAATTGACAGGCTTTACCAAACTATACAATGATGGGTCATTGTATTCCATACTATACTATACAATGACATCCCCTTACTATACTATACAATACCAGGCCATACCATACTATTATACAATGACAGGCCACAGCATACCATACCATGACAGCCTGTACCCTACCATACAAAGATAGGCCCTACTATACCAAACAATGACAGGCCATACAATGCTGTACAATAATAGGTCATACCATAACATACCATACAACGACAGGCCATACCTTACTATACTATACAATGGCAGGCCATACCATATTATACAATGACAGGCCATACCATACCATTCCATGACATACTATACAATGACAGGCCATACAATGCTATACAATGACAGGCCATACCATAACATGCCATACAATGACAGGCCATACCACACTATACAATCAATCAATCAATAAATCAAACAGTATTTGTATAGCACTACTAATCACCCGTAAGTGTATCCAGGAGCTCGGTTGCAGGGCTCAGTTGAAAAGCCAGGTCTTGAGTTTGAGTCTCTTCCTGAATTCCGCCAGCGATGGTGATGTTCGGAGGTGGAGGGAAGGCTGCTGCAGGACTTGGCGGCGAGACAGGAGAAGGAACAGCCTTTGCTGTGGTTTCGGCAGATGCGCTGTGTGTCTGTGCGAGGGCGGCAGCGCGAAGGTCTCTGGATGGTTGGTGGAAGCTCAGGCGATGGATGATGCACGCTGATCCTAGGTTGTGGCAGGCTTTGTAGGTGTATGTCAATATTTTGAATTGGATTCTTTTCTGGTCAGGGAACCAGTGGAGGTTCCTAAGGTGGGGTGATGTGAGTCCGTTTGGGCAGGTTGAGGATGAGTCTGGCCACTGAGTTCTGTATCGTCTGTAGTCTCCTCATGGGTTCAGTGGTGGTTCCTGCGTACAGTGTGTTGCCGTAGTCCAGCCGGCTGGTGACTAGGGCTTGAGTGACGTTTGCCTAATGCCGATGTGGAGCCATTTGAAGATTCTTAGGAGCATGCGGAGGGTGTGGAAGCGGGCGGTGGGGACTGCGTTGATCTGACGCTTCATGTAGAGCTTGTTGTCCAGGATGATGCAGATGTTGCGGGCGTGGTCTGTCAGTATGGGAGTAGGTAAGAAGTTCGGCGGGCCCCCAGTATCGTTCCAAAGAGAGGTGTTGTTGGCAAAGATCAGCACTTCAGTCTTGTCAGCAACAATGAAATACCATGCTATACTATAGAATTACAGGTCATACCACACCATACTACAGAATGACAGGTCATACCATACATTATTATAGAATGACAGGCCATACTATACAACACTATGGAATGACAGGCCATTGCATACACCACACCACAACACAACACACCATTAAAAAAAACATTGACAAAGCCAATAGATCCCACATAGGTGAGACTTATTGGCTTTGCCAATGCTTGATAAGAATATGATTGAATGACAAGTGATTTTGATGTGCCCTAACTTGAAGTTTCAGGAGGGCGGAGCTAGCCACCATGACAGGAGGCAGCGGATGGTGATAGCTCCTCACCGCCCGTGAGCCCCCGGCCACCAGCAACTGCTGCATATGCCCCGCTCTTCTTGAGGAGGTGACTCCTAACATTTGTGGTCCAGATGGAGCCCCTGGGTGCCCTTCAAACTGCCTAGAGGGCCAGAAAATAGCGGTCGGAGACCGCAGACAGCTACCGGTGCAGCACAAAATGGCGGCCCACATTGTTGACGCGGACTGTGCAGCCGCCTGATACGGACAGGCTTCATCAGTACTGTGCCAACCCCCTCCAGCCCAGAAGAGTGCTGAGGGGTCTTGGACCCCTGTGTGGCCTATAGCTTTACGCGATCGGGCGAGCAGCCTGCTATTGACAAGATGGCAGCCCCGCTGGTATTGCGAGGACCACAGAGACAAACAACCGGACCTCCGAGTGGGGCGCTGATCAGTAGAGCAGCTCTCTCGAGGACGTGGCCTGAGGTGGGGGCCGTATATTTGAGGACTTTGCGTCTGAGCCCCCGGGGATTATTTTGAGGACTTCTTGTCCCCAACGCACCGGGCAGGGCTATTTTCACGGCCTCTGAGCCCTTCTCAAATGCCTGGAGATAATGCAGGGGACCCACCCTGCTGTCTTTACCTCAGCTGTTGAGGGGTGGCTGGATTCACATCGGACGAGTGAGATCGCTGGGACCCCCGGAGAGCAGATTACTACTTTCAGTCCACATGGCTACAGACAATGCTGCAGGCGGCCCAGATACTGCCCCTGTTTTGACTTGGGTTGGCCCTCCATGTGCAAGTCCTCAGAGGCCTGGATTGACTTTGGCATTGCTCTTCCATGTCCTATTGGGGCATGCAGACTACTTGGAATGATCACCATACTGTTTGTTACTATTTCTTTCACAGCATAGTGCCCACTCCGCTCCACGGTGAGGGCCAGATGCACTAAGGACATTGCTTCCTCGAGCGCTTTCCAGGAGGGGATCAAGCAGGGTGCGAGTGCTTCCCAGGAGGGGATCACGCAGGGTGCGAGTGGGGGTGACATGCCATGTATTGACAGTAAATTTGAGAAACTCCTGGTCACTATTGATGCTTCAGGGGAACGTCTGGAGGGTATTGTTAACTCCATAGCAACAGAACTTGGCCTTATCTGAGACGACTTCCAGAAACTGTCTGAGAGAATCAATACACTGGAGGGCACTGACCGTATTAAAGTGTTGAAGGCCCAAACGCGGTGCTTGAGCACTCGGCTTGATGATCAGGAAGGCGGCCCTGCCGGAACAATGTCCAAATTGTGGGTCCCCGGAGCGCGCTGAAGGCAAATCTTCGTTGGCTTTCCTTTAAGACTGACTGCAAGAGGTGCTTATCGAAATTCTATGCCTTGGAATGGGCTCATTGAGTGCCAGCACAGCTGCCTCGCCCTGGGGCCCCACTTCGCCCAGTGGTTGCCCACCTCATCCACTTTCGGGACAGGGATCATCAGCTGCAGCAGGCACTTGCCCATGGACCCTCTGTAGTGAACAATGCCAAGGTGTCTCTATTTCCTGACTTCACCCTCCAGGTCCAGACCCAGAGGGATTTGTTCCTTGCAGTTAAGAAAAACTATGCAACTTGGGTTTGTTATACTCCTTTACTGTTCCCAGGCCAGCTGAGAGTTCACATGGAGGAAAAGGTTCACTTTTTAATGGGCCCGGCGGCGGCATGGGATTGGCTCGAGTTATACAACAAGGGTACTGTGAGACGGGAACTGCTGGGATGGCAGAGGCCGCAATGCCTGCAGAGGAGGGACCCCGGCGTAGGGGGCATACCAGCTCACTCGGTCACAGGTGGCTCTGGAACAAAACAGGGTGATGGAGACAACTGCCTCTTTCGGAATTAGTGTGAGTCCCCCGCAACAAACATCCCCGCCTACTCACAGTTCTGCCTCTGCTTCCAATTTGGAGAACTCCGTTGTGCCTGGTTTGGAGAACATACTGCCGGGGGTCACCCCAGGCACAGCTGACTATCTGGTTTGACGATTAACTGGAGGGTGATAGCCATGGATCCTACTGTAGTCCTGATTGGATGATGGTGATGTGGCAGCTGTTTTCTCCTGTTTTCTTTTCTTGAGTTGTATGGACTGGAGGGAGCTGGCAAGGGGAGGGGGGACTTGCACACTATGTCCCTTTGTATTGGATTGCCTTTCTGTTTGCCCTTTCTCCTCCTTTGGCTGACGACTCTACTCCCCGGTTAGGTCTCTCCATTACAGAACTGGTTGGTCCGTTCTGGGATTTCATTGGCTCCTTGGTGGGCCCTGTGTTCTTTGATGTTTGGAAAGGATGTTTTTATGTCACAGTCCTTGGGGGGGTTGGGGATTTGTTGTTCAGTTCTGCTCTTTGTCATTTTGTATTGTTCTTTTTGGTGGGGGTTGGGTGAGTGGCTGCAGATGTTCCATGATGTGAGTGGTGAGGGTAGACCAAATCGATTGGGGGGAATGGGGGGCTCATGGGTTCCTACATAGCATGGTCTAAATGACAGCCCAGATTAAATTGATCGCATGAAACGTGCGGGGCCTTCCACCCCTTCTAAACGTTACAATATGTTACCTAAGGGACGGGTCCATCGTGGGGGTTGGAGGGGACAGTTATACACCACTACTTACTCCACCTTTTCCCGGGGCCTCATTTGGATTAGGCCTGGGGTGCCTTTTCATTTACATAGGACAGAAATCGACCCAGATGGTTGGTAAGTATTGGTACTGGAGCACTTGAACGGTGGAGTTGCTGCCCTACTGAATGTGTATGTACCAAACATTGACCAGTCTGCCTTTCTGACTAGTCTGGCCCCTTTCCTCCAGTTGATGCTCCTCTATCTGATGTTCGTGGGGTGTGACTTTAACTGTGTAGTGGACCTGGGCTTGGACAGATTGCACCCACCAATGCGCGCCATGCCTGTGTGTAAGTTAGAAGACGCTGCTCACAACTGGGCTACACAGTGGGATCTGGTTGATTGCTGGAGGGTGCAGAACCAGGAAGCTCACGTGTTTTCCTATCACTCTGGATTACACGTCTTGGAGGTCCAGCTAGATAGAATCTATAGCTGTAAGATGTTGTATAGTATAGTAAGGGGCTTGGCGCAGAATATTTGGCAAGAACGTATTCCGATCACTCCGCTATGTTTTGCTCCATCCAGTGGTCCTCACATAGGCGAAGTGTCCCCACTTGGTGCCTGGACTCCACAATGCTTGAGGACCAGATTTTTCGGGCTTGAACGGTGAACATATTGCGCAGTATTCGCTGGACAATGTAGGCCCGGCTTCGTTGGTGGGGGTGGAATGGGAGGCCATGAAAGTGGGAATCTGTAGCAATTGCATCTCTAGCATGAGTGCATGCCCAGTTGCACTCTGATTTTCCGCGGCAGGAAGCACAACTAAATGGTCTTCCACATGACATAGAGAGGACCCTGCAGGGTAGAGAGCAAATTCTCAGTAGAAACTGTTTGCCCTGGTTGACCTTTTGCAGCATTTAATTATCGAGCCTATGTGGCCAGGGCTCACGTAGGGAGAGACAAAACGGGCTTGCAAGGCTTTTGCAGTGTGAGGGTCTGGGGCATACTGTTCTCCAGCTGCGGGACGCTTTGGGACAGGATATCTTTACTCAGGAGGGGATCAATTCGGCTTTCCTCCATATTTATCGGGATCTGTACGCTGCGATGCCTGGGAGTAGTGCAGAAGATATGCTGAACTATGTCGCGGATTCCTCCCTGATCATCCTCGACTTTACAGTAGCGAATCATCTGGGTGCAGATAAAACAAAGTAGGAAGTGCATGGTGCGATTAAGGAGATGGCAAGGGGATAGCCCCTGGCTTGGACCATAAAGTTCTATGGTGTGTATGCTGCGGTCCTTGGACCGGGCTTGTAGCCTTCTTTAATGACTTCCAGAAGCGGGGAGTTCTTCCTCCCTTCTTGCGTGAGGCTACTATTGTGTCCCTGCCTAAGAAGGGTAAGGACCCACTTCTTGATTCAGTATTGCCCCCTCTCAATGCTCAATACCGACTATAAGGTCCTGAGCAAAGTCATGGCGGCCCGACTACACCCCCACATGTACTCCCCTGGTCCACCTCGACCAAACAGGTTTTCTTCCAACACGTAATACCATGCCCAACATTTGTCAGTTGCTGTTGGCTTTAGACCAGTGGGAGTGACTGACATTGAATGCTTTAGTCCTCTCTTCGGATATCTGGAAGCAATTTGATTCGCTCCGCTGTAAGTTTTTATACGCCACAGTGTTTGGCATTGACTGTTTGTTGCCCTTCATCAAATGGACAAAACCTCTACACACTAGCCCATAGACTACGTTTGCGCTGGCACAGTGATATCAGAGGCATGAGATGTGGAACGGTGCACCAGACAGGGATGCACGTTGTCTCCTCTATTATTTGCCCTGGCCATGGAGCCATTTGCCAGGACGGTCCGGCAGGGGATTCATTACGGGGTTTGCAACTTTCTTCTGATTGTCTTTATCATTCCTTGTATGTGGATGGCATGCTCCTGTGCATGAGAGTGGAGGAGTCTGACCTTGAGGGAGCAGTGACTGCAATGAGCGAACTTCACTGTTTTAGAGGACCTTAACTTGCATGCTGATAACCCACAGGGCCAGCTGACATCTTTGCTTAACGAGCATATGCTTTCTTAAAATCTGCCCCAGTTGGTTCTGGTACCTACTCACTCGGCAGGACATACTATCGACATGATTTTTTCAAACTGTCTGCTGTTGATCTGCCTCCCTCCCCCAAGCTTGTGTTGTGGTGTGACCACTATCTATTTTTTTTCAACTGGTTGGCAGATATACCCTGCCATCAGGGTAGGACGGCGGGCCGCACTGTCTTCAGGGCACAGAATAAGGTGAAAACATCAGACTGGGTGGATCTCCTTTCCAATACTCACCTTGTCTGACCAATTATATCAATTAAAATGTGTAGGCAGGTAATACCTGGCTAACTGGAGCAGCAGATGTGCTAGCTCCTCTACAGGAGCTGAAGAAGAGGAAGGGCAGACTCCCTGTCCCTTGGTTCTCTCCGCATTTGGCCGAGAAATGTAAATCATGTAAAAAGCTTGAAAGCATCTGCCGTAAGGACTATTCCTTGGACTGTAAAGTAATTTAGAAATCTGCAATCAGAGCATACCTGAGCCTGTTTTTCATGGATAAAATCAATGCTGCTGAGCATAGTTCTCGTTTCATCTTCCAGATTGTGAAGTCTTTTATCTTTCCCCAATCCTGTCAAAGGACAATCATTCCATCTCAAGACCGATGCAATGGACTGGCAACATTTTTAAACCAAAATCTCCAATAGCAGGAGAATATCCCTTCTGTCTGTCATCCTGATATAGGCAGCCTCAGCAACAGGCTTACCCAGTTTACGTCCGTGTTCTAGGAACATTCTAGGGAAGCTATCCTGAAATGCAAATCAGGCTCTCCTTTGGATGCCTGCCCCCTTCCATGCTAGCCGCAGCAGTGGATATCATCAGCCCGGTGATCAGTTCCATCTTTAACCCCTCCCTTTTTCAGGGGTCATGCCTGAAACTTAGAAACCAGCTAACGTGGTTCCTCTGCTTAGAAGCCTGTGCTAGACCCCAGCAGTTTTTTTTATTATAGGCCCATTTCTCTTCGTCCGGCCTTGACTAAAATGCTGGAGAAATTGGTTAATGCGCAGTTCTCGGAGTATCTTGAGCAAGGCGACTTGTTACATCCTAGTCAATCTTGCTTTTGCCCCCATCATAGTGCGGAATCTGCAGTATTGGATATTTCCGGCCATAAAAAACGGTCATTGGATTCAGGGAAAATGTGACTTTGATCCTTCTGTATCTATCTGCCGCCTTCGACACCGTCCCACACTCTATCCTCCTGCACCAACTATCTGCTGTGGGTGTGGGGGTACTGTGTGGGACTAGTATAAGTCCTTGGTTAACAGGGGTCAATAAGCCTGGCTTGCCCCTTTCTCCTCGGAGGTCAAGGCAGTTAACCAAGGGGTCCTGCAGGGCTCTTGGCCAGGGCCTACCCTTGTTAATGTCTTCACGTCTCCCTTGGCCTCTGTATTCAAGCCGTTTGGATGCAAAATCATTTCATACGCCAATGACACTCAGTTGCTCTGTGCCTGTGAGGGCTCCCATGCATCTATTGCAGCATCTTTCACTGGTTGGATGCGTGCCGTTTAAAAAAAAAAAAAAATGTTTGGGACATATCAAAAGAGAAACACAGTAAACAGTTAGCCAGTAGTTACTCATTACATAATCAAAGTCAAAGCTGCACCACCAACACAGGACATATGTTATATCGCCTGTACCCTGCACCACCTATACGGTACAAATGTGACATCGCGCGTACCCAACTCACTGATAGAAACAGAGATAAGCGAGTGAACACCACATAGCGAATCTAATCGGGATAAGAACATGTGATAGCGTGATCTTGAGAACCAGGACACCTCCCCATACAGTATGCATAACAGGTAGAGCTTCTATAACAAATTACAACAATAGCCCCCCTCCAGATCCACCCCGCCATCCCCTTAAGCAATCGTCATGGTCTCATCCGACGCCTGTCTCTCCCGGGCCCAAGTGAGGAATGGTTCCCAAATGTCTCTAGGTCTGGAGGTAGGGGGCATTAGTTCCCAGAAGGTGGTCAACTGGGAGTGGCCATACGAGACGTCCCTGAGCCACTTCTTAGTGGAAGGCACCCTCTTTCTGCCCGAATGAACAGCGACTTGGCGTAAGGCAAAAAGGAGAAGCAAAGCATGTAGTTTACGAACTTTAACAGGGGTATCTTTTACATAGCTCAAAAGGCCCAGTAGAGGAGTGGGAGTCGCAGGCGCGCCAGTGATCTGGTGTATCATTGTAAACACTGTGGACCAGAATACTGACAGACGTGGGCAATCCCATGCCATGTGAAGAAAGGATGCTGGGAGAAATCCACAGCGCCAACAGCCCTCATCGTCCCGCAACCCCATACGATGCAAGCCTATAGGTGTTCTGTAGAAGCGATGGAGGAACTTGAAGTGTATAAGGCGGAGTTTATAATTGGGGGATAACTCAGTGAGCTGGCGGCAGCAGTATGACCACTGGTCCTCGGTGAGCGGAACATAGAGTTCGTTATTCCACGCCTGAAGTGCCCTTGGCTTTAACAGAGGTGCTGTGTTTTGCATGTGTGTGTAGAGTCGTGTGACCAGTTTACGGGGCAAAGGTGACCGTAACAAGTTTTCCAATGCTGCCATGGATGGCGGGGAACTCGGAAAACTTTCATGTAAAGAACGACAGGCGGCCCTAAGCTTATAATAGAGAAATAGGTCAGCAAAGGGCACTACTTGTCCCTCCTCTGCAACCGGAGGTGAGCGAAATGTGTTACCGGGGTATAGGTCAGCAAAGGTACGTAGGTTTAGCTTTTGTGCCACAGTCCGACTGATACCGTCCCCTATATTGGGCAACAAAGGGTTGTGTGCTAGTGGTATAGATGGGGCATATAATATGGGAGCGCCCGCTCTCTTCCGTAATTCGTTCCATGCCCATCGCAGGGTCTCCACAGTGTCCACGCCGTCTCTAGGACGGCGATAGGGCTGATAGAGAGCCACACGGAGGGGGACAGGCGCCGCTGCGTCAGTCTCCACAGCCACATGGGGCTGAAAAGGAGTCGGATGGACCCAGTAGTGGAGATACTGAGCCTGTGCACACCAGGCATACAGTTGCATGTCCGGGCCTCCAGGCCGCCCTGACACAGCGGAAGCGTCAGCAAATCCCAGGACACCCGAGCCTGCCCGCCAGCCCACACCAACGAAACCAGCAAGGTCCTGAGGGTCCGAAAAAGGCGTGCGTGAGAGGGATCGGGATATTAGCAAATAAATAAAGAAATTTTGGCAGTACTACCATTTTAGCGAGGGCTATTTTCCCCGCCAGGAAATCGGGAGCCTTGCCCACAGTGCGACCTTCTCCTCCAGCCAGGCGATGGCACCCCCGTAGTTTAAGTTCCACACCTCCTGTAAATTTCTACTAAGCCAGATACCCAGATACTTTACTGTGTCATCCGCCCATTTTAGAGGGAACTTGGAGACGACTGGGGCAGTGGTATCCGTTAACGGAAAAATGACTGACTTAGCCCAATTGATGGAAATTCCAGAAAGGCCACTGAATCTGATAAATTCTCGAAGAAGGGGGTCCAGGTTGACCGCGGGGTCAATCACATACAATGTGACATTGTCAGCATATAACGATATGAGGAGACTTCTGGTACTAAACCCAATCCCCCTGGCTCTGTGATGCTGTCTGATGCGCGCCACCAGCGGCTCCATCGCAATCGCGAAAAGCAGGGGGGACAGAGGGCATCCCTGCCTCGTGCCATGCGAGATAGAGAAAGGCTGATACATGAGGCCATTCACTCGAATCCGAGCTGTCGGCTGAGTATATAATAAGCGGATTAGATTTATAAATAACGGACTGAACCCCATGCGACCCAGAATGGCGAACAGATATGGCCATTCGAGTGTATCGAACGCTTTAGTAGCGTCGAGAAAAACCGCAGCCGCCTGCACGTCCGGATAGAGGTAGTGTAATACCGAAAAAACAGTCCTGAGGTTATGGGAGGTAGATCGCCCGGGAATAAATCCCGATTGATCGGGGCAAGCGATCAAGGGGAGTAGGGGCTGCAACCTGTTAGCTATCAACTTGGTCAGGATTTTGACGCCCACATTTATTAATGAAAGTGGTCTATACGAGTCTAATTCAGTTTCAGGCTTCCCGGGCTTCAGCAGAGTAATTATTATTGCCTCCGGCATAGATGGCGGTAAAATACCGGTGGTTTGAGCTTCCTCATATAGCGCCAACAAGTGCGGAGCTAGTTCCTCCACGTACGTTTTGTAGAAGGCGGTGGTTAGACCGTCCGACCCGGGAGCCTTGTCCAATGGCAAGCTTTTAATTACCTGAGAGACGTCTTCTACTGTGAACGGGAAGTCTAAGTAATCTCTGTGCCTCTGACTAAACCAAAGTAGCTCGAGGGAGTCAAGGAATGATTGCATGCCTTCAGGGCATGTAGTTTGAGTAGCGGTGTAGAGATTAGAGTAGAACGAGGAGAATTCATCTAGGATATCTGCCTGTCCTCTAATAACCGCGCCATGTGTGCTAGTCAATTCAGGGATGTAAACAGTGGAGCGTGGGGCACGGATCATCGCCGCCAGAGTTCTCCCCGGCCTGTCACCCTCTCCGTATCTCCGAGCCTCGGCGTATTTTCCCAAGAACTTGATCTCACGCTGCGCTTCCTCCTCAAAATCAAGCAATCTAGCCTTCAAAAGGGCCATCGTGCTGGAGTCGTCGGAGGAGTAGTATTGTGTTTCTAGCCCCTTGATCTGAGTCTCTAGGGAAGCGAGGGAACCCCGAATAGCTTTCAACACAGCAGCCTGGCGAGCAATGCATTGACCCCTAATAACCACCTTGAACGCCTCCCAGAGGGACGCCTCCGTGTCCACCGAACCAGAATTGAGGGTGAAATAGTCAGCAATATCTCTTCTAATTTCTTCTTTAAATGCTTCATCTAAAAGCGCATGCGGTGGTAACCGCCATGTAAACAAGCGAGGGGGGGACTCAGGAAGTACTAATCTCAGAAGGCACGGGGCGTGGTCCGACAGGGATCTGGGAAGGTGTGACACCTCCCTAATCCAAGTGGCAACATCGCGTGACACCAACCAGAAGTCCAACCTTGACCAGGCGCCCTGATATTCAGATATACAGGTGCCCTCCCGAGTCATTGGGTGTCTGCACCTCCAAATATCAACCAAATTGCCATCCGAAATTATGGCGTTCAAGGCTGCACTGGCAGACGGGTGTAAGGTCCGGGAGGCCCCTTTCCTGTCCAGGTCATCATCTAAGATTGCATTAAAGTCTCCCCCCCAGATGACAGTGTCGCAGCCGGTCGCTTTAACTCTAGCCCAGATGTCCTGAAAAAAAGCTAGGAGAGTCCACATTGGGGCCATACAGTGCAACTATCGCGACCAGGGTACCCCCCAGTGTGCCCAGTATAACAATGAATCTCCCCTCTGGGTCAGTGTGTAACTCCCTTTCCATCCAGTCCAGGCCACGCTTTATCAGCACAGCGACCCCACGGGAGTAATTGGAGTATATGGAAGAATATACCTGACTCCATCGGCTATGTCTCAACCTAGGGGAGGGAACGACATTGAGATGTGTCTCCTGCAGCACACATACGTCTATATTATGCCTCATCAGGTAGGCATGCACAAGCCTGGATTTTCTACCATCATTCAATCCCCGAATGTTCCATGTTAAAAAACTCAAACTGGTGGCGTGGTGTCTGACAGTATACATTTCAACAAGGAAAAGGATTGATTGCGGTGCAGCACAGTCGTAATTATCCGGGTGCAAACAATCAGGCAGCAAATTATCATACTGGCTAAAAACATAACAACAGACCCCACCCCCAACCCACCTCCCACTCCAACCCCCCAATCAGGTTGTAGAGAACCCACCCACAATAACAGGAATAAACAGTTAGCAATAGGGAGCTCTCCCATAGGGGCGTAGGACCGCCAGCGTACTCCCCTGTCGAAACAGGGTGGCCGAGAAACTGCAGAGAGCTTAACCAATGGCATGAAAAATGTACATACAACTCGTCCACAGATCATCATAGCATGAAAGGGGCCTAGGCATTTCATACAGCGCAATTCGACCTAGAGTTGTCCAGACCCCCGCGGCATGCCGTGGTGTCTACCCAGCTCCCCACTCGGTCTCCCACTGGATTGGACCACACAACTTGGCCCAAGAGGATTAAGCCAAAAGAAAGAGAAGTGAGAAAAGCCCCTGCAGCGTATCGATCCGGAGACAGCAAGGAGAGAATCATACCAAAGTCCACCATCTTTGAACAAAATACAGAGCAACCAGTTCGTAGGATATGGCATGACTGGAGAGCGATCAATCATTGTCACTGAGCCGGGCCTCAGCCGAATCCGGCATCCTGGAGCCATGTTTAGATTGTTTGCCACTCACATGTTTTGCAAATTTGAGGGCGGATTTGGCATCCGTGAAGAAGTGTGGAGATCCATCATGAGTGACCTTAAGTTTTGCCGGATATAACAACGAGTATGGGATTTGGGCCTGCAGCAGAAGTCTTTTGGCGGGCAGGAACTCACGTCTCGCCATCTGTACCGCAGGCGTAAAGTCCGGATAAAATGAAATTTGGTTGCCCTTCTGAGTGATCTTCCCCCTCTCTCGTGCTAGGCGCAGGATCAGGTCACAGTCTTGATAATTAAGAATCCGAGCCAGGATGGGTCTGGGTGGAGCTCCGACCGGTGGTTTAGGGCCCAAGGCACAGTGCGCCCTCTCGACAGCAAAGACCGCGGAAAGTTGAGTGTTGAAGAGCTCCCGGAGGAGATCAGCCACATAAGATTCCATCTTGACAATAGCCGTGGTCTCCGGTATGCCCGTGATGCGCAGGTTGTTGCGGATCACACCCAACACTTTATCCATCTGCAGGAGTTGTTCCTTCGTTTCCACTTGGAACTCGTGAAAGTCCAAAACTTTATTTTCGAGTACGTCAAGTCTGGTCTCATGGGCACCTACTTGGGTTTTAACGGCATCTAGCTGGGTAGTGAGCGCATCAAGCTTGGTGTCGATGTCACGTAGGCTAGATCGCATCTCGAGCATCAGGGTACGTAGATCCTCCCCCTGATCCTCTGACTGTTGCTCTGCAGGCCTCTCCGCACTGGCCTCAGGGTCTGTTTCCATAAGCCTCGTGGTCCTCCGCTGGTCGAAGGTCAACTTCGGCTGCTTTGCGTCCTGCTTCCCCATGTCTAGTGCAGGTTTCACCAGCCTCCTCGGTGGGGCCCACCGGCCGCCCGCGGCGCAGGCGGTCCACCCACGACTTCCTCTTTGCCTCAACTCGCCCACTGGCGAAACGCAAGTCCATGGGGGGGGGCAACGCACAGCTTCAGCTTGCAGGGATAGCTAGGTGGCCCACCCGCACCACCGCCAGCCAGCCGAGGCCCACCGCAGGGCCCGACACACACTCCAGCTAGGCACTGCACACTCTGAGATAGTCAATCCATCAGGGCTATCGCAGCGTCCGCCTGATGACCAGGATTCACCCCACCAGTATGATCCGCACACAAGTGGCAGCTCAGTTAGGCAATTCACCACCAGGCCTTCCACACCAAAATGGCCGCCACGGCAAACTCAGGCCCACAGGTGCAAAATGGTGCATGAAGCGCAATCGGCCTCAGCCCTTTCCCAGATATATATTTACTGAGGGCGGAGGAAGCTCCCCTCACCCGTGAGTAGACTGGGCCAAGGCACAGGCCCGCCGCGCGCCGCTAGAAATCAGCAGGGAAGTCTGTCACCCAGTCAGGCTGCAAGATGGCGTCGCCGCCGCCCTCGTCCCCGCACCTCCACTCCACCGCCGCGTCTCACCGTCTGGGTCCGGGCAGCGCGGATCAAGGCACTTGGGCAGAACAGCTCAACTCCGCCTCAGGGGCCAGCCGCGTCTCCAGGGCTGCAGATCCAAGGGAATCGCGCTGCAGCTTCTCCGATCAAGGCCCACACCGCTCTGGCCGCCGTGGGCTCAATTCCGAGGTCTGCCCACCCGCGCCGCCACAGGAGAAGCGCGTGTCTCCGGCTCGCTCCCAGCAAGGCACCTCACTCGGCGCAGGATCATAGCACAGGGACGTGAGTTCCTGCAGGCGATGCCTCACATGATCTGCTGTCCGTGGGGAAATTATAACTCGGCTGTAGCTCCCCAAATGTAAGGATTATGTTCGGATCAGTTCTCGGCCAGCCGAGCTCGCTCACTGGGCGGCCATCTCGGGGCTCAGCAGGCCACGCCCCCTCCCCCCCCCCCCGGCATTTGCATTATTGAAATTATTGAAATTGCCAAAAGCGCAAATATTACCAACATGGCAGGCCTCACCCGGGTGAAAGCTGAAGGCCGATAATGGCTGGCGTGGCTGCTTAATTATAGAGATTGAGATCAAATCCTGCCCCTCAACAGAGCGAATCCTGAGCTGCAGCATGCCAGTGCCCCTATTGCGTTTATCCTGTCTTTACACCTCCATTGCAAGAGGCCATAAGGTAATTTATCAACAAGCATTTGCAATGCAATAGGTCTCGCATTCACGCGAGTTTGAGCTATTGCCATTGTAAATGACAATGCCTTTTATTTATGTTTTGGGTTTTAAAACATAAACAAAAGGAATTGTCATTTACAATACTAATAGCTTAAACTCTCGCAAATGCGAGACCTATTGCATTGCAATAATGGGCCTTCTCGACCGCTTTATAGATTGTAAATATCAGAGGAATAGACCGGCCTGCGACTTCTTCAAAGTAGTGATAAATAATGCAGTGAAGAAGATGTGTAAGTGTTGTAAATTACACAGACACAAAGTGTGAAGTGAGAGTTACATATGATCCGAGCTATAAACACTAACAAAGCGCTCCAACACCTTTCACACTGTGATTACACTGTCGCGGCTCAGGAGGAACAGCGGGAGGGGGGCTATTTCCTGCCTTCTCCGTGATTTGAGTGTGCAGTGTGGCATTGCGTAATGTCATTGCTATTTTTGGCCTAATAAACACTCCCGTTGTAGTAGGGCCCTGGCTTCACCTCCTGGTGCAGGGCGGGCTGTGCTTTATGGCATGCATGGAGGGAGGGAGGGATAGTCTCGGCTGCAGCTCTGGCCTCGTACAGTGCCCCTGCTATTACTAGTGACCAAGAGGCGCGTGGTACTAGTGGTGGTGGTGGTGGTGGTACTGGTACTGGTGGTATTGGTGGTACTGGTACTGGTGGTACTAGTGGTACTGGTAATACTGGTACTGGTGTTACTGGTGGTGGTGGTATTGGTAGTGGTAGTATTGGTGGTGGTATTGGTGGTGGTACTGGTGGTATTGTGGTGGTACTGGTGGTGGTGCTGGTGGTAGTGGTGGTGGTGGTACTGGTGGTACTGGTGGTGGTTCTGGTGGTGGTGGTACTAGTGGTGGTACTGGTGGTGGTGGTACTGGTGGTGGTACTGGTGGTGGTGGTACTGGTGGTGGTGGCGGTACTGGTGGTACTGGTGGTGGTGGTACTGGTGGTGGTACTGGTGGTACTGGTGGTGGTGGTGGTGGCGGTACTGGTGGTGGCGGTACTGGTGGTGGCGGTACTGGTGGTGGTGGTACTGGTGGTGGTGGTACTGGTGGTGGTGGTACTGGTGGTGGTACTGGTGGTACTGGTGGTGGTACTGGTGGTGGTACTGGTGGTGGTGGTACTGGTGGTACCGGTGATACTGGTACTGGTACTGGTGGTGGTGGTACTGGTGGTGGTGGTGGTGGTAGTGGCGGTGGTGGTGGTACTGGTAGTGGTGGTGGGGGTACTGGTAGTAGTGGTAATGGTGGTGGTACTGGTAGTGGTGGTGGTGGTACTGGTAGTGGTGGTACTGGTAGTGGTGGTACTGGTAGTGGTGGTGGTGGTACTGGTAGTGGTGGTGGTGGTGCTACTGGTAGTGGTGGTGGTGGTACTGGTAGTGGTGGTACTGGTAGTAGTGGTACTGGTAGTCGTGGTGGTCCTGGTGGTGGTGGTACTGGTGGTAGTGGTGGTAGTGGTGGTACTGGTGGTGGTGGTGGTACTGGTAGTGGTGGAGGTATTGGTGGTGGTGTTGTTAATAAAACAGGCTTTTGAAATCAACCCATCAGGTGGCTTTAGTACAGATGACATGTAACACAGATATGCTGTTGTCAGCTTCAGCCCATTAGCACACGATTATGAGCTACCTGGAATTCACATGACTTAATTCGCGAATCCTTTCTAATTCCATTTTACTTGGGGGGGGGAGGGGGTTGAAAAAGTCACGAGATAATGCTGGGTTAAAGTGATTGAAAGCAGGCGCCCGTGTTACGGGGGCGGCCGTGCTGCTTAAAAAACACAAGCATTTGCAATGCAATAGGTCTTGCATTTACGCGAGTTTAAGCTATTGGCATTGTAAATGACAATGCCTTTTATTTATGTTTTAAAAACAAAAATAAAAGGCATTGTTATTTGCAATGTCAATAGCTAAAACTCGCGTAAATGCGAGACCTATTGCATTGCAAATGCTTGTTAGATTAGTGAGTAGAAACGCTCCCTTTCGGCCCGTGCGGCAAATTAATTAAATAAACAAGTGCGACCGCAAAAGTGAAAGCGGACCGCGCTGCAAATAAAAACAAAATAGTGCTTACCGACTTATGAAGGAGACCGTGTAACGCCACAAGTAAAAGATCCAGTCCTCATGGGAGGTAACAAATGGCGACAGGGCGATAACAAGGAGGGACTAACAAGCCTCATTATCAATCGGAAACCAGCATTTACCAAGGACAATGACACCAGCCAATCAAAAATATGGGCGGAGAGAAGGCGAGGCTTCCACAGCATACTCGACTACTGCATGCCTCGCAGAACGAGCAGCGAGGCATGCAGCCGTTAGGCTCGACCTAAAAAGCACTCTGTGTAAAAGCAATTAAATACTCAACGCTCTTCCTGGCTAAACTCCGGGTTAAGTACAATAGGCAGACTTTCTTCCAGATAAAGCCTGAGGTGAGATCCTGCCAACTTAAGTGATAATGAGTGTAGCCAAGCACTTTACAGAGCTCTTGGAAATGCCCCTAATTTTGTGCTTATCTCTATTCTTTTGAGTTAGGTTTGCCGGACTTCAGCTGAACAGTAATTGAACAACAAAGTCAGACATGGCCATCCTTGCCCTGGGCTGGGAAGAGCTCCAAGGTGTCCCGACAAGTTCAGCACACTTGCAGCAACTACAAAAGTTGCTGCTTTGGCTGTATTATTTTTGTTTTTGTTAATGTTGTATATTGGGTATTTGTTGAAGATTGGGTTGGCATGGGTGGAGGGAGGTGAAAGGGTGTTTTTTGGGGATTTTATATTTTGGTTCTATCACGTGAATGAGAGAAGTAAGCTTTTGCATGCCAAGATGCTGTATGCAGTTCAGGGGAGTGCAGTGGTACAAATGTCTGATACAATTCATAGCCATATGTATGACCTAATTTGATGGTGAAGTTACTTAGCTGGAACGTACGTGGGATCAATAACCCACGTAAGGTCAGACAGGTTTTAACCTATTTAGATAGACATAAAGTAGATATTACAAAGATCGTAAGAGAAGGATCACTGTCTATTTAACTTAATTTATCATACAGAACTATTCATTAGGATCACATTATTCTTAATACCAACAAATCGGTCAAAAATTCAACAACTGAGAATGTCCCACAGAAAGCATCAAGATCTCATATATGTTCTTAGCATTCTTTCTTTAGTTGCTTGTTAAACATTTATGACAGATAAGGACACAACCATGGAGCTGGGAGCACACTTCTTGAGCTAAAAAGCCTTACTATATATCTCACCCTCTGCCAGGGTCAAGGTCAATGGCCTGTATTCCAAGTCAATAGTTATCTGCAGAGGCATCCGTCAGGGCTGTCCTCTGTCAGTCCTGATTTTTGCCTTAGTGATGGAACTCCTTGCAAGCTTTTTGCTTGATTTAGATGCTGATTGCAGACTATATATAGTAGGAAGGCCCTTCGTGGGATTCTTATATGATGATGGCGTAGTGCTATATATTCAAAATCCCAAGGACAACCTCACACCTATTATACAAAACGTCGTGCAGTACAGGGGTCACTTGGGTTTGCAAATAAACTGGAAAAAGTCTGAGATCTTCCCACTGACAGATGTCACGGAGCCATTCACTGTTGAATACCCCCTGAAATGGAGCATATATAGTGTAAAATACTTGGGCATTCAGGTTACTCATGACCCTTCAGCACTTCTTCGTCACAACTTTGGTGTTGCACTTGAGTCTCTTATAACATGTGTTGAACATTGGATACAGCTACCACCCCCCTATGTTAGCCAAATGATAGTTCTGCCCAAGTTCTTATATCTATTTGCCAATACCCCTATTTGCAGAATTTTTCAAACAACTGTGGCAAACGTTGATCAGGTTGACATAGGGTGGTGCACAGCCCCTTGTGAACTGGGCAATCCTCACAAAACCAATGCACAGTAGTGGCTATCTGTACCAGATTTTCACATGAATTACTTAGTGGCACAAGCACATCATATCAAATATATGGCTCCCTGAGTTCACTGTTCCAGTACACGCTAGAATTGAGTGGATGATGATTCGTCCCCAACCCCATTTGGGCATGATCTGTAAGGAGCCTTCAGTTCAACAAGATGATATAGATGTGGTGCGGATGTCATGTCACGTATGGTGGGCAATGTCTAATTCCCTTGGATTTGAGATGCCTTATTCTCCGTGTCTGCAGGTGACCAATAACCAGTTGCTCAATCCGACACTGGAAAGAGGTGCAGTCAAAGTCTGAAGAGGGAAGAAATAAGAACTTTGGAAAATCTCTTTCCTACTGGAGATTTTATAAGGTTATAAGAATTTAAAAGCTGGGGAGGTAGTACATCACTTGTAACTCTATATTAATATCGACTGTGCTCTGCAGTAAAGCAAGTATTTATAAACTTCCTTAGGCCACACTCCGAACTCAAGTTACTTACCAAATCCATACTTTGCGCCAACTCAGCCAAATCCATTTCCTTTTCTGATTTTAAAATGCAATTCCGAAAATGCCACTTTTTGAAAGTTGGCATTTTCTTGCCTTAGCCGTTTGGTGCTTGCAGCCTCTCTCTGGTCACATGACTGGGTTTAGTTGGCAGTTGGGCTTTGAGTATTCATCCTAAACAGACACACACAATGGAAGCTTAGGTGTGACTGGATGGGCCATCACTGGCAGGATGGGAGGGAGGGGCTGGGCACAGCCTAACTCCCACCTGAATAGGCTGTGTCCTGTTTCCACACAAAGGGCTGCTTACCCCCCTGTAGTTAGCATGGAGCCAGGACAGGGAAGGCAGAACATCTGTGCACTTCAAAGGCATGCCTCTTGAAGTTTTCCCCCCACTTCAAAGGCACAATTGGGTATAAATACTGGTCCTCAGACATCAACTCTTCAGTACTCTGCCAGGAAGATGAACTGCGGTGTTGCTGAAGGACTGCCACTCTGGTGGACTTCTGCTTTGCTGCGATGACCTGCTGCTTACTGCCCTCTTGCCTGGGCGAGAAGGACTGGACCTGCATCTTTTGAACCCACAACTCAGAGTGACTCCAAGCGCTGGATGAATGGCCTCCTGATCTGAAGACTCAGAGACATAACAGGATTCTAACAACCTTCCATCTGCACCAAGACTCTGCCATGCCATCTGTGAGCCTACCCTGCCAAGTGGCACCACCCCAGTACTGGACCCTTGGAAGTGGGCTTAAGGTGCTTTGCCAGCCTCTGTGTATCCAGCGGAACCGACGCATCTCCTCTGCTGCGCGATCCCGAGCAGAACAAATACATCTCCACTATTGCATAGATTGGTCCGTCGCAAAGACTCGCATCGCAGCTGCAACCTGCGTCTCCTTTAGAGCCGCCACTCTACGATTCATCCTCAGCGCCGGCCCTCGCATCTCTCGTCGATGCCACCGGACTCGACATCGCAGTCTCGCAGCTCTTCAGAACCAACACATCACCCCGACTGCACATCACTTTGCATCGCCGTCAACCCAACAAGACCTCGCACTGCAGCCTCGCCGCATCTCACCACTGATGCATCGCCTCAGCTGCGCAACGCATCTTTGATGCGGATCTACACAATGTTCCTCAAACCAGGATTGAAGGCACTTTTGTTCAGCAGGCCTAACTGGGTCCCTGTAGCCAGCCCACACTCCATCATGGTGAGCCTGACCTTGTGACTTTGTCCAGTGTGACCAGATTCCATACTTGGTGCTTTTTACACCTTTAGGTGCTATTTTCTCTAAAAATGCTGAAATTCAGTATGTCAAGTTCTACTATTTGGATTTTATCGTTTTGGTCTTCTTCTATTTAAATTAAGCTCTATTTTTCTAATCATGTTGTGGGCTCCTATTGTGGTGTGTTTTCACTGTGTTACTGTTTGAAGTGTTGCATAAATACTTTATACATTGCCTCTAAGTTAAGCCTGACTGGTCTGTGCCAAGCTACCAGGGGGTTGAGCACAGTTTAATAAGGGGTTTGCTTGTGCCTGACCCTGTCACGGATTGTGGTTGCTGTTTGACCAGGGCTCACACCCCAGTAAAGCAACAACCCAATTTCTTACAATGTTTTATTGTCTATTAGGCATTACAGAGCTGTACCTTTGCTATATCTCTTTAATGTACTGTGGACTACTTTTAAGCAATCTATTTTGAAGTTAGTGTGGAATTGCATGCACTGCTGTATACATTGTACCCTAACTGCTACTGTAACCTGATATGCCATCACTAATAAAACTCTTTAAAAAATAGAACCGACAGCGAGGAAATAGTGTTCTTCCAGGAAACTCACCCCAAGGCTTTAAAACATTCAACAACTAAATAAAAGAGAGATGAGCTATATTATTCCTCATCCTTTTTAGGTCTCGCGCCTAGCGGTGCACTGCGTAGCAGTGCTCGCGCAGCGCGAGACATTTAGTAGGTGAAAAATGGGGATTCAGCACTGACCTAGGAATCGCACGCGCTCGTGCGATTCCTTATGTGCTACCCCATAGGCCGTTTCGTGCGTCTTTGTCTAAAAGACTGCACGTAATTGGCCAAAGGCGGGCGCATTGCTCCGCCCATGGCCTATTGGTGTCTATTACGCGCTTGGTGCGCGTAATAGACACCAATAGGCCATGGGCGGAGCAATTATCGTGCACAGAGACGGACGTGATGATGGAAATACATGCATATCTGTGGTGCGGGTGCGTGCATCACGCATCACTGCACGCTTCTTTTCGTTTATTTTTCTTTACAGCGATCGCGTTTATTTATACTCTACTACTGAATTGTACCCCACCGAACTGGCCTCAGAAGGATGAACGGCTTTTACTCAACTAATGCATACGTATCGTCGTGCAAGCACCCCTCCCCAGTTGTTTCTGCGCACCGCCGCTTTTCAACATTATCAGTAGCTCCAACTATAAACCTTCACCTGCCCTACTATTCTACCTATTCCTCTGTCTTTTTAAGCTACACCCTGTTCTTCATATCTCCATCTACGCAATTGCAACTCTCCATTAACTCTCCACGAACCTAAAACAAATGCCTATTAACAACCGTCCTTCACTGCACCCAAGCCGTCCTATGTGTAACTCGTTACTCACCCATCTAAAACTTTGCATCCAATCTCATTGTGATCGCCCTCAACACATATACAGAAATATAGCACACAGAGACACTGAGATTTTACACAAACGCAAAGACACACACATAAAAAAACATATTACACACTAACACAAAGTCGCGAACGCACTGAAAGATACAAAGTCATAAAGACAGTCACAGATATAAACAGACGTACAATGACAAACACTTTGACACAGAAACGCATATACAGATAAAGTCATAGAGATAGGTACTAAAACAACAGAGAGAAACAAAACAAAATGAGACACTCATATTAAATTATTTAGCTATGTCTAAGTACGTTTGTATTTTATTTATGCGAAGACTTGAAACACCTTACATAATGCAATAAACACAAAACTCCTATTGAACTTCTAGACTGCACGCAATTGGCCAAAGGCGGGCGCATTGCTCCTCCCATGGCCTTTTGGTGTCTATTACGCGCACGAAGCGCGTAATAGACACCAATAGGCCATGTGGTTTCAATTATCGTGCACAGACACGAGCTTGATAATGGAAATCACATGCGTAGCTGTGGCGCGCGTGCGTGTATCACTTGCATGCTTCTTGTTTTCTTGGTCAACTACATCCAGACCTTTTTTTTGTAGCGCTACTCACAATAAAGGCATATGGCGCTGGAAAGCCACACTTGCAAGGCGACAAAATTACGGCACAGTTTGAACTACAATTCTACGAGGGGCGATGAGCCACTGAGTGGGTACAGTCAGAAGTGAAGGAAAAGAGAAACCTACCGACTACACAATGAAAAAAAAAACATTAAAATTATGTGCTTTTTTCGTTCCACGTGCTAATTTGTAAAGCGCTAAAGGCCACCGGAAGGGCACTTCAAGGCGCTCCGTGGTGAGAAAAGCGATCGACCAAAAGAGACTAGCTTAAAAGGGTACGATGGGGAAAAGAGCAAGGCGTACATGGAGTGCTCGCTTCTCCGCATAAGCGAGTATGTCACCAGGCACTGACGATTACAGCAGGTAGGTAGCCCCAATGATGTAAGTAAGGGACACGGGCATCTTCCTTTCAACCGAGCAGTAAAATAGAATCGTCTCCTCTCAGCCCCGGTGCTACTGCACCTGCTACACTAACGACATCTACGACCTGGAGGGCAGGATGAGAGTGAGGAGATGAGGGCTCCGCAATAACACAAATTGTGTGGCTGCAACGACCCAAAAGTGTCAAGGAGAGCTGAATTGTAACAATAAATTGCGCCGTCAATCGAGTTGGCAAGATAAAATGCAGGAAATACAATATGTTAAGGAAAGATGCCCAGCACTCAAAGGGGTTATTATACAATATATACGTGAAATGCGTACAATGTCCATGTCAATAGCGAAACTATAAATTAAAGGCTTAGTATAACGGCATCCAAGAATCAGCTTCCCAGCAGCACTACTGTAGACACAAAACGGGAAATCAGTTAAAAAAAACACACGGGTTGGGGGGTCACATTATTGCAAAATAAACCAAGTGTCATGAGTAGGCATGGAATGGCATACTGAATGTATTACTTGGCAGTACCCGGGGCCAACACCATGCTTGTAAACAACCGGACTGGGAGGCTGAGAGGCTGAGAGGGGGACAGGGCTGGGTGGTGGGTAGTCCGGAGAAGAGTCGATAAAGTGACCTCCCCTCCAACCCCCTTTCCCCTCCCCAAATCTGTAGGCCAGCGTAATTAAGTGGCTGGAACCTCGGGCTCCTCCCACCCATGTTCCAGCTGTAAAGAAAACACCAAAGTCCCATTGGGAAATGAGTCCCTAACTCGCTACGGTACCAGCAAAGAGGTGAACAGCAGGACTACCCCCCTCTTCCGAAGACAAGGGGCCAAAGAAAACCTTCCCGGCCAAACATCCACAACAATCAGAGGCAGAGAAAGATGCCCCCCACCCCCACCCCTTAGAGAAGCAGATGGGTGAGGAAAGGCGGAGGGGAAGGGGTTACGGGCAGAGAAAACAGAAGGCTATTGGTGAAGCAAAACATCCTAGCTGCGTTGGAGCACACATGCAGAAGCGGGGTCTGCACCGCAGAGAGGGAGGGAGGGAGAGTTCGCGCTTCTTTTCTACCTGGCTACTTGAGTGGAGTCGACAAGACCCGCGGGAAGAGTGCCAAGTGCGCGGCGCCCAGGCTGGCACTACAGCCCACATGAATCTGATTAAGTGCTTTTCTTCCCCTCTGCCCCCGAACGCGCCTCTGGAGTACTTCATGCCCCTGTGGGGTTCAGAGGCAGCTACACTAACGGAGGAAGTTTTCGGGTGAAGCGGTCAGATATCAGACAAACTAATCACAAGTAAAAACCCTGCACTCAGACCATTCGGCCTCACAAATCCCAATGTCACCATCTATTGGAGTTCAATAGGAGGAGATTTTATTGAACGATTCAAATTTAGTAATCCACTCTTCGCAGGCAGATGCAGTTTTGTCATGTTCATTAATAATCCAAAAATACATTACTACATTCATAAAGACAATTATTTATGCAAGCATGATTGATCAGAGATCAGGTGGTTGAGGCTCTTGATGCTTGTCCATCCTCTGGGTAAATCGCCCTGCAGATTCCAGGCTTACCTCGCTAACTGAATCAATTGTCCACCTGAGCTGGCCTACAGCTGAGCTTTGGGTTGCAAGATCCTACTCATTCTTGGGGATCAACCCTCTTTTAAGTGCTTTGACGCCTCGTCAGGGGTAGTAAGCGCTATATAAATGCAATTACAATACAATAAAGGCGCAACACTACAATTGTTACTGTGCTCCACATACAGGAGTGTCGTGGAACCTGACCTGTCTATAGAGCTTTACACATGGGGACACTGAAAACATGCATAGCTTTTGCACCTTACATACTGGGGCATACAGAAAAGTGGCTGGCTTTGTTGGTTTACATATGAGAGCAGGGGAAAAAAAATGTACGAACATGGTATTTACATGTTGACCATTGTCGAAGCTGGCCTAGTTACGGCGTTTTACATACTGGAACATTGTGGAAACTGCCCTAGCAGTGGTGCTCAACATGCTGATGTAATGTGAAAACGTGCATAGCAATAGAGTGTTAGATACCAGGGTACTACTGAAAACTGGTGTGGGCCATGGTAGTTTACATACTAGAGCACAGTGACAAGTAACCCAGCTTTGGTCCATTCTGCGCTGGTGAATTTAATTATTTCATTGGTTCTCCTTCAGTAGTGCCCAATGTTTCAAGTCAATGTATTTGATAACAAGTGCTGTAAATTACAGTTTGGCCCCACTGGAAAATAAACAGCTCTGAGGGGGATTGTGGGGGTTGGAAGGGACAGCCACCAAAATTCACCTCAGGCCTCAGTTGGTAAATCTGGAGCTAGTATTTAGAACAAGCATTTTCAATGCAATAGGTCTCGCATTTGTGAGAGTTTGAGCTATTGGCATTGTAAATGACAAGGCCTTTTATTTATGTATTTTGAAAGCCTGCAAGCGCGTGTAAATATGCACTTTGTACTTATAGTCCTTGCTTACGAAATGCACGGCTGGCAGTAAAACAGGCACAGTTACTGACAGCCTTGCTTCTCGTAAGCAACTACTACTAGAAGTACAAAGTGTGTGTTTATGCACTGATTGCAGGTTTTCAAAACACATAAATAAAATGCATTGTCATTTGCAATGCCAATAGCTCAAACTCTCGCAAATGCGAGACCTATTGCATTGCAAATGCTTGTTTAGTATTTGTTTTTCCCAACAGTGGAAAAGAATTACAATTGCAACCCTCATCTCACAGCCTGGGCGCCATTATTATGATATTTTTATTCTCACATCTTACGTTACCATGCCAAATACTAAGACGCTACCCTGGCGATCGACCTTGTCAACGAGAAATTTACCATGACTCACAATACAGTTCCCACCATCGTGCTTGCCACAGTCCATGATGATATAATCGTAACCCACTCAACACTTCAGTACTGGGGAGTCTGAGCTGTCAGTTCCCTGTCTACTCCGTTCGCAGGCTGCACTTGTTAAAGATCCCTAGATCCCTATGTAGAGACTAAGGCTAGAGGTACTCTTAGATGCAGCCTTTATTACTTTGAGAATAACGGACACCACATCAACTAAAATGATGGAATGGTGGGTAACCAAAGTAATATTAATTGGTTTTTAAGTTTAAAGTGGTGTCTGTATTGGAAGGATATACAAGGGATGGGCCTGATTCACAGAACTAACTTACGTCAAAAACGTAAAGTTAGTACTTTTTGGTATTCACAGAATACACTTACTCATTTTGGTATTCACAGAATGAACTTACTCATTTCGGTATTCACAGAAGTTAGTAGTCCTAACTTTAGGACTCCTAAATGCCTTCTGTGAATACAGAAAGTCTTAAAGTTAGGATTTTTCTCAGTTTAGGAGTAGTAAAGTTAGGACTCCTAACTTTAGGACTCCTAAATGCCTTCTGTGAATACAGAAAGTCTTAAAGTTAGGATTTTTCTCAGTTAACTTTACTACTCCTAAACTGAGAAAAATCCTAACTTTAAGACTTTCGGTATTCACAGAAGGCATTTAGGAGTCCTAAAGTTAGGAGTCCTAACTTTACTACTCCTAAACTGAGAAAATCCTAACTTTAAGACTTTCAGTATTCACAGAAGGCATTTAGAGTCCTAAAGTTAGGACTATTAACTTCTGTGAATACCGAAATGAGTAAGTTCATTCTGTGAATACCAAAATGAGTAAGTGTATTCTGTGAATACCAAAAAGTACTAACTTTATGTTTTTGACGGAAGTTAGTTCTGTGAATCAGGCCCAAGGAGTCCAAAATTACATTAAAAACAGGTATACCTAAGGTGGAAAGAGAAATAGATAAACTTGAAAACAAAGTAGTACATAAATCAGAAATCTAATCCGACTCATTGATAACTACGTGGTTAGCTCTACACCACCTTAGAATATGTTCTCCTATATATCTTTCAAACAGAAACACCATAGGGGCTGATAGGGTGAGGAAAATGTTAACTTGGCTTTTGAGAAGTAAAATACCATGACACCCCATCTAGAGTATAAAAGACAGCACTGTGGCACTGCAGGCTATGCAACATGCAATTAATTAATATTGTTTTCAAACACTGCCTGCACGAGCTGTGCCCCTTGATGTTGTATACTTGTTTGAGTTAGCCAAATCCATCGAACCTGACTCAAGAGCAAAATTTACACTAGATGAATATAATACATAATCGCCCACAGTTGGCCCATGTACAATGCCGCTCAAAATTGATGGAAGGGTACTATACAATAGTCAGCTTGGATACAGAGAATGCTTTTGATATGGTATATTTTAAAAGATATTACTTTGGTCCCCCATGCATTAAAATGGATAAAATTGTTATAGTCTAGACAGCAAGTTCATGTCAAAACAGCTAAAATAATATCTGATAAGCCAGTGTGTTAGGATTACACATGGTGTAATAGGGAATGCAAACAACCAAAACAATGCATATTGTGGTATAATGTTAGTGCCTACTAACGACATTAATATACTGTATGGAAAGCTGCCCCTCTCTATAATTGGCAGAGTGGCGCTAACAGAAATTATGGTGTTGGTCTGCTCTTTATACATTTTCCAAGGAATCTTTTTTTTACTACCCTGAAGGATTTCCCGAGAATGTATTATCCTCACTGACGTAGGCAAGTACACGTACTAGGGTTAAGCTAAGTGCAGTGATAAAACTCAATAAGAGAGGCAGGTTGGGTGTATCAGACTTAGAATGTCATTACCCCAGGTCCACCTGCAACACTTCCCTAACAGGTTACATGATACAACAAATAGACACTATAATTTACTGAGAGGTTTGCCATGTCAAAGGGAATGTCACAACTTGTACACTTGATGTCTCACATATGGGTTAGAACATCTAAATTCATGTTGAGAAAACATATTTTTTCTGCTAGTGCCACTATGGAAACTAAAAGAACGATGGCTGGACCATGGCTGTTACCTAATGGGTGATATATGCAACGAAGACAAGGTGCATACATTTAATAATGTAAGTGCGGAGAATGTGGGACATCCTGGGCATTTCTTGTTCTTACTAGATTCTCGTCGCTGTCAGTGACACATGGCAGGGGTTCAATGGAAGACACCCAGAATCTGAAACATTGAAAGAAAGTGTATCACTTTGCCAGAGTGGTCACCCACTGTCCTTCATATGTGGAATATTGCTTAAGAATAGGTTACTCTTCTATGGAGGGCGGGCATGGACCTGTACATGGCAGCAGAGAAAGTGACATACAAAGCCAGAGGTTGCCCCAAAAAGTTCACTTAGATCTGGACCCCATGGTTAAGATACTATGGTCTCGAGGTGGATAATGAGGAGATGGACAACAATGGCTCATTGTTCTGATCCCATTCCGAGATGTACTAGTATGTGCATGTACTTCCCTGATACGGCTTGTTAATACTGTAACTTGCGTCAAAAAGGTTACTTTATTACGTGTAATGTAAATGCCCTCGAATGCTGGCCACCGTTGTGTTAATAAAAACAGTTAAAAAAAAAAAGCATGCACTAAAGATAAGTGCTACATTTTGGCAAATTAAACACTGTTTCTTAATGCACAAAAAAAAGAATAGGTCTACTCCAACTCTGGCAGACACAAATAGGAGAGGGTCAGTTAATAGCAGACCACAGCTGCAGAATGAGATATAATTCTAGCATACACTAAAAAGGTACAAATGACTCCAGATTTGCCTCATATATTTTAAATATATACACAGAACTTACCTTACCTTACCCCATAAATCTTATGTAAGATATTTCCCACTTATACAAGACATTGCCATAGGTGCAAAAAAGATGAGATGGGTATGCTTCACACGGTGAGGCCATGTACAGTAGTGGAACAATTGTAGCAGAAAGCGGTGTCCACCTGCAGTCAGCAGCAGGCACTGTGATTGGATTAGGTCAATACATACAACACTGATACCTAAGTTCCTCAAACACAAATTGTTTGAAATATTGTGTTTTGGATTTGGGATTTGTGTCACATCAATGCTAATGATCTCCTACATGATTGATCAATTTGACTTGGATCAACCTGCAGCATTGTGAACGCTAACTTGCACATCATGGACGGAGCCCTCCTGACCACGGATAAAGATGATCCCTGCATCCTGATATTGCTAGAAGTCTCAGCTACCTTGGACACAATCGACCACCCTACCCACATTCACACCCTGGTGTCTCAAATGGGATTCACTGGCAATGCCCTCCACTGGTTCTCCTCCTACCTTTCCAACTGACGCAAGTTTGTTCATATGGACACCTCCAGGTCCCAAAAGATCACTATCACCTGTGGTGTCCCCCAGGGTTCCATATTGTCTGCTGCCATCGTCAACCTCTACATGGAGCCCTTGGGGCTCCACTCATAGATAACAGCATTAAGATTCACCAATATGTTGATGATACGCAGCTCTACCTGAAAGTCTCGTCTGCCCCTGACATCCAACGCCTCAAATACTGCCTGCTCCTCATCCAGACATGGATGGCCAATGCCTACCAGAAGCTCAACCCAACCATGGCAGAATTTATGTTATTTGCCACGAAACAATACAAACCAGGCTCATGACATGAACCACAATGACTTTGAACCTCAACTTTCATCGAATGCAAAGTCACTTGGATTCACCTTGAACACAAACCTCCCCATCAAGGAATACTTTGCAAAACAACTTACGTCAGACTGGTACCAGCTATCTCTTCTAATGAAAGTGAAACTGGTTCTTCCAGAAAGTGACTTCAGAGCTGGTGTTCAAGCCCCTGCACTGTTGCATCTGGATGGTGGTAACACCCTGCTCATTGGTCTCCCAGACTCTATACTAGCACCCCTTAAAGACATCCTACATGCTGAAGCTCATCTCTTCCAGGCCTAGAAGAAATCAGATCGCAGCACTCCCATCATGATCGAACTCCAATAATTCCTGTTGCCAGCCGGCCCCATCTTTAAAATCAGCTGCATCATTTACAAAGCATCATGACCAGCACCCCCTCTTATCTTACAGACAAGCTCACCATCTCTGGTAGCTCGTGGCACACTTGAAGCCAGACCACCATCTGACTTGAGACTAAGAAGTGTAAAAAGGAAAAAAAAGGCAGCAGGCCGTTTACCTTTAGGATCTGGAAACACATTCCCATATCATATGGACATCCCAAACACTGCTACAATTTAGGAAAGAGTTAAAGATACTCCTCTTTAAAGAACACGGTATTCCAATGCAGTAACAATCAAATAATAATCCTCCTCTTCTATCACTTGCTGACTATATCCGTGCTTTTTTTTTTTCTAGAGTTTTATATAGCGCAAATTGACCCGATGGCATCAGAGCGCCTTAGATGAGCACCAGTTGCGTTACAGACGGACCCTGTACAGCGCTCTACTGGCTTTTCAACTAGATGTGCGATATTTAAATGCTAGATACATATTTACATACTTGTGAAAAGACACATGGCAATACATTGCTGCAAGAGAAGTTCCCCATACACCAACTGTGATGTAAAGACCTAAATGAATGGATGCTCGCTGAGGCGATCCGTATGTCCACCATTAGAACGGATTATTAACTAATGGAGGATATCGCTGCAGTGGCGTAGCTAGGCACTCTGCCGCCCGTGGCGGTCCCTGCCTTTTGCCGCCGCGCTGAGGGGGGGGGTACTGGCGATGATTTTTGCGGCCGCCCCCAAAACTTGTGCCGCCCGGGGCGCACCGCCCCCTCCGCCCCCCCCTTGCTACCAGTGTATCGCTGACTGGACAGTACTGCATGATATACTAAAAGGCCAGTCTGAGGAGCTGAACTTGGAGTGACTGGTGTCTCTACCTATCCAACAGGGAATCTTGTCCATGTTTGGACTGGTCACGTGCCTGATCTTTCTATGTCTTTGCTGCTAATATGTCTCTCAACCTTGACACCTACTGTTTAGTTGTGTTTATTGAAAGAGTAAAGTACATTTTAAAAAACTCATAACGCTTGATCCTTTCAAAACTGTCATTTTGGTACTGTTTTAGTCATTAAATGTTTCCTCTTTCTATTTTACGAAATTGGTTTGGAGATTTTATGTGTTTTGTGTCTCAACTTTAATGTTGTTTTGATGCAGCTTGAACAGTATTTATGCATTTTCTTTGAAGCAAGCCTGCCCCTTTAAGCTATTGCTACCAGGGGTAAGCCACGATTCCTCACTGAACCCTGCTTCAGTTAGCAGGGCATTAGGCCACTATATTTGTGGAAGTTCATCCTCTGCTCTGCTTTGCTCCTAGTTAATAATCCAGTTTCTCACATGGATAGTATTTAAGACATACTCTGTTCTTTTCGTCCCATGTTTAGCTTCAGTTGTGTTGCTTCATATGTCATCAAGTTTAATGTCATGGGGTATCCTAGTCTCTGATGTCACTGTAGATCAAAGGGCACATGATGTAATTTTGGTATTTGTCATACCAAGGGAATTTTGTTAAATGGACGTCTACGGTGGGGAAGTATGTGGAATTGAAGAAGGCTTTGGACAGACACAGGAATAATCAACTACTGAGCAGAAATGAAGGCGGCATCAGGCAGGGAGATTGCAGTCTAGATAGAACTGTGGCGTTTTAAGGTATTCACATGTATGTAATGTGCTTGTATTTAAATCTGCACCTAGACAAAATATTTGGCTGATGGCTGCTACATGCTAAGCTATTACTACGTATGTCACATACATGTGTCTCAAATTTCACCTAGACAAAACATCTGGCTTATGGCTGCTGTGTATCTTACAGTAACTTGCCCCACAGTTCGGTCGGTCCACATGGCATGTTGGTTATCTGACTGGAGTCTACCATTTTTCTACAGCAAGTTTAGATATGTCTTCAAGCAGGAAACTGTTGCGCAAGAGCTGAGCAAACAGAGACGTATAAAGCTTTCAGTTTGCATGCCTTTGACTTGTGAGCTGCAATGCCTCGGCACAGCTTTACCCGCTGCCGACGAATATGTGCTAGTAGCCGTTGCCAAACCAACGCTGCTTTTTTTCTCTTTCTTGAGCGTGGTGGGTGGCGTGACGTGACGGTCACCGGCGTGGTAGCTCCGGCTCCCGCTCCATATGAAGAATCGATGATGGCCGACCCCCGGCCTCTGGATGTGCAGTAGAGCAGTCGCTGCTCCTTTGCCACTGACAAGCATAGCGTGGCAGAATAAAGTTTAAGTGCGTGTGTCTGTGTGCAGCACAGACAAAGCAATTACTGAATTCATGAGTAAAGCCTCATTTACGTAAATTACATTAACTCAGGGTGGTTGGGACTCGGGAGTGGCCTACGCCAGCGTCAGCACAGGGTTAAATTGCTCCAGAGCGGTGAACCACAGCCTAGCTGTGCAAGGGTTCAATGTACTTAAAAATGTGCAAAACTGTAGGGCCGGCAGGGGTTAAGTTAAAGGCCCTGCCCGGCTCCTGCCCTTCTTCCACCCTTCTCCTGGCCGGGCACTGGCATTGTACTTGCACACGGTGCCCAGCGCCGTAGGCATGATTGCTCAGGGCAGGCCTTCGACTCATCACTCGGTGGTTCACTTCACAATTCACTTATACGTATGAAGTGAATTGTGAAGTAAACCACCGAGTAACGAGTCCAAGGCCTGCCCTGAGCAATCATGCCTACGGCGCCGGGCACTGTACAAGTACAATGCCCTTAAGCTTAATGGCATTGATTTGTTGCAGACTAGGCCACCACTGCGCCACAGGTGTTTTGTTAGCAGGCGTCAAAGCAGTTTGGAAATCAGCCAGAGGCAGGGTGGCATCCAAGCTACCTGCCAGCAGGTATTTCCGCAGGCCCAGTGCGTCTTTGTAAGGCTGCTCCCTCGGCTCCCAAGCAGTGATCGCAGGAGGTGCCAAAACTAAATCATGAATGCTCTGCCTTTAAATGCTGTAGGTTTCATAGGTTGCCCTTATGATTATAGGGAACATGTAGAAGAGTGGCCCTCAATAGAAGAGAGGTAGAAATAAAGGTAGAGCAAGAGTGCTGAAGGGCAGAAAGAAGAGATGTTGAGAAAAAGAGGTGAAGCAAGAAGACAGAGGTGAGGTAGTGAAAGCTGAAGGTGAAACAAAGCTAGAGAGTGGTTGAGGTAAAGAGGTAGAGAGTAAGAGGTGATATACAAGGTTCATAAGGAGAGGGAGAAGTAGAGGGATGGCTGTTGTGTCGGTGAGGAAGGGAGAGTGGGGTGAGACTGGGAAAGGGGCACAGAAAGATGAGAGAGGGACAGAAAAAAGAGGTAGAGAAGGAGAGGTGTAGTAAGAAAGAAGTAAGACTGAGAGGTGAGGGGAAGAGTGGCAGACAGGGACAGTGGACAGGTGAGGTACGCAATGAATGGTGATGTAAATTGAGAGGATAGGAGAGAGAGAGAGAGTAGACTGTAGAAATAAATGAGGAAGTGAGTTAGATGTGACTTAGAGAAATGAGGTAGGGACAATGGTGAGAAAGAGTGGGTAGATAGAGAAGTGAGAAAAATTAAGAGGTGAGGTATAGAAAGGTAAAGATAGGTGGGGAAAAGAGGTATACAGTTGAGAGAAAGGGGTGAGGTTGATGGAAAGTGGACGCTAGATAGGGAGATGATGGTGACAGTGCAGTGTGGTGCACAGTGAAGGGTGGAGAACAGACAGGGAGGTGAGGTAGAGATCGAAGGGTAGAGATGGGCACAGAGACTGGCCGAGAAGTGAGATCGTGAGAGAGCCTCGCTTGAAAGATGTGCCTGAGAGTGAGGCTGAGAAAATTGAACTAAAGAGAGGAGGGAGGTACAGTACTCGGGTACATAAAAATCTGGAGATAGAGAGGAAAAGTGAGAAGTGAAGAAAGGATACATACATGGTACATGAAGCGGCAGCGGGGCACAAAAGGTGGAGGGTGGTACAGAAAAGTGTCATGGAACTGGAAGTAGTCAGAGACAGCGATAGAGAAATGACCTGAGAGAAGGGTGAGGATTTACTGATTTGATTTGTGAGGTAAACAAGACAGAGTTAAAGATTGAGCTTACGTAGAGAAAGGTGGGGCAGAAGGAGAGGCAGAAGCATGGTAGCAAGAGGGAGGTGAGGTGATGAATAACTTAGAAGAGGTTAGGGAGGTAGTGTAGGAAGGAAGCAGAGAGAGACAGGTAAAGAGTGGTGAGGTCAGATACTGAGAGAGAGATGACAGAGCAACAGATGGGCGAGGAGAGAAGGAAAGATATATAAAAGACAGGGTGTAGAGGGAGGGATAGGTAGAGAAAGACAAACAGAGTTAGAGGTAGACCGGGGGTGTGGGGAGAGATTTGGAGAGAAAAATTGAAGCGAGTAAGAGAAAGAAAGAATACCAGGGAGGGCCTTGGGAGGTTGGGGTCCAGATTAATTGCCCACTTTGCCCTTGCCTTAAAGAATCTCTGGGTGACAAACCACCCCAATTACGTATACAAAGTTGTGATCCTCTCTTCAAAGAATGCAAATGCCCTCCAGCCCAGTTGATGTAATTAAACTCTGATGGCATCAGCCATTCATGAGTGCGTTTGTAGTCTGTAAAGGGAAGACTGCAGTGTTTAGTGCAGCAGTATTTATGTACAAACTTGTATGAAATGTGCATTATTAATTCAACTTATAAAGGTTTGCAATCGCAAGTAATGCACATAAGGGGATGGCAGCACATGGCAGTGGTGGCCACAGCTTGTGATTCACACTTGACTTGGGAATCTTGCACTGTTGCTGTCGCTGCTTCTGAAATTCAGATTGAGTATTACGTCTGACTTTTAGCAGTGCCAGTTGAGGATGTAGGTGGAGCCAATAGAGTAAGTGGGTGGAGCCAGTGGAGGAAGTGGGTGGGGCTGGGGGAAAGTGGGTGTAACCTCCGACAAACATTTGAGCACCTGCACTTCATATTTTACAAATTAAGCACTGGTGCTACATATTGTGTAGCAGAGAGGATTGATTGCCCGTCGTGCCCACAGCACACCAGAGCTTCGGCCTCTTGTTGCTGGTGTACAACACGTTCACCTTAGACACACTCCCTCCCTCGTCTGGCAGCCTCCTGGCCGCGTGAGCCCGCGCGCCCCTCAGACAATAGGCACGGTCGTTTCCCACATCCCACTGCGCACTGTTCGAAACCCCCGGGAGATCACAAGAAACATTTTCACTTCAACTTCCTCTCGGCCGTTTGAAGAAGCGAGGGAGCAGTTCCACATTCAGGAAAAAAAGAATCTGAGAGAAAATTACGAAAGGTCTCAAATGGAGCATGGAGAGAAGAGGAAGCGTGGAGAGCCACTGATACCGGCCCCCTGGGACCGAGACGGGTCACTCCCAGCCATCAAACAGACCGGCCTCTCTCCACGCGGGGCTCTGGCCTCCAGTCACGGAGGGAATAAAGAGGCGCGGGCCCGGTCAAAAAAAATCCCAAAGCGCAGTCATTATAATGAAAACAAAATCAAGTGGTGAAAGGTGAGAGAGTGTACTGATGTCAACATACAAGCTGGACACACCGAGTATCAACATTAGCTTTAGTGCATCATGGAAAGCGACGAATTCGTTTTCTGTTAATGTCTCAGGCAGTCCAGGAATTAATTAAGGATAAAGCTGTACTTTACAAAATGTACAGAAAATATAATTTCGTACTAAGATATAGTAATAATTGTGTCCTTATACAGCGCTATATCCAATTTATAGGAGCAGTTGCAGGGAACTAGAGGATCAAAAATAGACTGTTATTGCAATATGATAGAGGTGTCTATTCACACAGGTAAGCATGTAAATCTACACCTATACTCAGGGCTTTAAGTGGGCCGGGTCTCTCCGGTGCTGAGCACCGGCAGTTTTTTAAAGGAGGCTTCGAAACGGGTCTCTATCGGTGTTAGAAATGGGATCTCTAGTTGGCAAGGGCTTGCACCTGTGTCCAAGTAGGGACCCTTCTTCCTAGTCAGGGTAAGGGTGTTACACTCGTGAAGTAACCCCTGCTCACCCTCGTGGTAGCTTGGCACGAGCAGTCAGGCTTAATTCAGAGGCAGTGTGTAAAGCATTTGCACATAACCAACAGTAATACAGTGTAAGCACTACAAACTGACACCACACCAGTTTAGAAAAATAACCAATATTTTATATCTTCAAGACAAGACCAATTACGACAAAAATCCACAATACTATACTTTAAAAACGAATGCTTGACGGTAACTTCTTCTTTGCAGGAATAGTCCAAAAACAAAGTTCGTACGAGTCGGTAGCTCCGTCCGAGCCTACCGCGATGCTGAAACCCACAGAGTCTAACAGTTCCAGCCGACCGCGTCGATACGGGCCAGCAGAGTCATGAACAGACTCGGTAACAGTACCTTTCTCGTTGTGGCTGGTACGGAGTGTACGAGCCGGTCGGCGTTCGTCGCGGTTGCGGTGCAAGACGGAGCGATGCAAGGTGCGGTGTCCCTCGATGCGGTGCAGGCAGCGGCTCGATGAGCGTCGTGCAGACGGAGTCGGTGAGTCCAAGGCGTGCGATGCAGGGTGAGACGATGCTCGATGCGGTGCTGACAGGTTGCGATGCAGGCGACCAAGCCGGAGTCGCGGGAGCTGGCGTCGGACAGCGGTGCGAGTCGGAGCGGTGCGTCGCAGACGTGCGAGCGGTGCCCCAAATGCGATGCGGTCACGACTCTTGAGCCAGTTGCAGCGACCGCGTCGGTCGGGTCCGGCTGGTTCAGTGAAGCGATGCGATGCGAACTGCGGTGCCCACAGGTCACGGTGCAAGCAGCGGCTCGATGTTGGCGGCGTCGGACGTCGCCCACGGTGAGACCAGGGTTGCGATGCGAAGCGGGGCGATGCGGTCTGCGGTGCAAACAGGTCACCGGCCAGGGATGGATTCGGTTGACGGAGTCGGTTGCAGTTCCCTTCCTCTGTGGCAACTGAAACAGCATTCCAGAAGCGGTACCCAGAGGCTTGTGAAGTCTTTGTAGTCCCTGAGACTTCTTAACAGGAGGCCAGCTCGGTTCCAGGCCCTTGGAGATACTCTGCACAAGTTTGTAGAAAGTTCAGTCCAGTCCTTTCACTGCCCAAGACAGAAGCAGCAACTGCAGGCCAACCCAACAAAGCAACAACACAGCAAAGGGGCAGTACTCCTCCTGGCAGCTCTTCCAGCTCTTCGTCTTGGCAGGTTCCTTGATTCCAGCGAGATCTAAATTCATGGGGTCAGGGCCCCAATATTTATATCCCAAATTCCTTTGTTCTCTGAAGGCAGAGAGGCCTTTGCCTAGTCCAAACCAGTTCTGGAGCACTTTGTTGACAAGTCTCCGTCCCTTCTTTCAGTGAGTGGGCCAGGGACATCAGACGCACCACAGGAGGTGGAGCCAGCATTGTGGAGGGAAGGCACTGTCCTATTCAGGGCCCAGGTGCGACCCCTCCCACCCATCTACATGTAGATCTTGCTATTCAGCCCTGTGCTGACTCACCCTGTCTCCTGGCATCCCACAGCCCCTGTCACTCACATTCCAGACAAGGAATACACAACCTCGCAGAGGCAGGCTTGAATGGTTAGACAAGAAAATACCCACTTTCTAAAAGTGGTATTTTCAAACACAGAATGTTAAAACCAACTTCACTAAAAGCTGCATTTTATCATTCTGAGTCCAGGCATACTAAACTCGAATTTCTACCATGTTCCCGGGGTCAGTTAGGATTATAAGCTGTAATAATCAAAACTGCCCGTTCTGGCCTAGGGGAACAGGTAGCCTTGCAATAGTGAAAACGAACTAGGCTGTAATTCACTATCAGGACATGCCGCACACACCCGGGCATGTCCTACCTTTCGCATACACCGCACCCTGCCCACAGGGGTACCTTGGGCCTACCTTAGGGGTGACTAACATGTAGCAAAGGGAAGGTTTAGGGACTTGCAAGTGTGTGCACTTGCCAAGTCGACATGGCAGCCCCAGGCTGCGCAAAGGCTCTGCGTTGGCAGGCCCGAGTTACACTTTACGGGCTGTTTGCGTGGGTGGCACAATCCAGTGCTGCAGCCCACCAACAGCATTTGGTCTATAGGCCCTGGCACTCGCAGTGCACTTTACAAGGGACTGACACATAAACCAAATAGGCCAATCATGGAAACACCAATCCATAACACATTTTATACAGGAGCACTTGCACTTTCCCACTGGACCGCAGTGAGGAAAGTGCGCAGAATCATTACACCAGCAAAAACAGAGTCAAAACCGGGAGGTCAGAAAGCAAAAAGTCAGGGGAAACACGCCAAAAGATGCCAAGTCTAACACATGTCCCCTCCAGCTGAAAGTAGGGAGAACTACCCAACCCCATTGGAGTTCTCTTCACTAAGACGGAAGAACCTGGACAGACCATCTGCGTTGGCGTGTTCTGTACCAGGACGGTGTTCCACCGTAAAGTCCATACCCTGTAGGGAGATGGACCACCTCAGCAGTTTTGGATTCTCACCCCTCATTTGCCTCAACCATCTGAGGGGCCTGTGGTCTGTCTGAACCCGGAAGTGAGTCCCAAACAGGTATGGTCTCAACTTCTTCAGTGCCCAGACCACGGCAAAAGCTTCCCTTTCTATGGCACTCCACCTCTGTTCCCTGGGAAGTAGTCTCCTGCTAAGGAAGACTACAGGCTGATCCAGGCCCTCTTCGTTCAGTTGTGAGAGCACCGCTCCCACACCATGCTCTGAAGCGTCAGTCTGCACGACAAATTCTTTGGAGAAGTCAGGTGCCTTGAGCACGGGCGCCGTGCACATGGCTGCCTTCAGGGCATCAAAAGCTTTCTGGCAGGACTCAGTCCAGATCACTTTCCTGGGCTGCCTCTTAGAGGTCAGCTCTGTTAAGGGGGCAACGATGGTGCCATAGCCCTTAACAAATCTCCTATAGTAACCGGTGAGACCTAAGAAGGCTCTCACCTCTGTCTGGGTATTGGGGGTTCCCAAGCCAGAATGGTGTCAATCTTGGGTTGTAGGGGCGCCACCTGGCCGCTCCTACCTGGTGTCCCAAGTACACCACAGAACCCTGCCCGATCTGGCACTTACTGGCCTTGATCGTGAGGCCTGCACCTTGCAGAGCCCTCAACACTTTCTCAAGGTGCTGTAAATGTTCTTCCCAGCTGGAACTGAACACAGCAATGTCATCCAGGTAGGCGGCACTGAAATCCTCCAGCCCGGCCAACACCTGATTGACCAACCTCTGAAAGGTGGCAGGGGCATTCTTCAACCCAAAGGGCATCACCCGGAATTGGTAATGACCTTCTGGGGTTGAGAATGCTGATCTCTCCTTGGCCCCATCGGTTAAGGCAATCTGCCAGTACCCAGACGTCAAATCAAACGTGCTGAGGAACCGGGCAGCTCCCAACCGATCAATGAGCTCATCAGCTCTGGGGATGGGGTGCGCGTCAGTCCTGGTGACGGCATTGAGCCCACGGTAGTCCACACAAAACCGGAGTTCTGGAGTGGCACCGGGCGCCGCAGCCTTTGGGACCAAGACCACTGGGCTGGCCCAAGGACTGTGGGAGGGCTCAATCACCCCTAACGCCAACATCTTAGAGACCTCCTCCTTGATGCTGGCTCTGACCCGGTCAGTCAACCTGTAAATCTTGTGCTTCACAGGAGGGCTGTCACCGGTGTCCACGTCATGGGTACACCAGTGAGTAACACCGGGGGTCAGAGAGAACAGTGGGGCGAACTGTCCCAACAACTGGCGACAGTCCCCCTGCTGCTCCTGAGTCAGAGTAGGGGAGAGGATCACACCCTCTACTGACCCATCATGCTCCTTGGTAGACAGGAGGTCAGGGAGAGGCTCACTCTCCTCTTCCACCCCATCATCTGTCGCCAAGAGCATACTCACTTCGGACCTCTCGAAGTGGGGCTTGAGGCGGTTCACGTGAAGGACCCTCAAAGGGTTCTTGGAGCCTGCAAATCCACCAGGTAGGTGACGTCACTTTTGCGCTCCTTTACCTCATATGGCCCAGTCCACTTGTCCTGCAAGGCACAAGGTGCCACTGGGGCCATGACCCACACTTTTTGCCCAGGTTGAAATTCGACCAGAGTGGCATTCTGGTCATACCATCTCTTCATTTCTTCCTGGCTTGCTTCTAGGTTCGCCTGAGCGAGTTTCCTGAAGCGGGCAGTTTGGTTTCTAAAGGCCAGCATGTAGCTAAATACATCCTGGGGAGTTTTCCTGGGAGCCGCCTCCCAGCCTTCTTTTACCAAACTCAGAGGTCCTCTGACAGGGTGGCCATACAGGAGCTCAAAGGGGCTGTACCCAAGAGACTTCTGAGGCACCTCCCTGTACGCAAAGAGTAGGCATGGCAAGAGGACGTCCCACTCACGCCTCATGGGTTCTGTTAGACCCTTGATCATGCCTTTCAAGGTCTGGTTGAATCTCTCCACCAGACCGTTTCCTTGTGGGTGGTAAGGAGTGGTGAACTTGTAGGTTACACCACACTCCTTCCACAGGGATGTCATATACTTGGATATGAAATTGGTCCCCCTATCAGAAACCACCTCTCTGGGGAATCCCACACGGGAAAAGATCCCCATTAACGCCCGGCCCACCACTGGCGCCGTCGTTGTCCTGAGAGGGATTGCCTCCGGGTACCGGGTGGCATGGTCCACCAAGACCAGGATGTACCTGTTGCCCATGGCTGTCTTGGGATCCAATGGCCCCACAATATCCATCCCTACCCTTTCAAAGGGTGTTCCAACAACAGGAAAAGGTTGGAGAGGAGCTTTGACCTTCCTCCCACTCCTACCACTTGCCTGGCAAGTTTGGCAAGACCTACAGTGTGCATCTGACTGCCTTCGCATTTGGGGCCAAAAGAAGTGGGTGACAAGCCTGTCAAAGGTCTTGTCCTGCCCCAAATGTCCTGCCAAAGGCATGTCATGAGCCAGACCCAGTAGGAAGGTCCTGAAGCGCTGGGGTACCACCAGCACACGGGCTGACCCAGGCTCAGCAACCTTAGGCTCACTGTATAGGAGACCACTCTCCCAGTAGATCAGATGTGACCCGGACTGATTGCCAGCTGCCTGGTCTGCAGCCTGCCGCCGCAGACCCTCCAGAGTAGGGCACTCGTTCTGCTCCCTGCAGAACTCCTCCCTGGTGGGACCCCCTTCTTGCTGCCAATGGGTCAGCTCAGAGATGTCTCCCAGTTCGGCTACCTGCTCCCCTGTAGGCACCGGGCGTCCCCCTCGAGGTCCGCCTCCTCCCGGTCCGTGGGAACTTCGGGGGCCGGTTTCCCGTGCCCCCTGCCCTTTCTCTTGGCAGGGACTTGGGCCACTGTTTCAGGCTCCAAGTCCTCTTGATCACCCTTTCTGGCTGCCATTGACCGAGTAGACACGCATGCCCACTCTGGCAACCCAAGCATCTCCAAGTGAGACCTGAGCTCAACCTCCTTCCATAAGGACTGCTCCAGGTCGTTTCCTAGCAGACAATCTACAGGCATGGTAGGGCTCACAACCACCCTCAAGGGACCTGAGACCACCCCATTCAAAGGGAACCTGCGCCACCATACATTGGCGCTCTGAGTTGTCTACAGCAACTACTTGGTGGAATGCCCCGGGGACTACTTGCTTCTCAGACACCAGGTGACACCGGACTGAGGTCACACTGGCTCCAGTGTCTCTGAGAGCCTCTACCCTGTTCCCATTAATGGTCACCCAGGTGCTATATTTCTTTGTGTTAGGGGGCACCAGGTTTCCTGGGACCATCTCACTGTCCCCTAGTGAGACAAGGGTCATTTCTGCGGGATCCCCACCCTCCTGTGGGCACCCCTCCTCCCCAAGCGCTACACTAGCCAACACTTTGGATTGTCCACCGGTGGGTGGCTGTGTCCCCTTTGGGCACTTGGGGTCCCCCTTAAAGTGACCTACCTGGTCACATGCATAACACTTGCGGGGGCCGGTCTCAACAGGCTTCCCTGTAGAGACCCCTTTCTTCTTATCACCGGGGGGCTGGGAACCTTTACCCTGGGTACTAGTTTGGGGCCCTTTAGAGAACTCCTATGCTTTACCCTTGTCCCCCCACCTTTCTGCTGGGGACCCTGCCCACTTTTGCCTGAGTCTCCCCAAACGCTTTCTTGTGGACCCTGGTACTCACCCAGCGGTCCGCTTCCATAGCAAGCTTCCTGGGGTCAGTTAGCTTACTATCCACTTGGTGCTGGCGCAGATCTGCAAAACATAGACTAGACAAGTGCTCCCATGCAATCAAGTTGTAGAGCCCCTGAAAATCTGTTACACTACTGCCCTTCACCCAACCATCCAGAGACCTGCAGAACACATCCACACATTCCAACCAAGTGTTGGCATCAGACTTCTTACTGGACCTGAACTGATCCCTGTACTTTTCAGGAGTAAGACCATACTTCGTGAGAAGGGCATCCTTCATGTCAGCATAGGTGAGGTGATACCCCTTACCCAAAGCTATCAGAGCATCCCTTGCTTCTTCAGGGAAAAGTGGCCACAATCCTGCTCCCCAATTCTCCTCAGGGACCCCATTCATGTGTATGGCTGCCTCATAACCCTGAAACCACCTTTGTATGTCATCCCCCTTCTTGAACTCCTTGCCTACGTTCTTGGGAATGTGCACAATCCTGTCTGCCTTTCTGGACAAATTGCTGCCACCATCTGAGCCTGACTTACTCCTAAGTTCTAGCTCCTTCAGTTCTCTCTCATGCTCTAAGAGCATCTTCCTCTCCTCTATGGCCAATCTCTTCTCCTCCCGCTCACTCTCCAGCCTGAGCTTCTGCAGCTCAAACTGCCTTGCCTCCCGCCTGTCCTCCAGATCCTCTGGGGACAGACTGCTGCTGCCTGACCTGGCGGGTTCCCCCTACCCAAAAGCACATCCACCCTGGAAATAGGCTCCTCCGCCTCCTCACTGAGATTACCAGGCTGCCCATTGGCATGTCTGGCTGCTACCCAGGCCCTCAGCGCCTTCTGTAGCTCCTCCTTCCTTGTGAGGCCTTTAATTTGGACTTTCAGGTTTTTACAAATCGCTCGTAGCTCCTTTACGGCGTAGGATTCCAACCTATCCTCCTCAAAGATAACTTCCAGAGATGCAACGGATGATGCAATTGATTCAGGCATGACAAACGTAGTGAGTTGAAAACTGGCAAGATCAAAAATAGGCCAAAAGAAAAAGAACCAGTATGTGGTACGTAATGGTCTGCGATATGGTAGTAGTGCACACCAATCACTGTAAGTCAAGTGCAAACACAAGTCCTATCCTCACCGCTGACAACCAATGTTAGAAATGGGATCTCTAGTTGGCAAGGGCTTGCACCTGTGTCCAAGTAGGGACCCTTCTTCCTAGTCAGGGTAAGGGTGTTACACTCGTGAAGTAACCCCTGCTCACCCTCGTGGTAGCTTGGCACGAGCAGTCAGGCTTAATTCAGAGGCAGTGTGTAAAGCATTTGCACATAACCAACAGTAATACAGTGTAAGCACTACAAACTGACACCACACCAGTTTAGAAAAATAACCAATATTTTATATCTTCAAGACAAGACCAATTACGACAAAAATCCACAATACTATACTTTAAAAACGAATGCTTGATACGGTAACTTCTTCTTTGCAGGAATAGTCCAAAAACAAAGTTCGTATGAGTCGGTAGCTCCGTCCGAGCCTACCGCGATGCTGAAACCCACAGAGTCTAACAGTTCCAGCCGACCACGTCGATACGGGCCAGCAGAGTCATGAACAGACTCGGTAACAGTACCTTTCTCGTTGTGGCTGGTACGGAGTGTACGAGCCGGTCGGCGTTCGTCGCGGTTGTGGTGCAAGACGGAGCGATGCAAGGTGCGGTGTCCCTCGATGCGGTGCAGGCAGCGGCTCGATGAGCGTCGTGCAGACGGAGTCGGTGAGTCCAAGGCGTGCGATGCAGGGTGAGACGATGCTCGATGCGGTGCTGACAGGTTGCGATGCAGGCGACCAAGCCGGAGTGCGGGAGCTGGCGTCGGACAGCGGTGCGAGTGGGAGCGGTGCGTCGCAGACGTGCGAGCGGTGCCCCAAATGCGATGCGGTCACGACTCTTGAGCCAGTTGCTGCGACCGCGTCGTTCGAGTCCGGCTGGTTCAGTGAAGCGATGCGATGCGAACTGCGGTGCCCACAGGTCACGGTGCAAGCAGCGGCTCGATGTTGGCGGCGTCGGACGTCGCCCACGGTGAGACCAGGGTTGCGATGCGAAGCGGGGCGATGCGGTCTGCGGTGCAAACAGGTCACCGGCCAGGGATGGTTTCGGTTGACGGAGTCGGTTGCAGTTCCCTTCCTCTGTGGCAACTGAAACAGCGTTCCAGAAGCGGTACCCAGAGGCTTGTGAAGTCTTTGTAGTCCCTGAGACTTCTTAATAGGAGGCCAGCTCGGTTCCAGGCCCTTGGAGATACTCAGCACAAGTTTGTAGAAAGTTCAGTCCAGTCCTTTCACTGCCCAAGACAGAAGCAGCAACTGCAGGCCAACCCAACAAAGCAACAACACAGCAAAGGGGCAGTACTCCTCCTGGCAGCTCTTCCAGCTCTTCGTCTTGGCAGGTTCCTTGATTGCAGCGAGATCTAAATTCATGGGGTCAGGGCCCCAATATTTATATCCCAAATTCCTTTGTTCTCTGAAGGCAGAGAGGCCTTTGCCTAGTCCAAACCAGTTCTGGAGCACTTTGTTGACAAGTCTCCGTCCCTTCTTTCAGTGAGTGGGCCAGGGAGATCAGACGCACCACAGGAGGTGGAGCCAGCATTGTGGAGGGAAGGCACTGTCCTATTCAGGGCCCAGGTGCGACCCCTCCCACCCATCTACATGTAGATCTTGCTATTCAGCCCTGTGCTGACTCACCCTGTCTCCTGGCATCCCCCAGCCCCTGTCACTCACATTCCAGACAAGGAATACACAACCTCGCAGAGGCAGGCTTGGATGGTTAGACAAGAAAATACCCACTTTCTAAAAGTGGTATTTTCAAACACAGAATGTTAAAACCAACTTCACTAAAAGCTGCATTTTATCATTCTGAGTCCAGGCATACTAAACTCGAATTTCTACCATGTTCCCGGGGTCAGTTAGGATTATAAGCTGTAATAATCAAAACTGCCCGTTCTGGCCTAGGGGAACAGGTAGCCTTGCAATAGTGAAAAACGAACTAGGCTGTAATTCACTATCAGGACATGCCGCAAACACCCAGGCATGTCCTACCTTTCGCATACACCGCACCCTGCCCACAGGGGTACCTTGGGCCTACCTTAGGGGTGACTAACATGTAGCAAAGGGAAGGTTTAGGGACTTGCAAGTGTGTGCACTTGCCAAGTCGACATGGCAGCCCCAGGCTGCGCACAGGCTCTGCGTTGGCAGGCCCGAGTTACACTTTACGGGCTGTTTGCGTGGGTGGCACAATCCAGTGCTGCAGCCCACCAACAGCATTTGGTCTATAGGCCCTTGCACTCGCAGTGCACTTTACAAGGGACTGACACATAAACCAAATAGGCCAATCATGGAAACACCAATCCATAACACATTTTATACAGGAGCACTTGCACTTTCCCACTGGACCGCAGTGAGGAAAGTGCGCAGAATCATTACACCAGCAAAAACAGAGTCAAAACCGGGAGGTCAGAAAGCAAAAAGTCAGGGGAAACACGCCAAAAGATGCCAAGTCTAACAATCGGGCTCTATTTTGTGCCCTGGCACAGGCGGTCCGTGTTTTTTCCGGACTGCATTGACAGCAGGCACATGGATGTGCGCTGCTCACACTGCTCACTTCTCACTAGTGTAGAAGTTACGGCATGACGTCATGCCAGATGAGCGTTGTAGGGGAAGGGAAATCCTTTAAAGAGAGTCATTTTCTCTCTGGATTTCCCTTCTCTTTTGAAACTCAGGAGCAGCAACATTGTTGTGGTGTCACCAGGGCTTTAAGTTGAAGCTTTTTCAATAATATACAAGCCATAGTTGCTGCTTATTTATCTTATGCAACTAACAACCATTGACAAAGCCAGTAGTCCTGACTTGTTGTAGGTATGATGTTCCTTGTATCATATATCTGGATGCAATGACAGAAACAGCAAAATACAAGTCGGGCGACACACTATGCTAAGCACAAATTTTTAGCTTACGTGTTTTTGAGCCACGCCCTTAAATACATTGGCCACGCCCCTTTGAGAGACCCCCCAGTTTTTTCATCCCACTTAAAGCCCTGCCTATACTTTAGAGTAAATTTACTACTTTTGTCTATTCACCATTTCCGAGTGCAAATTTACTCCAAAGTGTATACTTACATGTCCCCACCCTCTAAAACTAGGGGGTGGAGCAAAATGTATGTGTATATAGTTACTACTTGTAACATTTTGCACATAACTGGACCTCTAAACCTTCTGGGTGGAGCTCTACGTTGCTGTGGTGAAGATCTCCCTATGGAAAAGAATAGAGAAAATTACTTAATAATTTCGTTTAGAAAACTATTTTATTTATTTTATTATAAAATATAAATGTAGAGTAAATTAAAATAGATATTTTTACCTGAGAAATAATAGATAAATTGTTAGAGGACCTTACCGCTTCAAAATAAATGCTTATTAAACAAATAATGTACACATATTCATTTATTTTATCAATATTATTTTTTAAATAAATAAAATAAAAACACCCTACTATGCAAATTTATTTTCATTTAATATTTAGTCAATTTAATTAAAAGTTGTATTTAATTAATGTAAATTGCATTTTCATTTTTAATAAAAATTTTCAAAAAGTAAATTTTTAAATAAGTTAACTATTCATTTTTAAAACAATAACATATTTAGTGAATAATTTTGCATAATTTTCAAGACTAAAGAAATGTATACACACATCAATTAAAAGTCAAAATAATGTAATTATTCTAACATTATGTCCCATGGGGTTTTATATTAAGTCCCTGCCTCTTTTATTTTCCATGGGTGAGTATTGCAGTATCTTCCAGAGACCCTTTCCATCCTAACACATTCACTTTGTGTTGTCTTAACTCCACCGAGCAAGATTTTAATAAAAAAACAAATAGGTATAAATGGACAGTTGGCCTTGTAGGAGTCATGCAGTACTGTAAATTAAAAAAAAAAAAAAGGATTTTCGATAGGCCAAGAGAGCTTTTACTCTTGTCTGCCTGTTCAATCCTGCAGGGTCAGTCCCAGCCCAGCAATACCAAATGATCTGACCTGCAGGCCACAACTTGAAGAAAAATATTGCGACCTCCATTACATGACATGGGGCCTTGGTACCCAGGTACTGTACTAGTTGAACCAAAAATATAAGGGGGCAAAGTAGGGGCACCATGACCCCCTTACACATGGTAGGATACCGAGGGACCTTCCCGGGGGCTAAAAAAAAAGAAATTGTGTACCACATGTATTGCTGTACTCCCACGGGACCCATCACAGCTCTCCCATGAGGTACCCTGGTACTCATGCAGGAGTTGTATCGCAGACCATGCAAACATGACTGAGTGAAGCTTGCATAGTCTTGCAGCGGCAAGAATGTTACTTTTGGTCACAGAACTGCGAGAACATAGTGGTACCGTACTAAATAAATATACTTGTTGGGTGGGGGTCTGCAGCTACACTCCATACTTCCCTATCACGACAAGTCCGAGCTCGCCGTGGCTGCCCCATACCACCCCAAGTAACTTTTGCACCTAGATTACAACTTAGAGTACTTTCCTGCTAGGCTACTAGTGACCGGACAGCTAGTCGGGCGCGAGACACAGCCTCTAGCTCCCTGACCACGATCCAGTCCCTAAGGGACGTGAGGCGGATCCCCCCCCCCCCCTCCGGTGCCCCACAGCTACTATACCCAAGCTCTCCATATTACAAATCTGTTACTTATCCACATTGCAATCACTTATCTGAAACATCGACATTAGAGTTCAGCGTCTCCGTTCAAGACGCATCCGTGCCTCACAGGAGGGTGTCTGGAACCATATCTTGTGTCCCCACCACCGAGTCCTGGGTCCCCTCTCGCTGCAGAGTTGCGTCAGTTTGCACTCATATTCTTCCAGGGCTAACCGCATGTTCTCCTTGTGTCTTCCGGACCGTTCAGTCTGTATCATTTGCTCGGCTTCCTCTGCGCCATGATCCATCAGCACTCCTTCGGGGGCTCGACCCCGTGTCTGCCAGGCCTGTCTCGTCCATCCATGTCGTCGCCGCCTCTGCCGACATAAAAAAGTTTGATTTCCCTTTGTGCTCCACCCGCAATTTAGCTGTATATAACAGGCTGTATTGCAGGCCAGCCTCCCTCAGTCTGCGTTTAAGATATAAGAGGTGAAGAGGATAACCAAATTCACTACTAGTAAGGGATGAGATGCATGTGCCCTCACGCCGCTCCCGACTCCACGCTACCGCCCCACCAACAGCACAGAATTTCACAACTAGTCGCTGCGGATACAATCCGAGGACACATTTTGTTAATTGTACTAGCAGTAGCAGGCAACTGGTTTATCTGTGCCCCCACCCAGGTGCAGTAATCTTTAAATCAAACAAAATTTCCACCGATGTTACTGGCCTAATGTGCTAACAAATGCACCACCTGCAGACATATTTCCTAAATAATCTTCGGGCAAATACCTCAACATGCCCCCTTAAGTAGTCTTTAAATGATATACGGTGTTACGCCCCTGTGCCTCACCAGTACTTGCTCCCTCAATTTGCAGAAGTCCTACAGGATGTACACTCAGTGGCCCAGGCCACACTGCTCAGGCCCACTCAAGATGCAAACTTATCCGTGTACTTCCAAAGGACTTTCCGGCTCCAGCTCCAGCACCATATAAATCTTGTCCCCCTAATTTCCTTATGGCCTGTTGTGGAGTGAGGGCCACTGGGGCAGATGCTCAGGTGTGTAACAGGCCACACTTTAGGATCGCCACTCCCTGCACAGTTCACTCCCTTGTTGCTGTGCTTATGTGCAATGTCTTGGGACTCCTCTCCTGGACACTCCCGCCCCCGGTCACCGGGGTGGCCAACCTAGGTCACATCGTGAGGAGAGAGTGGCGAGGACAGTCACCAAATGCCACGTCCCACAAGTCCCAGGCAGTGAAAGGCTGCAGCCTTCAGGGGCTGTAATGGCTGTCCGGGGAGGCACCCCCACACTTCAGCTCCTGCAATCGCGGCAGGACGGCTTCCGCTCACCTCGGCGGCAGGTATCCTTTGCCACCCATATGTCCCTCAGAACGGCCAGCCCCTCCCAGGCAGCTCGGCTCGTGAAGCTTCTTTCATATTGAGGCCTGCTTCTGAACTGCAGGCCTTGCACGCAGCTCCATAATTCAGGCGGGAGGGCATCCGCAGGCCTCGCCGGGAACGGTATCAGGGTATCTTGGGCAGCCCTGGATGGGGCAGCCGCCTACCTCAAAGTGGCCGCCGGCAGGGGAGGAAGTCTCAACACAGCACGTCGTTGGGCCCCCACCCCAGCGTCAGCTCCAGAACCTAGACGGGCGAGGCTCGTCAGCTCCAGGTCGCCCATTTAGGCAAGAGGCCCGTCTCTCAATCAGAGGCCCCTTTCGTGTCCTTGTGACTCAGGCAACAGAGCGAGGGGGACAACTGTGGGCAGATGAGACCCGGATCAGGGCGTCCCAGTCAGGATCAGTTGGGGCAATCGCCTCTCCCTAGTCGATTTTCGACTAGGGTACTCGCCACATCCAAGCCCAGCGTTTGGCCGCTGCCTTGCCTCTGAGCAATGAGCTTGCTCGCCTCTCTGTGATTTTGACCCAGGACAGCCTCAATCGCTCTCGCCCGGCTTCCGATGACACTCAGCAACTCCTTCAGGCACTTTGATGCAGTTCTGTTTGAAGATTAGTACGGATGATGGGGGGTAATCTAACGGACACCACAGAACTCCTTTAGAGTGCGGCCACCTTGGCTGGCATTAGACCACGCCCCCTGCATCTCAATTGATGTTGGCATGTACAATGTGCTTGCGCCTACATGGTACAGTGGTGTGGTTTTTTTTTTAAAGGCAAAATAAATAAATGAATGAAGATCTCCTGGTAGTTAAAAACATAACAGGACATTTAAAAGTGGGGAGGTAGGGAAAGTTGTTTTGCCAGATGCCCTGAAGTTGGTCATGAGGGGCCAATTGTGTAAGATTTATCGAGCCTTATATACAACTGATTAGAAGAGACTCAAAAGAAATGTCTAAATAGCAGGTGCTAGCAGCAATTTGAATTCTCAAAAAACGTGAAAGGTGCCTGGACCACATCACTTCCAAGCAAGGTTTTTATAAGACATTTGCCCCTAACTGCTACCAATTTTAGTGGAGGAGAACTATGATTTTAGTACATTACGGGTAACAATGCCTTCTATGACAAAGGCTATCATACCATTGCTCCTCATGCCCAACAAAGATCTGCTGCAGTGTCGCTGGTATCAGCTGATTTCTCTGCTCAATTGGGTTAACCCTTCGATGAAGATCAAAGCGGTGACTTTTTAGCATGAGAAAACAACATGCCAGGTCCTCTGGGAAACCCCCTTGAGCAGCAGTGGTTGGCCGCCCACAGCAGCATGGCGCCAGCTCCTGCTCTTTTAGTTAGTCACTGACACAAGCTACATATTTTATCTTTTTTGTACCAATAACTTTGGTTCTGAAAATAACACATACAGTGTTTTTTTGTTTTCACCTTTTTGGAGAAAAACAACTAGTTTTAAACCTCTAGTTATATAAAACACCAAAAGTGTGAGAAAGAAATAGTTTAAATAAAAGAATTACCTTTACTGGCCTTCTGATGAAAAAGGACTTGCTAACTGTTGGTTTCTGCTCACCTAAAGAGATTACTGTGTGACAAACCCAGCAATGTAATCCCACAGTTGCAAAGCAGTGATACATTGCTTCATCAGTGTCCCTCTTCCTCTTCTCAGCACTCAACTCCTGTGCATGCAAATTGGTGACACAGTGTCATTATTTTTCATTTGCATTTAATGACATGCTAATGTATAACATGTATAATCATTGCTTTCACTTATGCACCTGCAATTTTATATTTACCTTCACTATAATGGGATGCTTTTACATTATTAGAGCCTGTTCACGTTAACTTAGCTGGAGTCATTGTAGGTCTCAGATGACAGACTCTATATTAAATGAAATGCTGTTTTTCTGCTTGCAGTGCATGATCTTTTCTCATTTAAGACACCCAAGAGTTAATGTGTTCTTGTTAATTGTATTGTTATTGTTAGAGTTGTATGTGAAGGCCATTGCTGTAACATTTTAACGAGTTGGACAGTGATTCTCAGTACCTGCATGAGAAAGGAGCTCAAGAAGAAGAATCCTCCTTTGTGTGGTATCCCTGAAGGCCACGGTGATGGAAAATTCTGCATCCTATTACTCATGAGAAGTGGACTGACACCGACCGTTACCTGAATGTTTGGTTTTGATTGGTTCCTTCTCTGTGGGAACCATAGGAGTGTATCTCTGTTGAATTTCATGATGTAATTGTGATTTCTGGTGTCACTTAGTTAAACTTACTTCTGTCCACCCATGGAGGCGGATGTCCCTTTCTCACTGTGAGAACCAATGCTCCTTCTATTTGTGCTCATAGAGTTGATTTATCGAGCATGCATATTTCTTCTTTCCCTGATCGGAACCTTCATTTGGTTCTATTTGAGATATTCTATTTGCTGATACCCACTTCTTATAGATTTCCACAACTTTGCCTGCAAATTCAGTTTAACATTAGGGAGTTTCCTTTATTATTATACCAGATTTATAAAGCGCATGGCTACCCAGCAAGGGTTTCCCAGTGCTATGCTCCTCCCAGTACCGCAAGTCAACCCTTTGCTACACACAGAATCAGAACAGCCAAGTTTTTAGCAGTTTACTGAAGACTGAAAGAGAGCAACACAATCTCATAGAAGAAGGTAAGGAAATCCACAGCTTAGGACCCAGATAGGAAAAAACCCGACCTCCTTGACGAGATTTCCTCACTCTGGGGATTACGTCCAGGTGGAGTTGCTGGAACGCAAAGAACGATTAGGCTTGTAAAGAAACACCAAGGATCTGAGATATAAGGGGCTGGAGTTTGATAAACATTTATGCATGTAGCATAGTGCTTTAAATTGCACTTGTTGTTCAATTTATAGCCAGTGAAGATCATGGAGAATGCTGCTGTAGACGAGAGTTTAGAGGGGTGCAATAAAAGCCTTGCTGCGGCATTTTGCACTATCTGAAGACACTTGAGCAAGACCTTTGGGATCCCTAGGTAAAGACTTTGCCATAGTCCAACCTAGAAATAATCAAGGCCTGAATAATTGTTCTTTGGGCTGAGAAAGGAAGACATCCAAGGATTTTCCTAAGACATCTGAGAATTCCAAAGCAGATGAATGCAATCTTGGTGATCTGATGGCTCGTATACAGATTGTTGTCAAGCCAAAAGCCAAGATTCTTGACAATGGGTACTGGGGATGGAGATACGCCCAGAGCCTCAGGCCACAGATGGGGTCCCCAAAGGTTTGGTTGGTTGCCCACCAAAATAATCTCAGTGTTATCTCCGTTCAACTTGAGGGAGTTAGCGTTCATCTATGCTTTAGGGGAACAGAGTTCTTTATGAGTTGCCTACTCTATCTTTAAATAACTTGACTTTGAAAATGCTGTTATACCTGTCTGGCCTATATTAATTTATGCTGTTACCAGGTGATTATTTAATTTTGACTAAACTGATTGATTTCAGTGTGTAACTTTACTAATGTGATAATAAACCTTCATGGTTTGCAAACCCATTACTCTCTGTTGTTACTGTGGGGCAAAATATGCTTCACTATCATTGTTAAGTTATTAAATTGATGATTCAAGCCTTAGTTCGGATAAAGACCCATCCAAGTGGGTATAGCGGAGTTTTGAATTTGCACCAAGATTGCACTGAGCAAACACCAGCCTTTTGCCCCGCTATCACCATGATATGATATCGCTATGATACTTGTGCATCAATAAAGCTCAGAAGCTGTATTTCCTTCAGTTGCCCCTGCTCATCTGCTTTCTGGCACAAAATGTAAGTCACATAATTGAGGACAATGTATTTCGCCAGGTAGAATGGTGAACAATTTCCAAACAATGGGTTCTGGTGGTGATTTGGAACCCTCATCGTGAACATCTGACTTTTGTATTTTTAACTCTTTATATTAGAACCATGCTCGTCATATAGTACAAATGATCAAACTATCTCTTTGATCATGATACATACATGGCGGTTCTAAAGCGCATATTCCAAATTGCCAGGGGGCGTGGCTTGGACGCATGGCGGACTAGTCGTGTCTGCCTGAGCTCCCGCCAGAGCTTCATTATCCGACATTATCCTGGTATCCCCAGACTATGCAATACCCCAGACAGGTAGCCGATCAGCGTGGGACCCCACTGAGCCTGACGGCGGTCACAGAGCTGCGATCCTGAGCTCGGCATGGGCCGTAAAAGTTGCGGTGCTGCTGAAGTGCGCTGGGCGCCATCTTGGGGCAGGCCCGGCAGGGACTGGGTGAGCTGGCTGCCCCGAGTGTAAGTTCTACGGGCGCGGAGGACCCCAGTTGTGGGAGCGGACAGGGGCCAGCCCAAGAGAAGAGCATCACCGAGAGGTTAGTGGCGGGACCTGGGGCCCAGTGAGCGCGTCAACGAGAGTGGCTCCCGGGCACAACAAGCTGCGTCATATGCGGAGCGGATGGCAGACAGTGGCGCTTGGGGCTGCTGGGACGTGGTGGCCCAATCCCCTGCTTGACTCGGAATAAGGAATAAAGCAGCGCGGAGCTGGCAGTGGCACAAGTGGAGTTTTACCGCACCCCCCTCCTTTAAAGTGGAATCCGGCCCGATTCGTGTGGGACGCGAGCCGCGGCAGCTGAAGGGGGGGCCGATACAGTGTCACTGTAAACAGGGGTTGGGGGAAATCATCGGGGGACTCCCTAACCCCGCCCCTCCTATACGGACAGGTAGTTATGGACCTGATGGTGCACCGCCGAACGGCAGAAAAAGCTGGCGGCTTCGACAGTGAGAAGAAGCCGGGGACATAGTGCGAAGGCACTCGACAACTCTCCACAAGTAGCGGAGTGTACACAGTCGGGCGTACACTAGGCCCACGAAGGAAGGAGAACCTACAGTGTTTTTGTCACACACAGAAGCAGGCGCAAGGACAAAGGGATGTGGAATGGTGTTGGTGGGCCCGGGTTACACATACTGGGCGCGCCCCCCGGCAGGCCTTATATGTTAAAGTCGGAAGTACACGCAAGCACATAAAAAGGCCGGGGCCCAGGTAAAAAGACGCAGAGTGGGGAGCGACGGCCCACAATAAGTATTGCCTAAATGCCCACGCTCACATAAAGGAAGAGGGGAGCAGCAAAGGAAAAAGGGGTTTGGTGTGCTTTGTTGGAGCCCGGGACATTACTATTGACGGCGATTGGCTATGGGGGGGTCGGCGGTGAAGGCCCACAGCTGCTTATCGTCTGACGGAGCAGACGCTTGTGACACAAGTGTGGGGACCCAGGGAGTCGCGATCATCGGCAGGACACACTGCACACTTCACAGGAGAATACTGGTCCTGAAGTCTCACAGAGATGGTGAAGGAAAAGACAAGTAAGGTGCAGTCCAATAAGATATCCAACTACGCACAGCCATGCCCGCCGGGCCCAGCCGGGGCGGCCGCGAACCCAGATGAGCAAGAAGATGCAACGGGTCACCCTTCAGATAAGTCCCCATCTCTGACGGAGATTATGGCGGCGATTCAATCATCCAGAGAAGACGTAGTACACAGAATCGATGCCGTGGCCATAGAGGTGAACCTGTTGCGGTTCGATCTTCAAAAGGTCTCGCCAGAGTGTCCGCTAAGGAACAAAACGTGGAGACTATGCAGCAAGAAGTACGATCGCTCAGTGACTCGTTGGTGCGCTTACAGAGATGGGTGGCACAGCTAGATGAACGCGCCGAGGACGCAGAAGGAAGATCACGCAGGAATAATCTGTGCTTTATCGGATTTCCTGATAAGGCGGCGGGGCCAGCCGTGGACCTGTTCTTGGAGGAGTGGATCGTTAACAAAGTCCCCCCTAAAAGGCTATCAAAGTTTTTTTTTTTATAGATCTTTTTATTAAACATACATCGGTTCAAATAAACATTACAGAGGAATCAACAATCCGTACACTGCAATGACATAGAAGGGATTATGTTACATCATTACATAGAAGGGGAATGTTACGGGGTGAGGGGATCATCTTGGTCAATACAACGAGGCGGCGAACATATTTCTCCACGGTAGATATTCCAAGGGCTCCAAATACGGGACCACTTCTTGGGGCAGCCCCTGGCCGAATACACCGTCTTTTCCCTATACATGCACCAATCAAGGTCCTTTTCCCAAGCTTCTATTGTGGGTGGTTGAGCTGCGCCCCATAGCTGTGCAATATTTCTTTTAGCGAGCATGAACCCTAGCGTGGCCCATTGTGTCTGGTGAGTGTTCAGTTCCGTAGGTTCCCATATGTTCAAGAGGCACATTCGCGCCTCTGGGTGGAGACAGACTGAGAGCACTGTATTGACGATATCGTGTACCTTGCGCCAGAAGGAGCTGATGTAAGCACACTCCCATAAAATATGCATGAATGTTACCATATGTCCGCATCGCCTCCTGCACTCCCCTCCATCAGCCCACCCCATATGTATCAAACGGGGTCCTGTGATATACACCCTATGGAGGATTTTGAGCTGTACTAATCTAAGACGCGCTGGAATGGCGACCACTCTTGTGGAGGACACTGCCTCCCGCCAGTCCTCATCATCCAGCTCAATCCCATCCCTTATCCATTTCTCCCGCAATGATTGGAGGGGATCCTCCATGTTATTTATCAGGGAAATAGATTTTTCGGGTAGGTGTCCGTCTAATATTCTGTCCTCCAACGGTGAGGACTCGGGAGTAGTAGTACCCAGCGGTAGAAGAGAGTGAAGTGAGTGTAGAACCTGTGCATATCGGAAATATTCAGTGTCTGCCAACTCGTGCTCCGTCTGCAGCTCGGTAAAGGACTTGGCCCCTCCCTCCGCCCAAATGTCTTTGATACGTGAAATTCCGATGAGGTCCCACCTGTCAAACCCCTTTGACCTCCATAAGCTGCCTAGCTTCTCAGAGTCCCAAAGTGGAGTCGCTAATGTCAGTTTATGACCCCATCAAAGAGAGTTAGTAGCATCGTGCCAAATTTGGACGGAGTGTTCGGTGGGGTCTGTTAATGTGTATCGTTTAGGCCGTGAGTATAGTGCCCTGTTATAATTCCCTCCGGGGAGGAGCCATCTATCCATGGCATAGCCGGGGTCGTCAGGACGACCGGAGGTGCCATGATTGACGGCTGCTAGATGAGCTGCCCAATAGTATTTTTTGATGTCGGGGAGGCTGATGCCTCCATCATACCAGTTTAATGTCAGCTTATTCAGGGCGATACGCGGTCTTCCCTCCCATAGCAGATCTCTCTGAAGGCTCTCAACCTCCTTGAAGTATTGCGTGGGAACAGGGTCCAGGGTGTTCTGCAGAGCGTAGAGGAATCTAGGCAACGACATCATTTTAAACAGGGCAGCCCTACCCAAGAGAGAAAGGGGGAGTGATTTCCAGCTGGCAATGTCCTTTTTGAGCCTATGCAAGGGTGGAAGAAGATTGTGGGCTTAGCGGAGTGAGGGGTCGAGAGAGATAAAGATCCCTAAATACTTAAAACCAACAGTGTTAATCTGTATTGGACAGTTTCTCGGGGGGATGGGCGGGTCCCCTCTGAGGACATACAAAAGGGACTTACCCCAGTTGACAGTGAATGCAGAAAATCTACCGAATATTGCCAGAATATCTAGTACAACTATCAGGGATTTCTTAGGGGAGGCCAGGCAGAGCAGTATATCGTCAGCATAGAGTGAGATACGGTCTTCCCAATCAGGGGACCATCTCAATCCTCGTATCCTTGGGTCTCTGTGGATCCAAGCCGCTAGAGGTTCCAGGGCTAGGGCAAAAAGGAGTGGTGAAAGTGGGCATCCCTGACGGGTTCCCCGACTAAGTAGGAACGTGGCTGACAGTTTATTGTTGACCACCACCTGAGCCAAAGGCTCACTGTACAGGAGACGTATCCACTGGATGTATTTTGGGCCAAATCCCATCTTAGCCAAAACTGCCCAAAGGTAGGGCCATTCGATAGTGTCGAACGCCATGGTCGCGTCCAAGGACACAATCACAGCTGGCTCTTGGATGGTAGGCGCTCTGCCCAGCACTCCGTGAACTCTACTCAAGTTCAAGGCCGTGTTTCTGTGGGGCATAAAGCCGGATTGATCCGGGTGTACTAGACTACTTATCATTTTAGCCAGGCGATTAGCCAAGAGTTTGGCCAAAATTTTAGGTTCAGCGTTTAGAAGGGAAATAGGTCTGTATGAGGCACAGTCAGACTTGGATTTACCTTCTTTGTGAATTGTGACTATGGTGGCAATCCTCTGTTCCCTGGGCAGCATCCCACCCTCCCTGGATTCCTCAAACATAGACTTTAAATATGGTGCAAGTTTATTGGGTCGAAGTTTGTACAGCTCGATGGGGAGTCCATTGGGACCAAGGGCCTTCCCCGAGTTTAAGGATCGAATTGCTTGCGCTATCTCATCCGTTGTCAAGTCAGTGTCCATAAACGTACGGTCTTCTAAGGAGAGTTGGGGGAGCCTAATGTCTCGTAACAATTCCCGAGAGTCCTCTTCGGTGTGTGAGGTTACGGTCATGTAAACAGTACGGAAATGGTTGGCGAATCTATCTACTATTTCCTGCGGCTCTGTGAGCGAAGTGTCTCCATCAACTTTGAGTTCCGGAACCAGCCTGCTCGCCCATTCTTTTTTGTCAAGCCACGCTATGAGTTTCCCTGCTTTGTCTCCCAGGTCGGAAATCCTGCCCAGTCGCTCCCTGCCTAGCGTTTTGGCTCTATCCGTCACTAAGGCCTTATAGTCGTGTTGTTTCAGGCTCAGCAGATGGAGTTTCTCCGGCGACACTCCAGATTCTAGGTCGCCCTCTAACCTGTAAATTTCGGCCTCAATTTCTAGGACTTCTTTGTGTTTATCTTTCTTTATTCCAGAGATCAATGACAAGGCCTGACCCCGAATTACAGCCTTAAATGCTTCCCATAATGACTGGGATGAGGACACAGACCCTTCATTGTCCAAAAAGTAGTTATCCATGGTTTTGACGAGGTCTTTGCGGATTTTCGGATCCCGGAGGTACCATGGATTAATGGGGGCTAGTCTACCCACTGTGGTCTGATTGAGGACTATATGGATCCATACCGGCGAGTGATCAGAGATGCCCCTGGCTAAGTGTTTGATTTCGTGTATGTGGGCTACTTGTGCGGCGGGAACTAGGCAGTAATCTAAGCGGGAAAGGCTATGGTGAGCCCCGGAATGAAAGGTGTGTTGTAGCTGATCTGGATGATACGTTCTCCACCCATCCACTAACCCCATGGCATTGAGAAAGTCGGGCAGCCAGCGGGAAGAAGGCCCCACCTCCCGCGGGGGATATCGGTCTAGTGTGCCCGAGACCACCGCATTAAAGTTGCCCCCGAGGACTAATAGGCCATCTGGAAGGGCGAGTAGGACAGAACCCAGGTCCGCAAAGGTGGTGCTCTGCAATCCTGGTGGAACATATATGGACATAAGTGTGATGGGATGCCCTTCCCATATGCCCGACACCCCAATGTATCTGCCCCGATCGTCAGTCCACGTGGAGCTCACAGTAAGGGGGAATGAATTCTTCATCATGATACCCACACCCCGTGAACCGGAGGTAAATCCTGCATGCGCAACCATTTTTTACCCCCATCTGTGCATCGCCTTACATGAATTCCCGACCAGGTGTGTCTCCTGTAGCAGGACAATGTCCGGGGCCTGCCGTTTAATATATTGGAGTACCACACTATGTTTAATCTTGTCCCCAAGGCCGTTAACATTCCAATTCAATATCTTAACATTTTTGTCTCCCTGTGTACTCATTGGTTAGTGCGTAAGTCTCAGCATCCTCTGCAATAAAATCAAAATCAAGTACCGATGTGAAAACCATAACATCAAACGAACACAAACCCCCAACCCAACAACCCCCCACCCTGCTGCCCTGCATTCTGGGCATGGAACTGCCCATGTAAAACTCTGCAGAGTGCCTGTCGCCCTGTAGCAAAACTAAAAGCAGAAAGTGTAAGGACGTGGCTGACCGTTTTCCTGTCCCACCCCCCCCCCAAAATGTATCTAGAAAGTTCCCTAAGAGAGTCACGCACCACAGTTCTGGGTGTCGGCCATTAGAAGGGGGAGACCCCTTAAGTATCGGCCACTGCGTGGCCCGTTACCTGTCTCGGCCCACCACAGGAATCAGTCCGTGCACTGGAGCAACTGCGCCCACTCCGGCCCCGTCAGTCATGAGGCCGGGAGGCAGTGTCTTCTCCAGCAGTGCGATCACATGTCTGCCCGGTGTTCAAGCCAGTCAGCTGCTTCCTCCGGTTGTTCGAAGAACCAGGTTCTTCCCTCCGCCTCTACACGAAGACGTGCTGGGAATAGCATGGAGTACTTCAATCCCCTCTCTCTGAGTTTCTGTTTCACAGTAATGAATGTCCGTCTCTGTCTCTGCACTCGTTGTGTGAAGTCCGGGAAGAAAGAGATGTCTGCATTCTCGTAGCGGAGGGCGGCCCCCCTCCTAGCGTTCTGGAGGATTACATCTATGTCCCGGAAATTTAGCACTCTCGCCAGTATCGGGCGCGGAGGGGCCCCCGGTTTGGGGCGACCCCCGGGGACCCTATGCGCCCTCTCAATGACAAAGAACTTACTGAGGCCCTTGGGCTGTAAGTGTTGTAGGATAAGGTCCTCCACGAAGAGATCCAGGGACTGCCCCTCGGCCTTTTCCGGTACCCCTAAAATACATAGGTTATTGCGACGTAGGCGTCCTTCATAATCGTCCAGTTTGAGCTCGGCAAATTTACGAAAAGATTGTATGTCCTGGATTTCCCCTTGGAGCTGGGCAACGTCTCCCACCAGGCTAGAGGTGGTGATTTCCACCTGTTTTACTTTTTCGTTAAGCTTGGTGAGGTCGGCTCGGATCAGGTTGACATCAATAGCAATGGTATCCATTTTATGTTCCAAGGAGGTCTTGACACTAGTTATTGCGTCCATAACATCTTTAAGTGACAGCTCTTGGTCTTCTCCTCCTTGATCACTGGTGGAGCTACCCCTGGATTGGCGGCTCTGGAGCATGTCTTTAGGGAGGGTATAGCGGTCCAGCCTGTTTGATTGTACCGTCTTGGGCCCCCGCGCACCCGCTGACTTGCCCTTTTCCATTACTGCATCAAAGTGCCTTCGGGACCCACTGAAGCGTATGCCTCCGTTTCCGGTCTCAGCCGCAAGTCAACACAGCGCAATGTCGTGCCCCAGTCCCTGGCTATCCGCCACCAGGGGAACCCCAGGCAAGGAAGCAAGGAGGGACGATATCACCACTGCACGGTCCACCAGTGTTCAGTCTTTCCCGGGGCAGGCAACCCAGATGAGTAAATCTGGCCACACACAATTCAGGGTGAACCCGGCTCACCACCACATGGAGCACCGATGCTGTTCAGGGTATGTGAGCCTATGCACAGCCGTCCGGGGAGCCCCACGCCCCACACGAAGGGTCCACAAAAGTCAGGCTCTATTCGCCGCTCGTCGCGTCGCCTCTGTGACTCCGGGAAGATGGGGGAAGGGCGGGCCCCACGCCTCCAGTTGGTTACCCGCGAGGCGGGTAGGGCACTATAAGGAGAGAGGGACACAGGGGGTAGGGGGGAGGGTCCCGCAACTCCAATCACCACCTTGGGGGCCCCCCGCCGCCTCACCTCCTCCCGGTGTGCTCCGCCGGTCGGAGAAAGGCAGATGCCGGTTGTGCCTCCCGCTCCAACCTCTGACCCGGATGGTGCGTGTGGGTTTCACTGGGCCCCCCGCGTCGTCCTCAGTGACTCACCGGGCTCAGTTACACCTCAGGGGATCTCCGCGGACAAGTGCTGCACTCTGGACGGTCCCAGAGTGTGCGCAGCCCCCAGTGCACATTTTTCCAATGATACAAATGATTTTGGGTAAAGATAGAGGTCTGTTTTTGAGTTGATGAAGCTGGTCAAAAACATAGATGTTATAATATAATTGCTTAGTGTGGGGATACGCCCACTGCAGATATCTTTAGGTAACCCAAAGGTCACTGGCTTCATTCTCGGTGCAGATGACTGAGCCATATCTTGGTCTGATATTGATTACAAGTTTCCTTCTGAACTGGGTGATAATAACACTTGTTCTAAAGCTCCTATAAAATAATTCATTGGTCGCTTCTCTTTTCCTACTATTTATTGATGCATGTGGGGAGAGGATGTTGTGGTCTCACGGCTAGACTGACTTATTTGGAGCTGGGAAATCAAGGTTCGAGCCTCGGGGTCGACTCCACATCTGGTGATTCTGAACAAATCACTTAATCTCCCCGTGCCTAACAAAAAAAATAGAAAATGAATGTGTCCTTGTGTAACGTAAATGGTGCTCATGTAAAGCGCTCGGATACCTTCGGGTCAAGTTCGCGCTATATAAATCTGCACAAAAAAAATGTGATGAGATGAGTAATGCTATGCAGTAATCAATGGGGCCCCACTGTGTTCCTCAGAACTTGGACTAGTGACAGTACATAACAAGCATTGGCATAGCCAATAGGTCTCGCTTTTGGGACCTTATAAGTATTTAGTTATGCAACACAATATCCTTGGTGCAACAACATCAACCGTTGCATGGCTAAACACTTATAATGTCCCAAAAGCGAGACCTATTGGCTATGCCAATGCTTGTTTAATGCGCTCCTCGCAAGCTTCTTCTGACACACAGGCAACAACACAGTGTCCATAAAGCATCTCCTTTCCGACTTGACAGGTATGCTCGTGCACTTGTTGTTAAGAACATGTAGTAATCTGAGGTGTACCTTGTTCAGCTTGACCCAGAGCCCATAGCTGTTGCAGTATTCATCCCAGTGGCCCGGATGCACCCGCTTTCTTCACCTCGATGCTCCCCGGGACAGCTTCTTGTGGCTTTGCTTGCCGTCAGATGGAGAAGCAAAACAGGCAGAAAGGTGCCCCTGCTCGCCGAGGAAGAGGAGGGCGAGGAGGAATCCTTGCAGATCTTGTACTGGACCTCGGAGGGCACATAGCACAGAGCCTCGGGCAGGGGCTGCCCCCTCGGAAGCAGGCGATGCAGTCCAGGAGGAAGCGGATCCTGCCCAGCAACAGGTGCGGGGAGTCCTGCTCGACCATCAGGAAGCGCTAGGGTCCTTCCCGGGTGATGCTTCAAGGCGCCTTGGACTGCAGCACTATGAGGGCGCCTGGGTCTGACTTCAGGTCCACTAGCTGCTAGAAAGTTCCGGATGTAGCTCCTTACTCTGATGGAGGTCTGGGAGCCTCCGGTCAGACTTCTTCAGTGCACGGGGGGCTTCCCGGATCACTGCAGACATACGAGTCCGGCTTCAGCCTCCCCACCTGTGCTTCAGGGTAGATGGTGGCAATGGCATGGTACAGGTCAGTAAAAGGAAGCGACAGACTTTGCTGGCAGCGCCCTGCGCCCCTTATCCCATACATCAGAGGGCATATAAGGAAACTGTTTCTAAATAAACTTAGATTAAAAAGAGCACTGTGGAATCCTCCCCACTGAGCGGCAGCGGGGAGGCGCCTACGAAACCGGTTGTACTTCTGGTTATCAAAACAAAAGTAGGACTATCCTGGCCCTGCCTGGAAGCCTGTAAATATAGGGGCCATCTTCGATCGGGGATTATCAAAGAGCTTTTGGCAAACGAATACGGGGGGCGTTAATATTGAAATGGACCGTTGTTTGTATAGTGAGTATTGCACGGTTAACGGTTTAGGTAGACGGTTGAAGCCACCTTGGCCATCATGTAAAGGGCAACCTCTTGAAACAACGAGAGGAGCGAGGGCGAGCGAGCACGGCAGCCTGCTCAGCTGACCAGACGCTCGTGCGTCATGGCCTTTTCCCGGCATGTGTTTCCAATTATCCCGCACGCGTCTCGGCACGATAATGGGAAACACATGTCTCCGGCGCGCGTAACCGCCCGAAAAAGGCCACGACGCACGAGCGTCTGGTCAGCTTTTCAAACCCCCTTACATAAAATCTTCGCCTAGCAGCGCTTGCGCGCTACTCGAGGCTCGACCTAAAAACACCTTAGTTCTGTCGGATCTATTAATTCAGGCTACAATACTCAAAGAGAGGCTCTCAAAGCAATCCCTCATAGGTAAACTATGCTAAAAAGTGCTTGTGCAATAACTGAATGCGCCTGAAAAAGTTATACAATGAAAGATAATCAATTCCAAATCCGGAAATAGAATTGCCTGTACTACGTGACTGTGTTTGGTCAAAACAAATATATACCTAACCAGCTGGAACACACTTATACATCATGTAACTAGGTAAAAACAATTCGGAATTGATTCTTGTTCATTGTCTGTCTTTTTCACGCACCTTCACTTATTGCACAATCACTTCTTACACTGCGCACGGAGCACCTCGTTGAAGCTATATTGCCTATACAGTGAAGTGAACCATTTTAAGACATGGTCCCATTGCAAAAACCAGCAATTTATGTTTGTGTGTTTTAATTTTTGAATTATTATAGCAGAATTCATTTATCTATGAGGGGATTGCTTAGCCTGCCTCTCTCTAATGAATAATGGGCTGCACACCACGTACTGCAAATTCATTATGGCTGAAAATGCTTGAATTAATCAGAAACTGATAATTGCTCTGGGAATTGTTTTTGTTATGTTATGTTATAAAGTTTTCTAAAGCGCTCAAATACCCGGAAGCGTCTTGGCGCTGGCTTTAAAGCTAGCAGTGTAACGGGTGGACCCGGAAGAAGAAAAGCTACAGAGACTTAAATAACTTAGTCTTTAACAGTTTCCTGAAGACTAGTACATTTGGGGCCTCCTTGATATGCAGTGGGAGTGCATTCCAGGCTTTTGTGGCTCCCAGTACAACAATCTTTCCTCCCCAGGTTGCCCGCTTGAATCTGGTAGGCACCACAAGTTTAGCTGAGGTTGAGCGTAAGGTTCTACCTGGAGTGTACCATATGAAACTCTGTTGAATAACGAGTGGGTCTAGTCCATGCAGTGCTTTATAGGCGATGCAGGGTACTTTGAAAGTTATTCTGTGTTTAATGGGGAGCCACTGCAATTGTCTTATGGCATTGAAAGCTGAATGATATTTAGGGATCTTAAAAAGAAGCCTGGTAGCTGCATTTTGTAGGGTTTGAAATTTGTTTATAACACATTAGTTGGCAGAGAAGAGTAGTCCATTGCAGTAGTCCAGTTTTATCATGATCAGAGATGTCATAAGAGCTTTTGGAGATGAATTGGAATAAAAGGTAGAATCTTTTTAATGGTCCTCCAAGTAAAAATAAGCAGAAGAGGTCACTTAATTAATATGGACTGAAAAAGACAGTCTATCGTCCATCAAGACCCCCAGGTTATGAACCTTCTTTACGGGAGATGGTAGGGGCCCAACTCCTGTGGCCAACAGGAGGGGTCCAGAAGGAGGTATGAGCTCCAAACAGTAGGACTTCCATCTTAGCAGAGTTGAGCTTTAGACAATTTCTGTCCAGCCAGAGTTTAACGGTCTCCATACAGCTGTCAAACCTGGTGCCAGTGTCGTTATAACTTGTCTACGCCATTACAGACATGGACCTGGCATATGCCATTCAGCCTTGGCACTGCTCCAATTGGAACAGCCTATCCTGAACTTCTAGACCAACTCAGAGCTTAATCTTAGCTTGTGGTTGCTGGTGGGGCCAACCAGCACTCATTTTTGGGGACCGGCACTTAGTTTTCCTCTTCAGACTTTGATACAAAGTGAGAGAGAGAGAAAAACGCAGAAGGAAGAAGAGAAAAATGGAAAACTGTGACAAAGAGAGAAAGCAGGAACTGGTAAGAGTGAGATAAAGAGACAGGAAGTGTCCGGTGGTGGATTAAAGAAGCATCAGGTGGAATCCAGATGACACACCCTTGATATTCCGGCCCTGACCTTCGATTGCGCCAGCCATGGGCTTCTGAGCAAAACTTTGGGCCCTACTTATTCTTTTACAAATGAAGCACTGGACTAATTCCCTCTGAACGAAATTACAAGCTGCACCAGAGCAGTTTCACCCTTGTTGGGCCTCATCAGTGAGATGCCGCTCTAGACCCAATGACAGATCGAGCTAGGGACCCAGGTTTGAAATGTATAGAGTCAGAGAGAGACTTGGCATTTTTGCATTAGGACTGCCTATTGTCCATCAGTTTTGCAGGGAGGTGGGAGATATTTTGACTAGAGTGACTGCGTTTGGAGTATAGCTTGATGTTAAGCTCCGCTTTGCGTGTGGTATTAGCCTAAGCTTATTCTGCTTGTGATATTGAACCTAAGCTTGCTCTGCTTGGCAGTGCCAGCAAACTACAAAATCATTTTTGTGGAGTTAGCGTCTGGTGAAACAGAAATACATCATTGAGTCAGTGTCGAGGGACGTACCATGCAGTGCCAAGTGGTTGAGGGGCATTTTCTATTACATGTTAGTGGAGAAGGGGGTATTTAAGAATAGAGGTCACCCAGGTAAAGTTTCAAAAAGTTTGGTGCCGTGGCAGGAGTATTTCTCTATGTTATGGATAAGAGACCCCAAGAGTTTGGTTGGGGAAATTGAGAGGATGTGGTGTGTAAGATGGGATGGGAGAAGCTCAGGGTGGAAGGGACTGGGAAATAAAGAGTGACAGTTTGGTCTATGAGTTTGTAAAATGTGCAATAATGAATCCTCTGAAAACATGCATGTGTCTGAGCAACTTGAAATAATACAAATATGTGCAAAGAAAAGAAGTCCGTCTGGTCTGTTGAGTGTTTCTCTCGAATTGTTGCAGTACTTTGAGGCTGTGATGATCTGTTCGAATCGTGATCTATAGTCACAATCTTGGACGATGATGTCTCAATTTAATGCATGCTTCTTTGATCGCAAATAGTTCTTATTCAGTCATAAAATTGTTTTCATTTGAAATTGGAGGACTCCTGTACCAGCAAAGCAATAAAATGTTCTTCTCTTTTACTGTTCTCTTGTATCAGGACAGATCCTAATTCGGGGTCAGTGCATTTTATTTTGGGATGAACAGGCTTGTGCAATTTGGCTGATGCTGGAACTTGAGGATTTAACTACTGTTTAGATCTGACTTCAGATATGTTCAGCTCTGTTGAGACTTCATGTCATCATTTTTTTTTAATGTGCAATACGTAGTTCAGAGAGACAGTTGAATTTGGGTCAGCCCCTTCAGCCATTTTTCTTCATGTATTGGTCATACTTTGCCATTGATTGCTTGGACGAGTTATCCATCAAGTCCTTAGTATTTTGAGAATGGTTCCATTCTTCCATTTGTATTCCCCTTAGTGTTTGGCTATAGGGCATTAAATAACTCTTCTGTTAAACTTAACATGCAACATGAGAGCCAGTGTGTGTCCTTTGATATACATTTGCAGACAGAGTCACATTTTAATTGCTGATGTATGGATTTATTTGTTTATGAAGTATATGCTATTTGGATGCCTTAGCTTATCATCAAGACAGTACTATTCTCTAATCACCTTTGCACATTTATTTGTTTTACTTTGCTGTCATGATAACTTGCTGTTGGATTCATGTTTTTTTGTTCCCAAAGCAAAAGCATGCACACATAGACTTTCTTAAAGATACAAAAAAATAGAGGTCTTTTGCAAAAAGGGTCTACTGTGGGATATTTGACTGTGTGTGCCTTTTAATTTCACCAATTACAATGTAAACTACATCAACTGACACCTTTTCAAAACACTCTGTTTTGAGGGTACATGTTAACTCTGGTAATGAAGTGTGTTCAACAAAGAGGCTCTACTCGTAGCTTCCATATTGTTATAGCCCAAGATGTGCCCAAAGATCTTTGATTCCCCCTCCCATGATCATGTGTGACTGATAGGTGGCAGAATATGTTTTTCTTCTGTCTGGCTATTATGCTACAACTTCAGGCACGTGGGTGCTGCAAATAGTTCAGCGTGGTTATGCCCTTCTCTTTGCATCCACCCCTCTCGTTTTCAACCTGTTTCCGTTCAGACTTCAGCAGATAATGCTTCCATTCTGGCACAAGAAGATTAGTCTCTACTGGCTACAGGGTGTATAGAGATGATTCCAGAGGCAGAGAAAGGCAAGAAGTGTTACTCCCACTCTTTTTTGGTGCCCAAAAGAACGCAAGACCCAGGATAACACCTTCCTTCGAGAGGACAAGCTCAAGACGATAACCATGGCCCAGGTTCTTTCCATCCTGGATCCAGATGACTGGATGGTGTCCTTGAATTTGCAGGACACAGACTTTCATGTACCCATTCTGCAGTCTCATAGATGTTCCTTCGGTTCTTGGTAAGGTTGGAACACTTCCATTTTAACCTTCCTGGCCATTGACCTCACCTCTGCCCCATGGGTGTTTACGAAGGTGATGGTGGTAGTTGCGGCCAGATACTTGTATTCGTGTACTTCTTCAACTGCCTATTGAAGGTGGGCTTGGCACAGTCTGTTGTGGACAACTGTCAGCTATCTGTTTTCTCTGGGATGGATTTTCTATCAATGAGCCGAAGTCCCACCTGCAGCCTATGCAGAGCATCTTTTATAGGAGCCATCCTTGACACAGTGGCATGCAAAGCTTTTCCCCCACCACAACATGTCCAGGACATTTAACCTATGATCCCAGAGTGATGCTTGGTTCCATTTGTGGGCTGTTCTCATGTTTCCCCTGGCCCGGTGGCACATGATGGTTGAGCAGTGAAACCTAGGCCTTTAGTGGGCTTTCGGACAACATCCATATTTCAGAAAAGACAGCCTGTAACCTCCAATGCTGGATGTTGGTCACCAACCAGATGTGACAGACCTTTCTTCCTATCCCCACCCAATGCTCGCAGTAGTGACAGATTTGTCACCTCTGAGTTAGGATGTTCATCTGGGAGAAGTAGCGATCACATTCCTTTGCTCTTAGAACCAAGGCATCACATCAGCCTGCCAGAGCTTCACTCCATTTGGTTGGTCTGAAGGCCTTTCTTCCATACATCAAAAGGAAGCCAGTTCAGGTCCGAACAGACAACATTACCGTCATGTGGTACTGCAACAAGCAGTGCGGTGGAGGGTTGTGGGTCCTGTACCAGGAGGCACTGCAGCTCTGGAAGTAGTTGGACTCCCAGAGGATTTCTCTGATGATCAACCATTTGGCAGGTTTGCAGTATGCCAGGGTTGATATGTTCAGCAGATACCATCTGCTAACCACCTGGAGGTGCTTCAAGGCGTCTTGGCCAATGGGCTGTATGCTAGCTAGATCTTTTTTCCACCACCGAGAATGCATTGTCATAAGTACTGCACATTTTAGTTTCCGCCAAGAGGCTCCCTGGGAGACGCATTCTTTACGATTGGGACACCTATCTCATGTATGCATTCCTGCACCTACCTCCCCTGACCCAGTTCTGAAGAAGGTCATAATAGACTGGGCTCAGGTCATTCTGAAAGCCCTGGATTGACCCAGGAGAGTGTGGCACTCTGATCATGTGAGCATTTGCTCTCCTGTTCTCCTGCTTTTTCGGGGGGACCTCCTGTCTCAACAATAGGATAGGCTTCTCCACTGAATCCCCAAAAGCTACATCTCCATGCATGGAAATTGAGCAACACCAACTGATTGTGTTTGATCTGCCCGCGGAAGTAGAGAATGTTATTTTTGTGGCTAGGTGCCCATCTACCAAATTTATTTATTCTGGTTGTTGGACAAAGTTCATGGTCTGGTGTGGAGACCGTCAAACTGATCCTCTCCAGGCAAAACTGGCTGATGTTTTGATGTTTGTTTTATCTCGGCCTAGCAAGGTTTTGTATTGGGCACTATTAAAGGTTACTCATTGGCTCTTTCAGAATTCTGCATTTGCCAGACCTACCTTTGTTATTCAAGTCTAAGGTTTTGATGTGTTTTTTAAAAGGGTTCGCATACGTGTTTCCTTCTGTGCCCTTTATTATGCCTCAATGGGATCTTAACTTGGTTCTCATGTCCTTGACGTACATGCTCTTGAAGTACATACTCTTTGAGCTTATACACTTTTGCTCACTAAAATTATTGACCATTAAAACGGTATTCCTAAATGCAGTTACTTCTGCGTATCGTGTCAGTGAGCTGTAGGCACTGTCAGTGCAAACTTCATAAACGACCTTCTTTCTGGACACATTGGTGCTGCAAACCCACTCCTCCTTCATGCCAGAGATGGTATTGCCCTTCCAAATGGGACAATCCATTACTCTTTCTCTGTCTTCTTTGTCCCACCTTATGGAGAGGCTTCACATGTTTGGCCCTAGAAGAGCTCTTAGCTTCTACATCAAACGCACGTAGGCAAACTAGGTTTGTGAGCATCTATTTACTGGCTTTGCCGGTGCTAAGGGGAAGGGGTCCAGAACCAGGGGGAGGTGGATCGCCCTATGTATTAAAACATGCTATGCTGTGCTAAGGAGGAGGTTCCCAATGGCCTTAGGGCTCAGTCCACCAGAGCCAAAGTCGCCACTACAGTTTTAGCGAGAGGTGTTGCAGTACTGGACATCTGCCAGGCTGCAACATGGGTGTCTGCTCCCGCCTTCACCAAGTATTTATTAACTGTCTCAATAACAAAGCTAGAGGAAGGGCCATTTCGGCAGCTCAGTCTGTAGGACTTCCTAGTGTAAGTCCACTCCTCAAACCCTCCAGCTTTTGGGAGGTACCGCTTGGTATAAAAAAGTTACAAATCTATGGTTAGAAATATCCATCACAAGAACAAGTTACTTACCTTCTGGAACACTCTTTGTGGTGCATGCTTTAATTGCAGAAATAATACCTGATTCACCCTTCAAAAGTATCAAAAACTGCTCATATGGATCTGTAGGACAGAGAGTTACAGCTGACCATCTCTGTTGGGACCTGGAAAATACAGAATGGTGTGCAAAATAATGTATTTGAGGTATCTAAACAATATGCTTCGGATTAGTGTTTGGAAGGGCTGTGGTGAACGAGGCATGACTCTGTACACTTGGTGGTCATGTCCAAAAATGTAGGCCTACTGGAAGAAGACATTAGCAGCTATTAAATGTTGTTAAGTTTTTATTCCAGAATGGCCTGAGAGTTTAATACAAGTGATATGGATGGAGAGATTAGAAGTGGTTACACAAGAAGACAGAAATCGGATTGGGCAAAAAGTCCTTGGGCCTAAGTTGGTTATTACTAACCATATACAAATGGTATATATGGGTGTGAAACACTTTGGCAATGGAGAGGATCATTTCTTGGTTACGAAGTAACGACAGGGGTTTATCAATGAGATTGGGGTCCTTTATTTATTCTCATAGTGAAACTTAACACTTATGTGTCCTCCAAGATTGGACATCCAGCATACACTTTCATTAACTATCTAGAGGTGCTCTGATTATTGCACTGGTTGTATAGACCAAAGCAACAGGAAACGCAGAGGCATGGGGCTAACATGGGGAATGCAACAGGACCACATCGAAAGACACGAATTGGTATATTTAAATAATGAAAAATGCACACAATAATGTTCCATGCAACAACAAAAAAACTCTGATCCCAAAAAAGTGAAATGTGAGTAGCTACAGCCTAGGGACAGAACACAAACCTAGACATAGGAACAACTGACTCCAGGCCCGGGCCGCTGGGGGGGGCCCCCTCATTGTGCTTTGCAGGGGGGCCCCCTCAAGTTTCGTTACGCCACTGGTGAGGCACTGCTTGCTTGAGGAGGGCAAGGTTAAAGAAATGGTAAAGTGGACAACGAGGCTGCCCCTTCTGCAGAGCTATGGTGAGACCTAAGGGGGTGCCCCTCACACAGTCCAACAAAATAGACAAATATGCGGTGCTCAGACAAATGACAGAAACGTCTGTACCAGACATGGAACAGTCAGAACCATCGGAGCTATCTGCGACCTTGAATATAGCCTGAAACCCAAATTAGACACTGTGACCATAGATGTAAATCTCCTTAGGGTGGACTTTGAAAAGATGTCAGGAAATGTTACACATCAGTCAGCTCCAGTCCACATCCCAAAAGTTGGAAGAACAAGTCCAGTACTTAACGAAACAGCATGTGGTGATGGCAGCAAAGCTGGAAGACCAGGAAGGTAGAGCTCGAAGGTATAACATTAGGCTGGTGGGGATCCCCGAGGGGGTGGAAGGACCCAGTGTAGATCTTTTACTTGAAGACCTTATCCTTAACGCCCTGTGACCCAAGCGCCTCTCTAATTTCTTTTCTGTTGAGTGTGCACACAGAGCACTGATACCACCGCTCAAGCCGGGTGCTCCACCAAGGATGTTTATAGCACGCATTTTTAACCAATGAGAGTGTGATGCTATCCTACAGGCTGCCCACTCCCCTGGGTACACTACAGGTACACCGCCAGCGGCGTAATTTCGATGAAGTCAAGAAGGCACTCCGTGCCAAAGATCTTACATATATGATGTTATATCCTGTGAGACTTTGTGTGGTGTCAGAAGGAAAGACATGGCACTTCACCACGCCGGAAGAGGCCTGGGAGTGGATTGAGGGGGATGGCACAAGTCTGGTCAGAGGTCTCAGCGAGAGAAAAAGAAGGGGCACCCAGAAGAGCGACGAGAAGTCGACCATCTGGCACACAGCAGTGAACGATTGGGAGGACAATCGATCAACGAGTCCCACTAAATAATAGTACTGTGCAGCCGATTGACTATGTGACCTGAGTAAAATTGAACAGTGGGTGGGAGACACTGGGAGCACAAACGAGACTCTGGAATACCAGGTAGGATTGTGCCTTTAAGTGCTTAGAAAGTGATAATTTCACATGGCAAACGAAGAGCAGGAAATACTATTGAGACTCTCATTGTGCAGTTCTGAAGACATTTCAGTGTGTTATTGGGATGAGACGTAGAGCTGCCAGGCTTGACATGGTGGTGTTGGCCAACCCTAGATAGTTTGATGATTTTGTATGGGCAGCAGGTGCTCTGCAAATTGCGGAGGTGGGCAGTTCTAGGCCTACAGTGCAGGGCAGCAGGGTGGGGTGAGTTCACTAGGGGTAAACGATTGCATTGTTGTTCAGTGTTTAGATTATACGCACTACTTGAGTTTTGCTCGGCGATGCAGGGATACAGGGCATGGTTATGGGAGACACAACACATTTAGACATCCTATGGAGTCCCGAGTAAGTACCACCTTGAGGGTCATGATGTGGAACGTCAACAGTCTTGGCAACAAAATCAAACGTACAATAGTTCTGCAGTACTTTCAGTGACAAGCACCAGACTTAGTCCTCCTTCAGGAGACACGTTTGAAGGCTAGTCACTATAAGGCGCTCACTAGTTTTGGGTATACTCTCCTCGCACATGCGTGTTTCACCTCGGGCTCCAGAGGGGTGGTCATCCTTGTTAAGACATCAATACCCAGTCACACCTGGCATGATTCCCTTGGCAGATACGCAGCACTGACTGGCACATGGGAGGCTATTAAAGATAATGGGGTAACCCTGTGTCCCTCAGAACCTGGGTAAGTACAATATGTAAAGCAAGTGGTTCTGTCGGGTAGGCAAATTACTTTGTTTAGGGTAGTAAATACACCACGAAATTGCAAGTTATACTCATGCTTTCACGGAACACACCAAAGGGAGACAACTGTCTTAGCAAAAATAAAGTTATTTACTTAGTATTTGTACATCTGTAAATATTGGAAATGGCTGTCTATGACACAAAAAACATGCGGCGAATATACAAGTGACTGTGGTGTACAATAAGTGACTTGTGATACTACGTGACAAAGTGCTGTACAAGGATTACATAAATGACATAAACATGAAAAAAGACAAAAGGGATACTAATTAGTCAAGTCCATTCCTAGTAGCATAAAACCCAAACATTAGTATTAATTTCCTGTTCAAGTCAGGGAGACTGCATGGACAAATGGTGACAATAACGTCGACGTTTCGACCCTTAGCAGGTGCGCAACTTATTGAAGCATCAGGGGTGGGTCTTCATCAGGATAGGGGAGGGGAGGAAATTGACAGCCTGTCAGAACTGACTTGACTCCGACGGACGAGGACGTATTTTTGATTCAATGCTCACGATCGCCTTTGGCTCCATTTTGAGTACTCTATTCTTCAACCGGCTGGTGAAGAAAGATTGACTTTTCTAAATCAGACCACAACCCTCTGGTGTGAGTCTTGTTGTTTACTGACGCCTTCACACAATTTGATTCAAGTTGGATGCCCAACCAATAGGATCCACCTTCAGCGGCTGTCAATTTCCTCCCCTCCCCAGTCCTGATGAAGACCCGCCCCTGACGCTTCAATAAGTTGCGCACCTGCTAAGGGTCGAAACGTCGACGTTATTGTCACCATTTGTCCATGCAGTCTCCCTGACTTGTACAGGAAATTAATACTAATGTTTGGGTTTTATACTACTAGGAATGGACTTGACTAATTAGTATCCCTTTTGTCTTTTTTCATGTTTATGTCATTAATGTAATCCTTGTACAGCACTTTGTCACGTAGTATCACAAGTCACTTATTGTACACCACAGTCACTTGTATATTCGCTGCATGTTTTTTGTGTCATAGACAGCCATTTCCAATATTTACAGATGTACAAATACTAAGTAAATAACTTTATTTTTGCTAAGACAGTTGTCTCCTTTTGGTGTGTTCCGTGAAAGCATGAGTATAACTTGCAATTTCGTGGTGTATTTACTACCCTGAACAAAGTAATTTGCCTACCCGACAGAACCACTTGCTTTACATATGGCACATGGGAGGGTCGCACGCTTAACGTATGCTCGACATACATACTGCCAAGGCTACATGCTGAGGCTTTTCCAACACTTAGCGCTCTCCTGCTCAACATACCACCTGGCATCCTCATACTTGGGGGCGACATGAACGCCACAATGGACCCAGAAAAATATAGAGTGTCTGGCTCCGGCCGTGGAGCCAGCCCAGAACCACTGAGGGCCTTTATAGACGCAATGGAGCTGACAGACCTTTGGCGCATCACAACCCCGTAGCGCGACAATTCACGTACCTATCTGGCTCATGCGATAGCGACGCAGCGTAGGCTCTATGACGTTGAGGACAAAGCGAACAAATTAATAGCTTGGATAGAAAAGAGGGACAAAGGAGGAACTGGGTCCTCAAACATCAGAATCCTGAGGGGCCAACATACTCGACTGGGGCCAATATAGCTGAGGCTTTTGCGACCTATTACTAGACACTGTATATATTGACTTCTGAAAGGACGGGAGACAACTGCACTGAGCTTCTTTGGGATCTCTCTCTCCCTGCTCTGTCTGCTGAAGATAGAGGGGAGCTGGAACAGGACCTGACGGTTGAAGAAATAGAGGGGGCTATGCGCAATTTGCAATGTGGTAAGGCTGCGGGCCCTAACCGTCTGCCGGTGGAGCTATATATGGGTATAGCAGACAAGAGAGCGAAGCCAATGCTCAATATGTTTCAGGCGGCCAGGAAGGAGGGCTGCCTACCAGCTGACCAGCGGTTGCCAACTATCGTGATTATTCCAAAAAAAGGCAAACCTCCAGAGGAGTGGAGTTCATATAGGCCCATATCTCTGTTGAACGTAGAGGCCAAGGTGCTGGCGAAGGCCTTGGCAAACAGACTAAGAACAGTAATATGTGGTTCATCCTGATCAATCAGGATTCATGCCCGATAGAAGCACTCGACTTAACCACAGATGCCTATATGGCGTACTACACATGACTAAGGCCCAAAGTGCGGAGAGGGCGGTATTGCTCTCGCTTGACGCGCATATGGCATTTGACGGTATTGAGTGGCCCTATCTATTTGCTGCCCAGAATAAATTGGGGTTTGGCCCTTGATTCTGTGAGTGGATCAGACTTCTATATCGAGACTCAATAGCGAGAGTGCAGGTAAACGCTAAATTGTCCCAACCATTTGCCCCACACAAAGGCACGAGACAGGGATGCTCATTGTCCCCAATGATATTTGCGCTCGTGCTTTTGCCCCTAGCGGCCTGGGTCTGCCAAGACCTGCTAGTAAGGGGTATAGTAGGAGAGGGAGGCAGGGAAGAGTGAATCTCCCCATACTTACATGACATACTGCTGTATGCTATGCAGCCCAGTCAGACGGTTGACAGGCTGCTGCACATTTTTCATTTGTTTGGTAGTCTAAACCGGTATGGAGGAAATGGAGTCACCAGTCTGCGGGTCTCCTCTCTTTGCTCTTCCCTCACAATGGTTCAGGTGGGGACCTGCACACAAGTGGCCAGACTCACCGCACTTTTGTTGTTTGCCCAAGGCTCTCCAGTGCAACCCCTCTCTGATTTTTCATTTTGCTCAAGGTCTGTCCCATCTCGCTCTCTTTGCCCTGGGGTCAGATTTCGACCATGTTTTAAGATGTTCCTGGTGATCGTGCAACTCTGGACTGGGATTCATGTGGCAGCCACCATCTCAGGAGCTGCCATTTTAGAGTTGGAAAAGGCCGCATGATACTCCTTGCTCTGATGCGATCCCTTTTCGTCTTTCCATCTTGCATCTTAGGGTAATGTTGCACTGCCCAACCCCCCTTGCTTTGGAGTCAGGTCTGGGCCATTTCACCTATGTGGTCTTTGGCAGCTGTGCATCGATAGGCTGGTGCTTCATACAGCACCTGCTATGTCAGGAGCTTCCTAGCCGGATTAAGGGAGGCAGCAGGATACGTTGTGCTTTTTTTCAGTGCGGCCCTGGAACCAAAGTGGTCGGTGGGGGCTCCTGTGGCCTTGCAGATGGTCTTGAGAGTGGGCTAGTGGTTGGGGTATCATTTAGAGCAAGTCTCTGATGGAGGGGGGCACAAACCATCTTATGCCGCTACCATCTTGGCTCCTACCCTTGCATACATTACTCTGCAACTGCAACATCCAGAGTCACTCTGCCAATCCCTCAAATTTCTGGTGCCAATAAAGTCCTGAAAATCATACACAACATGATTGAAACACAAAAATTCAAAAGTCATAAAATGGCATTACAATTATTTTCTGGAGCAGCCCCTTCCACTGCAATTCCCTTCCTGGTCGATTTGAGATGCTGAGAGATTTCAATTCAGCCAGCCACTGTGTCTATTTGTTTAGTCCCTACTTCTCTCTTATTTCTCTTTTAATCTCCTCTTTAATCAGTCTGCCTCATTGAACTGTTATAGTCCTCGTCTCACTCCCACATTTGCCTCCTTCCTTGCCCAATGCTGCCATCTGTTTTTCTCTCTAAATTTCTTTTCTCCTTCATTTAATAACCTCTTTCTCTAATTAGCCACTCTGTGTTTACCATCTTTCTCCTCTTCCATCTTCTTGCCCCAATACTCACTTTACTCTGACAATGTTATTCCCTGTCCACCGTCCCACCTAGATTGTTCCATCCTGGGCATCAACCGCAATCTCTATATGTTAAGCCTTTTTTGATGGATGATGATTTTGCAATTGCATGTTTATGTCTTTGGTATTACATATCAGGGTTCTATGTAAGTGATGCTGCATCTCAATTGTTTTTTTTGTTTTACATTTTTTTATGAAACAATTGCTCAGTATACAAGGTCAGTACATACTTGGAAATCATGATCAGCAGTAGGAAATGTAAAACACACCAACTTCACAATATCTATTAAAGTCATGTAAAACAAGGACCCATTATCATATAGTTGGCACCTCTCCGTACAGGTCAGATCGCCACTCAGACTTCATTATTATCATGTCTGTAGAACCTCCAAGGCATCAGCCAAATGGCCCCTATACTCCCCCCATAGGTCCCATATGTTTTCCCATTTTCCTGGGCCTTCCTCGGCTCTGAAAGACCATCTTTTCAGCCTGCCGACACTAATCTAGGTCTGCCTCCCAATCTGCCACTCCAGAAGGGTGGACCGCACCCCATGCCCTCGCTATATTTCATTTTGCCACCTCAGCTGCCAACATCAGCCATGTTTTGTGATATTTGGGCCAAACCTCAATGGGACTGTTTTTTACACTTAGTCCTACGTCAGCCTCACTCACACCGAGAGAATTGCTTGGGGCAACAGCTGAGTGCCCTACAACCCCGGTCCTACACATTCTATGTGCCTGACCTTAAGATGGCTGTCCTGGCCTGTCCCCTGGAAGCATTGCTATCGAGTGCATATCAACCCTACAGTAAGTCTTGGCCTCCCAGTAACTCCGGGATGGGTGCAACCAATTTGATCTATGACGATGCCCCCCGGACTGAAACCTTGAACATTGTACACACCATGGAGCCGGATCAACAGGGCCCATACCCGGTGGAACTTTGATGGAACTTTCGATGGACTTTTGACGATGCCCCTGGGCGGATACCAAAACTGTTTGTACTTACCTCGGTGCACGAGCAACCCTGGCCGATGCCCGGTGGAGCTGTCATATGCAGCTATAGAGGAGTCTGGCCCTGGTTTCACCCCCTCGGCCGTCACCTACCCAGCCGGTCATCTGACATTGTTTTCCTCGTTCCCCCGTTGTGTTTCCTCCCTCCCCCTCCTCCTCCCTCCGTGATTCTTTGATTTAATTGATGTAACTATGTAACCCGTAACTCGCTGATCCTCTGAAACCTTGAACATTGTACACACCACAGAGCCGGATCAACAGGGCCCTCGCCCGGTGGAACTTTGATGGAACTTTCGATGGACCTTTGACGATGCCTCCTGGGCGGATACCAAAACTATTTGTACTTACCTCGGTGCACGAGCAACCTTGGCCGATGCCCGGTGGAGCTGTCATATGCAGTTATAGAGGAGTCTGGCCCTGGTTTCACCCCCTCGGCTGTCACCTACCCAGCCGGTCATCTGACATTGTTTTCCTCATTTCCCTGTTGTGTTTCCTTCCCTCCCCCTCCCTCCGTGATTCTTTGATTTAATTGCTGTAACTATGTAACCTGTAACTCGCTGATCCTCTTGTAGAGCGCTCTGATACTTCCGGGTCTAGCCAGCGCTATATAAAACTTTTCAAATAAAATAAAATAAACCTCCTCCCCCATCACCCATAGAACATGGCCCCTCTCCTCCATTGGGACATCTAAACCTGTAACTGTGGTGGTGACCCGCGTTATCTCCCTCCAATACTGCTAGATTTTGGGAGAGCCTTATAGAATGTGAAAAAAGGACCCCACTGCCCCGCAACCTCTGGCGCATAAATCTGTGTCACTTCTCCCCAGTTTGCACATGAGTGATCTAGAGAAATAGGATCTGTGTAGAATCCTTAGCTGTATCAGCTGGAAGTGGGATTTTATAGCTATCTCTCGGGGGCTTTGGATTGCCTCCATCCAATCATCCATCATCTTCCGGTAGCCCCAAATCTGCCTCCCACGCCTCCCTTAGGGTGCCCAGTGGGTGTGGTGAGTTGTTCATGAGTTTCCTATAAGTTAGGGAGGTAGCTTTGTCTGTCATTGGGTCAAGCAGTAGTCGGTCCTCTAAGGGTGTGTATTCTGGCAGCTGTTCCCCCTCTAGAATGTGGCTTCGCAACGCATGTCCCAGTTGTAAGTAGCAAAACCTCTCATTATCAGTCATCTGTTACTCAAAGCATTAAACAATATTAGTGCCTGACCACTCCAGATGCCCCCCAGGTAATCAATACCCAGGAGTCCCCATTTGTAGAATCCCTGTAGATTTCCCACCCCCTGCAGCAAATCACTGTCCCAGAGAGCAATGCAGCGTTGTGATTGGTCTGAGCGCCGTGGTTCGGTGCTCAGACGGGGACTGGGGGCCAGGGCATGTTCTCCCCAGAGGTTGTAATGCAGCCTGTATGGAGAACATGCGAAGTGCGCATAACTGTTTGGCCGGGCCCAGAGGGCCGGCCAAACAGTCATTGCGCACTTGGAGTGGACAAACCACTCCTCCTCTGCCCTTCACTGAGAGCAGAGCAGCCCCACCCGCAGAGCAGCAAATTAACGTTGTTATTATCATTTTATGTTTCCTTTATTTACACTGCTTAAAAGCAGTGGGGCGACGCTCCTCCGCATTTGCGGAGGAGCCGCCACTAATGAGCCTGCAAGCTCAGAGCAAAAATAAAAAGAGATAGGATACAGTCCATCCAGACACACAATGGGCCAATGACAGGTAGTAATGGGAGCAAAGCTCAAGCTTTTCACGAATTCGACTGTAAGCTATATTCCACAGGTAACAGCCCCTAGCAGACATTACTAATTACCCCAAGATCCCAAGCATCCCTGTCTTCACAATTAACCAAAGAGAAAGCTTTGAGAACCCCATCACTTTAGAAAAGGTTGTCTTGGCTATAGTCTGACTTCAGCTGAATATGGCTGCTGGGCCTGATGGGTTCACCCACATATTTCATAAAGCATTTTTCCAAACCCTTGCCCCGGTGCTAACAAGACTCTTCAGTTACTTTGCTGACATCTGCGCTCCATGGTTGAAGCCGCCATATTAGTTATCCTGAAGCATGGTAAAGACCTCATGCTTAGTTTATCATATAGTCCCATATCATTATTGAACATTAACACTAAATTATTTATGGGGATACTATTGCATTATGGGGATTTTGTTTACAGGGAAGGAATTGTACTCACAATATCAAACACATACTATACCTGAGTGACACTTTAAAAAAGAACAAAGAAAACTGCAGTATTCATGTCTGTTGATGCTGAAAAAGTATTTGACATGGTACACTGGCCTTATTTGGACGAGACAGTAAAAGTGTTTGGCTACGGTCCAAAATTTAGACGGGTGTTCAATGGATATACACAGCCCTTTGCTAGAGTCAAAGTGAACGGTGTATCCTGAGAGGCAATCCAAATTCGAAGAGGCTGAAGCACGGTTGCCTCTTGTCTCTAGTGCTATTCGTTCTGTATATGGAGCCCATGGCTCAAAAGGTGAAGCAGAATCCGAGCATGGAGGCAGAGTTGGGGGAGCCATCCACAGGATTTGTGTATGTGCCGATGTAAGTCTTTTGGAATTGACTGACCCAACCCATTCTGTCCTAGCAATCTTGGAGGAGCCGGACAGGGTCAGGTGCATGTCAGGCTTTAAAATAAGTACTAAAAAAAAACAAATACTAAATATCATCACCACTCCAGACCATGAAGAGGAGATACAAAGTAGGTTTCTGCTTCAATATCCAATATCTGGGCCTTTAGATTGCAGCCATGCTAGACAGAACAACACAAATGAACATACTATGAGCTCCTACAGGCAGTCTTAAAGGACACGTACGTTGGCAATCTAACGGCCTAACGTGACTGGGCAGGCTAGCAGCAATTAAAATGACTACCCTGCCCTGAATACTTTTTTTGATACAAACGCTACTCCTACAACCCCCACGAGGTACCCTTAAAAAATTAGAAGAAATAATTGGAACTCTTTTTGAACAAATTGTGGGTAGCAAGGAAGACTGCCCACAGACACCCAGAAATGGGGGGTTGGGCATTCCAAACTTGACTAATTGCCTTGCCGCTAACCAAATTAGATACATTTTGGAGAGAAATCAATTGCATTCCGAGCAATATTGGTGCACTACTGACCAAATCATAGTTAGAATTCCCATCTAGAAGATCCCTGGCAGCCCAGAAAGCATAGCCTGTCTGTCTGCCTAATCACCAGAGCTACAGTGGAAGCTTTGGACAAACTATATGAAAATTATTTCCTCCTCCACCACACCGTTCATAAATAACCCTAGCTTGACTTCTGCATTATATGGAGGATCATATGGGAGATGGCAGGCAGCGCGATGTAGGATAATGGGCGACTTTTATGACCAAACAGGACTCAAATTGTTTGAACAGATTAAGCTTGAATATGGTCGGAACGAAAACGCCCATATGCAATACCTCCAAATTTGGCTCTGAGTTACCAATAACACTGTCAAGTGACTACTGAGCAGAAAAGTGACATGGTATGAAAGATGGATTTTCACAAAAACAGGAGATAAAAGCTCCTGTCGGACATATATACATTTCTTGCACTCCCTGTTCGGGGGAGTTCTAGCCAGAAAAGTAGGAAGGGAAAGCTGGGCAGCACTATTGCTGATCCTGAAAGGAAAGACATCCACAGAAGGGTCCACACCTTGGCAACATGCAGCAGAGGACCCCTGTCAAAGATCATGCTCTGTTGTTATTACACACCCGTTAGAATCAATAGATGGGACTCATCTAAGTACGAGGAGTGTTAGAGGAGGTACGGCAACCCTAGATCTCTTTTCATTTACTTTGGCACTGCCCCAAACTACAAATGTTCTGGGTCACGGTTCTGTGAGGTATAGATACAATGCTCCACACTGTAGTCCGCATACTCCTGACACATTATCCTGGGTCCCTAGAACAGGCAGACTTGCCCCTGCTTTCCCCGCCAGTGAAATCAAGTTATAATAGCTTTGTGGGGCACAAATAAAACATCAGATTACATCCTGGCTGTATCTGCTCTGGGTTCAAATGGCAATGGAGAAGATGTCTCTGTCCTTGGAACAAAGTGGCGGCTCCTCTGCTAAGGCGGAGGAGCATCGCCTCACTGGCTTTAGCAGTGGAAAAAAGGAGAAATAAAATGATAATAACTTATATTATTATCATTTCATTTGTTCCTGCTGCGGCGCCTTGGCGAGGCGGGCGGATCTGCTCTGTTCTAAGAGCAGGGGGAGGAGTGGTGGGCACTATGCAAGTGCGCATAAATGTTTGACCGGCCAAACATTCATGCGCACTTTGCATGTTCGCCATGCAGGCTGCATTACATCCTGCATGGAAGACATGCCTAGGCTCCCATTCCCTGGCTGAGCGCCTATCCATGGCACTCAGACCAATCACAACGCTGCAGTGCAGTGTTGAGATTGTCTATGGGGAGCCCGGATGCTTCCTGTTTCCACAGAAGAAGCCAGGAAGAGGACGGAGGCAAAGCGGCGGCGGCTGGCCAGCTGGCCGGCCAGCAGGTAAGTGATTTAAATTTTTTTTTTTAACCCTCCCCCTCTTCCCCCCTCCCTGCCCCACTGCTGCTTCCCAGGAGCAGCCGCCTCTACAGGAGGAAAACTTTAAATCGCTGTGGGCACTTTGCATGTCCTTTTGGTCGAGTGGATTCAGGAAACTAACATGTGGCAGATACCTTGGATTTCTTGGACTCATTTCACAGGCTGGAGACACACAATCAGTTGGTGGTTAAAGGTATAATTCAAGGCTGTGAACCCACTTGGACCCTCATGGATTGATGGTTTCGGGCCGTTGGGACTGCTCATCTAATATGCATTATTCAATGCCTTTTTATAAGCTTAGTAATGTCAGATGGGGGATAAGGTACGATTGTAATTGGTTTTGCCATTTTGACCCATGCCAACCTCCATATGTAGGCGTGTGTATGCGTATCTTGAAAACATTAATAAAACAGAACTGATCCTAAAAGTGTTGCATATCACTTTATCTGTTATTCTTGCTTCAATGTGAAGCCAGTGAGAATTCTGTAGATCTTGAGATATGTGGTCATTTTTCCATCCCCAGGCCACAGGGTGGACAGTTTCGGGGTCAATGAAGAAGTAGGTGTGCACATAAAGATGAATTCTGAATAACACCAGGACCTGTACTACATGCTGAAAGCCGCTGAGCTGCAGAAAGGGTTTTGAGTCTCGGTACAGCGTGCAGTGTGACATGTGCATTTTTACCACTGTGATCAATATGTGTGTCCATCCACAAGCGATTTAACTTCATTAGCCAATGAGAGGTTAGGGGGGTGAAGCAATCATTGTGTAGATCGTAAGCCAACTCGGGAACAAAGCTCCTTAAAATGTTTCTTTTGAAGGCACCTTGCATATACTTCTTCTAAAACAACAAAAGGAATTCCTGGAATGGTAAATTCTGATCTTCAGTGACCTGGCACTGTGAGAGAAGTACACAGTGTCCATGGTATTATGAGCTTAAAGAAGTGGGAATGACATCTGAAGAAGAAGTAAGGAAACTTGCTCATAGCTGGACAGGCTGCTGCCACTTGCTTTCTTTCTGAAAGAACATTTTGGACCTCAACCTGTGGTCGGAGGCTTTCCGACCGAAATCCAAGGTTTGACTTCCGACCGCCTAATAACAATGTAGGCGGTCGAAAGTCAAACCAGCTGGTCATTCTGCTCGGCCAGTCGGAACCGGCACGTAATTCCTTGAGAACGGTGTTTCCACTGTCGGGATTATGATGTCGGTTTACCACAAGCTTTTAATGTTGGGCTTTCTGACATGAAAAGCCTATGTGAAAGTGACTTTGGGGGCCCCTAGCAGGGCCCCCATGCTTCCGCGGCCTCCGGTTGGGGGCCTGTAGGTGCCCCCCTGTAAATCCCTGCACCGTGTGGCAGGCACCATGAGGTGCCCTGCCACATGGTGCAGGATTTACACAAACTCCCATTTCCCTATGGGAGCTTGTGCTGCAGGCGGAAAACGCCTGCAGCACAAGCTCCCATAGAGAAATGGGAGTTTAAATCGCATTGTAATTAGGTGGTCGGAACCGCCGACCTACGGTCTGTATGTTCCAACACTGCAGCGGTGTCGGGCAGACTCAAGTCGGCCCGACATCGTAATAAGGCCCTTAATGTGTGATGATCAAAGTTAAAGGCTAATAATGAGACAGGTATAGTGCTGGTGACCATATCCTACCCTTTGAGTATTAGCATCAAAGCCTTAGCTTTGTAAAAAAAATATATTCAGAGAAAGTTGAATTTACTCCTTGAAAACATCACCACTTTAAACCCCTTTAATTTAACATGTTGTCACTTTGGCTCATTTGTAAGCTCAGTTACCCATTTATATGAGAATAAGATATATATATATATATATATATATATATATGATTTACAAGAGGTGGAATTCCTTTGTTCTTTTCACATTGCTATGTATGAAAATATTTAATTTGGTATGTTGTATAGCACTTATCTGTCAGGAGATTAATTCAGAGGCTAATAAAATATAACATTTTCAAGACCTTCTGATATCCCTTGATATAAAACTGCATTTGTGTTCTATAGCACCCTTTCTCTTATTTCTCTATTTAGTTATAGTTGTTGGCCCTTTTCATAAATTAAGTCAGAAAAGTGCATATTTGTTTGACTTTTTGCTATTTACGAATGTTTCGAAGAGTGCTTCTAGAGTGCTCTGCCAGATGTAGACTTCTATAGTAGCAACTGCAGTCTCCAATCTGGTATCATTCCCAGAGTAGGTTAAAAACAATAGTAGATGATATAATTAGTCACCATATTCACTAAATTGAGAAACATATAAAACAATAAAGAGGAAAACAACGAGGGACCATGTACACTGAAAGACATACTTCTATGTCAAAGAAAGAATGGCACACACCGAGTACACAGTGAACAAACAGGTAAATCTGGATGTACTCAGTGTGAGAAAAAGAGGTGAAACCACGGTGCCAGTGAGCAAAGAAATCCACCTAAAAATGGTGATCACAGAAAAAAATATGGTACCAGACTGTATATATTAATCAAAAGAGTGCACAATGTAACCGGAATCCTTGTAATTTGTCTTAAAGAAATGTACTCTGCAAGAGAAGCAAGGTTCAGAAAGTAGACTTTGTTGGCAAATTAGTGTTGACGACGTTTTTAACCCTAGGGAAATTAATGGGTCATCATCAGGACTAAGGGTCTGATTATGAGTACGGCGGTCCCAAGACCGCCATACTTGCGTTGGCGGTCCAACCGTTGCAACCTCAGTGGTCCAACCACCCGATTATGATTTTGGCAGTCGGACCGCCACCGGCCCGACACCTGACCACTGCCGGGATCCCGACGGGGCGGCGGTGGGGAAAGCGTGGTCTGCGGCGGTGGTGCCATTGCCGGTACCACTGTGCAGAGTATGACCTGCCTTTCCGACGAACTGTTCATGGCAGGGACCCAACCATGAACAGGTCAGGGGAAAGGGGCTCCAAACAGGGCCCACTGGTGTTTTAGCCCATGGAGTGTGTGCATGGGGGCACATGTTGTGCTCCCTCTGCTTGGACTGTCGTGCATGCACTGTGTGCCATGCACAACATGGTGCATGGCACCCAGTGCACCAATGTGCAAGCAGTGCTGCCACGGCAGCAGCATATGCTTCAGGTGCTCTATGAGCTGAAGCATGCCGCCGCCGTTGCACCACCAGCCTGGCCGTGTTGTCATAATACGGCGGTCTGGAAGCTTCCGGCATGGCAGTATTCTCCCGACCGCCACAATGGCGGCGAACGACCAAACTCAAAATTGGCCCCTTAAAGTAATTGCGTGGAGAGTATGTTGACATCTAGTGAGTCTGTTAAAAATGAAAGATTTAGAGAAGCGGAGGCCAGGGAGGCATGAGGGCCCTGCTTGGGGCCCATGAAGTCGCTTTCAGACAGGCTTTTCATGTCGGAAAGCCTGACATAAAAAGCCTGTGGGAAACCGACAGCGTAATCCCAACGGCGGAAAAGCCGTCCTTAAAGGATAACGTGCCGGTTCCGACTGGCCGACAGGCTCCTTGAGCCCGTCAGAAGCCAGCCGGAATAACGGGCCGGTTTGACTTCCAACCGCCTAAATGGTCAAGGAACAGAAGAGTATCTATATATTTCCATTGGTGGTAATAAATACCTGAAAGAAAGGGAAAATAAATTGCAGAGGTCATCATATTGGGTCCAAAAGTGAGGGTCAAGATGGAGGTGGGCACATGTGTAGGAAAGCACTTACAAGGTTTTCAGAAATAAATTCCAATGCAGAGGAATGACAGCAAATGCAGTACCATACTAAGGAAGTGTAGAGGGAATTGTAAGCGAGGGGAAACCAAGGTAATGTTAATGTTAATGTATAAGACTTGTAAAGCACTCTGTTACCAAGCAATGTCCTGGCGCTGACCAGCTGATCGAAAACGAGAAACACTGGCATTTTACCAGAAAATGGAAGTACTAAAAAGCCAAGTTTTCAGCTCCCGCCTGAAGTTAAGTAAAGAAGAAGCTGATCGAATGGATATCGATAGTTTATTCCATATTTTTATGGTACCCAAATAGAAACTTCTGCCACCCTAGTTCGTTCTCTTAAAGGTAGGTACCACCAAAGTTCTAGAATTGGAAGATCTAAATGATCTGCAGGGTGTGTACCATCTACATTTCTGGGTTAATTCTTGTGGCTCTTGTTTGTGCAATGCTTTATACGCGAAGCACAATGTTTTGAAATGGACCCTCTCCTTCACTGGTAACCACTGTAGTTGTTTGAGGGTTTTCCTGACAGATACGTACCTTGGTGTACAGGAGAGAACTCTTGCGGCCGCAATTTGCAGCATCTGAAGCTTCCTAAGATGCTGGGCCCGTAGATTAAGATAGAGGCCATTACAGTAATCTAATCTGGCCAATATCAAAGCTGATATGACCAGTTGTTGAAATCTAACTGGGATAAACAACAGGATCTGTCTAATTTTCCTCAGAATGAAACAAGTAGAAGATGTAAGGGCATTAACCTGCCCCGCAAAAGTAAGTTTATTATCTATAATTATCCCTAGATTCTTGGCCTTTACTACTGGTTCTGGCAGCCCACCAAGATTCATTGGCCACCAATCTGGGGACCAAAAAGAGGGCTCATTTCCAAAGAGGACCACCTCTGTTTTGCTAGAGTTAAGCTTCAGGCTAATAGCGCTCATCCATGAACTTACCTCAAGCTTGCAGTCATGAAACTGCTTGCTAACATAATGTGGCTGATTCCTAAATGATACCACTATCTGTGTATCATCAGCATACGACGCTAAGTCGAAGCCAAACGCTTTTATAACTGGGGCTAGAGCCACTATATAGATATTAAAAAGTGTCGGGCTAATTGACGAGCCCCGAGGCACTCCACAAGGGAGCCGAAAAGGATCAGATTTAAGTGGGCCCATAGCCACAAATTGCATCCTATCCTCTAGGAAAGATTTTAACAGGTGGAGAGCCGCTCCCTGCACCCCTATTTCTCCTAATCTGTCCACCAGGATGGTATAGTGGACAGTATCGAAGGCCGCCGATAGATCTAACAAAATCAGTTAGATGCAATTGATCAATGCAATAGTGGCAGGCCCTTACTTGCAGAGTGGCTGAAACAGACCGGGTAGATTCCAATAAAAAACACAAAATCTAAGACAAAACCAGAAAAGTGAGAATTCCACATGGTCCTTCAAAGTATTGAGCGGCCTTAAGGTACAAAATTGCATTAGTTGTAAGGAAATCAGAGTGAAACATGATATATAAGCCTGGGGCACAATGAATGAAAAAAAACGATAGGAGGAATGGGTTTCGAGGAGCCTACGAGTACCAAATTATTCCGGAAGCAAAGCAAAAGAGGGTGGAGTCTGGGATGAGCCACAATGGAAAAAAATAGGTAAGAATTTAGCCCATTGGAAAAGTATTACAATTAGGCAAATCCACCAAGTGATAACCGAGGTAGGTGAATTAATTGACCAATTGTAGTGAAACACAAAAGGAAATGTTAGAATCCCTGTGAAAGGCCTATTAAGCAAGAAATGGGTAAAAACCTGAGAGCTAAATACCCTATTGGGGGGAGGGAAATTGGGGGTGGTGTAAAAACGACCATCCCAGAGAGTACTATTGGGGGGAAAAGGAAAAGGAGTTACTTGCAACATCAACCAGAAAGAAAGGAATTCAAGGATGAAGCTTAGCCCGTCAGAATCCGGGTCGCTGAGGCATGAGGGGTCAGTCGGGGACATGAGGAGTTTTTGTGACTCGGAAAGCAGATGTTAGGGAAAAATGAGTGAGATGTTCAGCATTAGTGCCTGTCATCTGGGGAATGAAGCGAGGAGTGGAAGCTTCCTCTCTGCATATAACACCTCAACATCAAGGAAAATGAAACGAATCTAAAATAAGAGTGAGGAGGAACGGGTGACAAATCAGGATCCAATAGAGTACCAAATAATAATTATTTCTCAGAAGAAAAAAAAAGAAAAAAACGGTGGCATTTCAAAGGTAGATTAGCTGGTGAATTGCCAAAGGTTAACGTGATTACTGAGTAACCAATGACTAATCAACTAATGGTATGTCACCTGGTTAAATGGCAGTAATTGAAGGAAATTAATTAATGATCGCAATCCGTGAAGAGGAGGAGGAAAACTCAGATTGAATGGGATGGAGTACCAAGAAGAATTGAACTGCCCGAGATTGGCTCACATTCTGAATACAGAATCTGAATACAAATAGACCCTAGAATCCCATTTTTTCATGGTGATTAAACTTTTAAGGACATAAATACATTGCATTTTTCAATGGCATTCATTTTTGTTTAATATTAGCTGTAGATCACCACCTCTAGTCGGTAGTGCGACTTGTTCTATTACTTGCCACCAAAGATCCGTTTCTCTGTGACCCACGCAAACAGTGTGACACTATGGTACATTTTCTGTACTACACTGTATCCTGCTTTCATGTTGAACGATCCGACGTTTAATTTAAATATAAATGAGGCTGCAAAGAAAAAAAAACAGCGTAAATGACATTATATGAATTTCAATTGGTATATTGTGCCAACGTTATAGTGGTGTTATATTTGAAGACGCGTGTGTGCATAGTGCGGCAACAAACAGAACAATTTCAGCATTTGTAGCATCCTATCCCTAGGGGCAGACACCAGACGTTCATGAGAGTCTCATTTATAGACTTGCAGCGCATGGCTTTGACCAACTGGCCGCGTAGATTTTTTCATCTTTTAAAGAAAAGCAGTAGGAGTGATGTCATGAGGCCACCTGTCATCTAGATAGACCAGCACTTTTTGGTAATCTTGGTGACCTTGTGTGAACAGGGGCTGAAAGTGGTGATTCAAGGGATGCAAAGATTATCTGCTCAGTTGTGTGAGGTAAGTAATGTATCCCGTGGACAATACCAAGCCCTTTTGAGTGATCTAGAAACCACACATTTGGGGTAACCCATGTCACTGAAAAAATAGCCTTATGGTAAACCATCCCTACCCTAGGTTGCATTGCGTTCAATAAGTTTAAAGTTCAAACAGGTTACAAGTTTACCATCGACACGTCTGATAATAAGGTCAAGGAAGGGTAGACAATCCTTTTTGTAATCAAAAGTAAATGTGAAATGTTCAGGAATGAAGTCAGTTAAAGGGAGCAAGGGTATCGTTAGTGCACCCCCAGATCAATAAAATATACCCGATGTATCGCTTCCAGAAATTGATTTTTTTTGAAGTAAGGGTTCCATGTAGATAGGTTTCAAAGTAATCCATGTACAAAATGGCCAAAATTCAGTACAGAGCAGGCGCCTAAGGATGCACCCTTCTTTTGTAGGTAGAAAGTGTTTTAAAATAGGAAATAGTTTCTTGTTAACAAATTGTTTAGTAGTAAAACATTAAGCGTGGTAGTTACCCTAATGGGGAATAATCGTAAATCAAAGAGTCCCATATTTTAAGGCTGTTAAATTGTGGAATATTAGTGTATAAGGATTCAATATCCAAACCCACCAATAGATGTGCTGTGATATTAAAATTAAGGCCTTTTATAAGTTGAATGAGTCCACGCTATCCCTCACATAAGTAGTGGTAAGTGGTACAAATTGTTTGATGAATACATCCAAATATTTACCTAATGGTTCCAGGACAGAGCCACATCCAGAAACACTTAAAAAGTTACACTCTCTTTTACAGTAGTTTTTTTTATCTCTTTCCAGGTTTCCTGGTGTGTTTGTGGAAAGGACATGTGACTTTTCAATCAGGGTCCTATTCTTCCTCGACAAAGTTTTACATAGTGGAAAACTGCACACAAGAGGATATAATCCCCTATGCAAAGGCAAAATGCTTTCCATGGGAAAAATCTTTTTCTATCTGGAGAAAGCCCTGCACCCCATCAAATCTGGGGTGGATCCATTCCCTTTCCCACCCTGGAAAACGATTTATGCCAGGCCCTGGCTGGAGTAACACTCCTACCATTGCCAAGATGAAAAGAATATAAGAAGTTTGTGAATGCCCACAAACATACTGGTTTGTTGAACTAATGAACTTCATAAACTTTCATGGCCACTTTCATGGCCACCACCGACTACATCAGACGCAAACACTGCAGCACGCAACCTCCACCAGTGGATCACAAACTGCGCCGACACACTCGCCCCCCTCAAGAAAGCCACCACAAGACATAGGGGAGAGGAAGTGGCCTAACGGCTAGGGCGGCCGACCTCGAATCTGGAGAACTGGGTTCGTGTCTCGGCAATGACGCTGAACATCCTGTGATCTCCCCGTGCCTAACCAAAATGAATGTGTGTCCTCATGTAACGTAACTGGTGCTATGTAAAGCGTTCTGATACCCGATTCGGGTCAAGTTCGCGCTATATAAAACTCTGCAAAAAAAAAAAAAGCAAGCTGGTTCACCCCTGCACTCCAAGAATCCAGACGCTCCTGCAGACGATTCGAAAAGACATGGAGGAACAACAAAACCCCGGAAACATGAGCCGCCTACAAAGCAGCCACCATCGTACACCACCAACTCATCAAATCCACGAGGAAGAAATCCCTCCAAGACAGAATCCTAACCAACGCACACAACACCTAAGAGCTCTTCTCCATCATCAAGGAATTCACCAAACCCTGCAGTGAAACAACAGACATCCCACCCTCCCAACACCTCTTCAACAGACTCAGCTCTTCTTCCATCACAAGATCAAGATGATCTACGACAACTTCGACAACCAAGACCCCCTCACCGCTCCAGCTCCCCCCTCATGCGACGCCACCCAACAGACCCTGCTTAAATGGATCCCGCCTTGACAGAAAACACCTTTAAGACCATGAAAAGCATCCACTCCAGAGCACCATGAGACCCCTGCCCACACCACATCTTCCACAGAGCCGCCTCGGCCATCGCACCCGAATTACGTTGGATGATCAACTGCTCCTTCGAGACCGCCACCTTCCCCGATGACTGGAAACACGCCGAAGTCAACCCCCTCCTGAATAAACCCTCGATGGACCTCAAGAACTTCAGGCCCATGTCCCTGCTTCCCTTTGCAGCCAAGGTCATCAAAAAGGCCATCAACACCCAGCTAACAAACTTCATCAAAGCTAACAACATCCTGGACATATTTCAATCCGGATTCCACAGCAACTACAGCACCGAGACCGCCCTACTCGCCACCACCGACAACATCCGCTCCCTCCTCATCCAGGGCGAAACGGCAGCCCTCATCCTCCTGGACCTCTCGGCTGCATTCAACACTGTCTGCCACCGCACCCTAGCCACCAGACTCCACGAAGCCGGCATCCGCTGCAAGGCCCTTGACTCGATCCACTCCTTCCTCACCAGCAGAACCCAGCGGGTCAGACTCCCTCCCTACCTCTCGGAACCAGCAGAGACCAACAATGGAGTGCCCCAGGGCTCCTCCATCAGCCCCACCCCCTTCAACGTCTACATGGCCCTTCTCGAAACCATCGTCAGGAACCACGGGCTCAACATCATCTCCTATGCCGACGACACCCAGCTGATCCTCTCCCTCACCAACAAACCCATCATCAACAAACACAGCTTCCAAGAAGGGATGAAAGCCGTCCCCACCTGGATGAAGAACAGCTGTCTGAAACTCAACTCAGAAATGACAGAAGTCCTCATCTTTGGCACCACCCCCTCCACATGGAACGACTCCTTGTAGCCCTCCGCCCTCGGAAATCCCCCAAACCAGAAGGACCATGCACGAAACCTTGGCATCATACTAGGTTTATCGCTCACAATGAACCGCCAGATCGACGCCGTCTCCTCGACCTGCTTCAACACACTCCGCATACTTCGAAAGACTTTCAGATAGATCTCAACCGAAACCAGAAAAACTGTCACGCACGCACTCATCAGCAGCAGACTGGACTATGGCAACGCTCTCTATGCCGGAATCAACAAGAAACTCCCCTGCAAACTCCAGACAGTCCAGAACGCAGCAGCCAGACTTATCCTCGACATCCCCCCTCAAAGCCACATCACCCAACACCTCCGCGATTTCCACTGGCTTCCAATCAAAAGAAGAAAAACCTTCAAACTTCTCATCCACACATACAAGGCCCTTCACTAAACCGGACCTGCATACCTGAACAGCCGCCTCTCCTTCCACGCACCCAAAACACATCTCCGATCAGCCCAGCTCTCTCTGCCCACCGTCCCATGTATCAGCAAGACTGTAACGGGAGGAAAGTCCTTCTCCTACCTTGCAGCCAAAGCCTCGAACACCCTCCCCCTCCACATCCGGCAATCTCCCACACTGCCCCAGTTCAGGAAGGACCTCATGACCTGGCTTTTCGGATGACCCCAGCACTCAACGGAGCCGCCACCCTTCCCCCCCAGTGCCTTGAGACCCTCACGGGTGAGTAGTTGTGCTTTACCAACCCCTGATTGATTGATTGACTGATTACTCCTTGGATTGTCCTGGAACTCCCCTTTTCAGACCCCTTGAGTAGGATATATTGGTTGCATATTACTTAGACAGAAATGTTTTGTGGCACATAATCTCTGTTTTTCCTTTATTTCTTTTTGATGTCTGTGGTTCTTCTTCAGTTCCTAGATAGTTGCTTCCCTTCTTCTCTGGTGTGATATGATGTCTGAAATATGCAATTTTCACTATTTCCATGGTTGTTTGCAGTTTCCTGTGCATTAAAAACATTATGGTGTCTTAGATTTGTAATCGGGACCAGCATTAAATTGTCTTGTATTTCGTTTTGTTTCTGATATTTTCCATTCTGCTACCTCCCTTGAGGGTTGCATGTTGATGGGAGTGGAGGAGGCTCTGATTTCTCTTCTTCGTAGGCTCCATGCATCGACCTCTGTCGTTAAAAGATATGGCCCCCAAGGGGAAAAAACTAGGCCCATTGCCTCCACAGAAGGTGTCCGGCAGGGATGTATTTTAGCCCCGTTTCTCTTTTTAATTTACACCAATGGATTAGAGGCCTTTTTAACAGATAAAGAAATGATTGTCTGCGCATTGGTGGCACACATGTCCTGCAACTTTCCTACGTGGATGACACCTGTTAATGGCCCTGACAGCAATCGGCCTCCAAAAACTGCTTAAAGCATTCACAGATTTTATGTTGGCTCTTGATTTGAAAGTGAATTTTATAAAATCGTACATCATGGTGTGTGGCCCTAAAATGACAAAAACAAGGAAATACGTGGTGGGAGATAAGAGAATTGATAAACTGAATAATTTTAATTATCTAGGGAATATTTTTAATAATAGGCTCAGTTGGGACCCGCTCGTTACTGCAAGGGTGCAGAATGCGGGCGGGGTAGTTGAGGGGCTTTTCCGCTATGCAAGAAAACTGGGCCATAAGCAAATGACTGAGCTGGTTACACTTTATAAATCCAAATGTGTGCCTGTTGCAACATACGGAGCAGGAGTGTGGGGATACCATAACAGCCGTCAGCTACAAGTTATGGAAAACAAATTCATTAAAAGACTATTGATGACCCCAAACAGTGCCCCCACAATCTTTTGTCATCAAGAGTTGGGGCTTGACTTCGTAGAGGATCGCATAGACATTGCCCCCCTGTTATTATGGGCTAAAATCTGGCTGTCCGAAGAGTTAGTGTTTTCCAGAGAGGTTATTAAAGATTGGATTAATCTTGATGGAGCACTTTCTATCCCTTGGCTCCGATTCGTAAAAGATAGCCTTTATAAGCTAGGTTTGGGTCACTATTTTGATTGTCCAGCCAGCATCCCTGAAAATGCCAAAAACACCATAAAAGAGGCACATTCTACAGGGGCGAATACATCCTGCTCTCACCCCGATGTAATAGGCCGCCGTTGTCTATCCCCGGATCAGCAGCAATTTTATTTAACATTCACTATAAATGTACAGACTCGATTTTATTTAACTAGATTTTTCTTACTTACCTTGCACTTTTTGGTGGCTTTCCCAAAACAATCGGGGTGGGAAGATAAATTGGGGCCTTGCCCCTGTGATAATTTGGCAGCTCAGAGCACTGTGCACTTTATGCTATTTTGCCCCCTCTATAAAGAACCAAGAGGAAGATTTTTAGTTCCGATTTTAAAAGAAATTAGGCCCTGTTCCTATATTAAAGGTTTTTATTATCTATATTCTTTGGCTACTTATGATATATGCACTAGGGTCTCCAACTACATTAAAGTTGCAATGGCTATTAGGAAACGGTATTAGGCATTGTTATTGAACCCGAATAGTGTAACTCTCTAATACATAAACCTAAGCACTGACGTATTTTTATGGAGGGAGCCGCATGTCGTAATGATGATATGTGCCTTGTAATATAGATTGTATTTTTATTAGAAGACTGTTTTTAAGGTGTATATTTTTCTCTCTTTCTTCCTAATGAATTGAAGTATATGAATTGCCTCTTATGCTGTTTTGTAAATAGATCACAGGAATAATAATTTGTAATGCTGATTTTATGAACTTTTATGGTCTTCTTTTGAAACCGAATAAAGTTACTTTGACTTGACTTGCATGTTGCTGGGTTCCTCTGTATTGGAAGGTGTTGCTAAGGATCAAATGAGCAGGGGCAGAGGTTTTGCTTTTACATGTGGCTTAGGCACTAGTTTCTAAGTGCAGGAGACTGCCTGGATATATACATTGGCTGTCTGGTCGCTTTGGTAGCAGAAAGACCTGTGGCAGTCGCGAGAACGACTGACAAAACCAAAAGGGCTATCATAATATTTTTTCTTTATATAGTACACTTTAGTGGCCTTTCGACTGCTATCACAATTTATGATGACACATTTCCTGATCCAGGTCTGGTCAATCACCTTGGCACTGATATAAAAGCAGATAAGGCACATGGATGGATTTATCAAGGCGTAATGCTTTTGTTCTGTAACAATTACTGGAGGCCTCCTGCATTCTCAAAAATTGCACAGTTATGAAACATGAGATCTAATTCAGAAGACAATCAAAGGTTTTTCTTCTTGACTTTTGCCATGTTCTTAGTCTGTAGTGTAATTTGGTATTGGTTCCCAATTGGCCATTTGTTCTCGTGGTGTCATCAGTTAGTTCAGTGCCTTCAAGGAATTATAGACCGTTTCTTTTTTCAATGAGTAACAAACAACAAATCCAGGAAAGATCAGCTATCGATTTGTGCCTGTAAACTCAGAGAAGTTTATCATTCAAACTGTTGACTTTACCTATGTGAGAGTGAAACTGCTTAGGAGTCTTTAGCTAATTAGGTAAAGTCCCTGAAACTATCAGCAGTGAATGCTGTGTATGTGTGTTTGTATGTGGGGGTGTGGGTGTGGGTGTGTGTGAAAGAGACAGATGCGCTATATTCACATACTACATACCTAACTACACAAGCCTTAATAACACAAGCAGATGGGTGACAGTAGTATGGTTATGTCACGTTTTATGCTCTTTTGCATACATTGTTTGAAGTAAAACTTTTTTCATTTCTTGGTGTGGTACCAGAATATTGTAGTCAGAATATTGACTGACATAAACATTGCGCCCTACATAATTTGTACAATGATGTTGCCATTATTTGAGTTAATAATAGAAAATCCATACCAAATGGGACGATGTTATATCAACATCAGAAGCTTAACCGTGGTGGTACGTGTTTGGGAAAATACAGTGAGCATACCGCGCAGTAAAGTAAGACACCGTGTCTCTGACTCCACACCTAGTTTGCATATGGGCGTCCCCGCTGTCTAGCCTGCACTAGCATTTTACTGGGGCGGCTCCTCCACTAAGGTGGAGTAGCGTAGCCCCACTGCTTTACAGCACTGTAAAAAAATAAAATTATAATAATGTGATGTTATCATTTTATTTTTGTGGGGCGGGGCTAGGCTGGGCAGAGCAAGGGGGAGGAGTGGTGGCACTCTCTAAATGCGCATGACTGTTTGGCCGGCCGTCTTGGGCCGGCCAAACAGTCATGCGCACTTTGCATGTTCTCCACCGGCTGTATTGTACAGCCTGGGTGGTGAACATACCCAGGCTCTCAGTCCCTGTCTGAGCGCCGAACCACGGAGGGATTGGCTTAGGGGAGCCTGCGTGCTTCCCACTTCCTGTTTAGACAGAAGGAAGAGGACGGAAGAGGCGGCAGATAAATGATCTTTTTTTTCTAAACCCCCCACTTCCTTCCCGCCCTACTACTGCTGCCCGGGAGCATCCACCATGGCATATTCACAGTTGCAATAATCCAAAACGATCCTCTGAGACTTGTGCAGATCGTCAGTGAGGAAGAGCAGCGGTTATAGCGTGGAGATTTGCTTCCAAGGAGAGGTGTCAAAAGAGTGGATCTTGTTTTTATGCCTAGGGGTGTGGCTGAGCCTTATGAATAGCCCTTTTTAAGATGGTGGTCTGTCGAGAGACTACTGCCTGAACTTTTGAATTCAAAATTGAGTTAAGTCTTTTCCTGGGATGTCAGTTCTTGTTGAACCATACATAACAAGACATTGACAAATAATGGCAGTATCACAACACAGACAATGAAAGGACGCGGAAGAATCCGATCCTGCGCAGTGCACAGCTAATGTCCCTGTGGCTTCAATAAGTTATCAACATTTAGAAACAAATAATTACAAGAATAATCGCAACAGTTCATGTGCTAGATTCCAAAAATAGTGTTTTATATTGAAACATAAGTGCTCATAAATATTGTACACAAACAGTTATTTATGATGAACGGAATCAGAATTTAACTGTTTATCACATTTTTTACATCAAACGACCGAGTGGCTTGATACATCTCATAACCAAACGTTCAAAGGTGACCCAATGCTTTTCGGGTTGAAAACCCTTCTTCAGGGGTACAAATTAATCTCTAGGAATTTATAGCAGTACATATCATATATTACGATTGGCATCCTCCATTAGGAACTACAGAAAAAACAAGAACAACAGTATCAATGCCGTATATTGAGAACCGAATCAAATGTTCAAACATAGCAGGGTAGAGAGAGTTTGCACTCGAAAAGACCGTTTCCAACAAGAGAAGGATAGGGGCAAGTGAAAGAATACGTGGTGTAAAACGTGCTCTCAAAGAATATTATTCTTAAATCACCTATGTGTCACCAAAAAACAAACGCCCAATATCAATCTAATGCGTGACTATGTAACAGGCCGGTGGCAACATGCACCGGTGGTGCACTATATCTAATAACAAAACACAAAAGTACCTCAGATACGAACACAACACACAGTATCTGCAATTTAAAAGAATATGCTTCGTGAGTCTACATTCCATGCGTAAACCTGGGTAGTACAACCAAATTGGAATCAATATAAAGTTAACGGTCTTACCGCCATCAGAGTCAAGATTGAATACAAGGTCTGAGAAAAACAGAGAAACAGAGAGTAAAAGTTACCAAAAAGATATAAGCCCATGTGTGTATGCACCCCGTGACAAGTGTAAAAAAGCGTAGCCTTACCAGGAGACCAAACTGCAAAAGACCAAGTCTGCCAAAAACAAAATCTATATGAGCAGTCTGTAGAACAGAAAAAGAAAATAGTAAAACGAATTACTCCGCCCGTGACACACTCACCACTTTGGCTCGAGAAACGAATTCCGCTGTGAAAACACGTGACCGCTAAAAGACGTGCAACACGTCAACACGTTAGAAGCTGAAATTTATGTGAAATGGTATCGCGGTATTTCAGGAACAATACAACTTTATGCAACAGCCTGCTTGATCCAGCGAACAAAGTCTAGGTGAATGCTTAATCAATGCTCAACCAAACAACCATGTAAACACAACACACTTATATGTTATGCGCGATCAAATGCAAAAAAAAGAAAAATAAACAATGAAATAATGTGAAATACCACCTTATCAAACACAATTGTATACCAAAAATAACAAAACAGGAAGAGAAAAAAGAGGAGAAGTGAACAGATGCAAGATGTGAAAGAGTCTGAATAATCAGAATCAGGAATAATTAAAGTTGGACAACAAATCAGTTCGTAAGTGCAAAATCTTTACATAGGTAAAGCATTTAAGGATTATAAGAAACACAATAATTCATAATGATCATTAAGACCACCCGGAATAATGGTCCCTAAATTTTTTATCCAAAATGTTTCCCTGCGTGCCAACTGATTATTAAAATCTATCCCAGGAGTAATGTCTATTTTTTCCAAGATAGTGAATCTGATCTGAGGGATTGTATGCGGTGTGTTAACCCAATGTGCGGCCAAACAAGAATTACAATTACGATTACGAATCATACTTTTATGTTCAATGATTCTCGTTTTGATCTTACGTGAGGTCCTCCCTACATAAATCAGTCCACAAGGACATTGAATTGCGTAAATCACTCCCTCTGTATTACAGTCCGATGTGTGTTTAAGTGCAATCTTTTTACCTGTCTTTGGATGTGCAAATGAGTTACCTAGAATTACATTGCCGCATTGGCCACAGTTCCAACATTTTCTCATTCCCTTATGTTCAACGATGGTGGGTGTGTGTGCTGGTTTTAGCAATTCTTTGAGATTTTTCGAGCGAGTATGGGCGAACATGGGTCTACCCAATAATACTGGTTTAAGATCCACTTCATTTTCCAAAATTTCCCACCTTTTCAAAACGATCTTTTTAATCTGTTTTAATTTTAGACTAACAGCACTTGAAATACTTAGGTGTGCAGGTCGTCACACATTTATAGAAGTATCACAACACAATCATTGCCTAATTTTTCCTCTCCTTCATTGCTCACTTATTCCTATTTCTGTCACTGAATTCTGCTTCTTGCAGTTGGATTCTTCTTGAAGATGTTTGCCTAGCTCTTCTTTTTGCCCTGCATTAACCATTGTCTTCTTCAAAAGCTACGGCTTGCTAAGGAGGTTTTGTCTCCTTTTTGTGGCTTTCTACATTTGACACCTTTCATGTGTCAGACAAGAAGCAAAATGGCGTCTGAGTAGCGTCGCACTCGAGACGCTCTTTCGATCGGACCCCCAACTACCAAAGAATCACCCCGATGCCGCGCTATAATGCCACCGCTGGGTTATCTGAGAATTGAGATAGCCGTGGCACACCGATACGATCTCTGTCTGCGCGGAGCCTCCGGGACGAATGATGCGAGTGATGCGAGGCAGCTCCCGACATCTCCGCTGCGCGCTCCAGCATCTGCTGTGTTCTTCGGCCTGCGGCGGCCCGTCACAGAACAGCTGCTGCTCCAAGCGTTCTCTGTGATCCCGATCAGCCTACGGCGTGAACACACGCTGAGCCCAGAACGGCTATCAGTTTCAGCTCCTGCTGCACCGAGGAACCAGTACCACCGGCAGAGGAAGAAACTTCTTGCTAAAATTATAATATTTGTAAGACATTATTTCTTACAGTCAGGCATGTCAGGACGTGGTGGGACATCCGCAAAGACAAGAAGCACTCAACCTTCTATGGCTATAACTGCGGCTATCCAACCCCTCTCACAGAGAGAGCTGCCTTTGGAAAACCGTGGCAAAAAGCCGGAGGGGCGGGGTGTGGCGGTAAGGGGAAGGAAAAAGTGGAAAAGGTGGATAAAACTGAGACAATTAAAAAAGCTCCACAGAAAAACCCCCGGGATGTAGTGGACTGTCAACCACTAATCACTAATCTCTTCGGCTCAGCTGGGGCAGGCTCACAAAGGACTGTGAAACAGGGCAAGTGGAGTGAGGAGCAAATCGCCGGTGGCACCACAGATACCCCTGTGGCGGAACCCGTACCTAACCTTCAGACAAACCCTGGCATAGAACATACTCTTGAGTTGGAAGATCCAGTCCATACAAGCTCCATCCAAGTCCTCAGAAATGATGAGAAAATAGCTAAAGTTAGCCTGGAAATAACTAAAAATAAGAGCCCCTTGGGGAATATGGATGTCAGAAATGAAGCAATAAACACCCCGCCACTACGGGCTAGATCTCCTGACACGCATGACATTTTTTATTCTTTAACTGATGAATCTGAGATCTCAGATGCAAGTATATCAGCCTCTAGTGAAGGAGAAGGGAGGGGCCAACTGGAACAGCAGTTCGGGCTCAGAATTCCCATCAAGGGCTCAAGGACAAAAGAAATCCCTAACAAAAAAGCAAGGAGGAAAAACCTGCGCGAGACCTCCGACTGCGGCAGTACAGGGGATTTGAAATGGGACGATTCGGCCTCACAACTAACCACACTAACAGATCAAACGATCAGATCAGAGGGGAATCTCACGATGACAAGCAACGGAGAGACTCCAGGGATTGGGAAGCAGAATGATCCTGCCCTATCATTGGTACTGCAATCGATCAAGACCTTCCAGGAGGAGGTGAAGATGGACAATCAAAGAGCACGTCTGGCAGCAAAAAAATTGCAGGGAGCAGCCAGGAAAGTTGGCAGAACTTTGCGGAAATAGCGGACAGAATGGCCTCCATAGAAGCCCAGACCGAAAATTTGGAAAAGGATGTTATCGCTCTAAAGACGCAGAGTAAGGCGCATGAGGGGATAGTTAAAGATCTGATTTGGAAAATGGAGGATCAAGAAAATAGGCAATGCCGTAATAACCTCCGCTTCTTAGGAATCCCAGAGTGGATCGAAGGAAATGACCCCAGGAAATACATGTCTACCTATTAAGAGGGGCCTTTACAGAACTGAACACCTGGGATTGGGACAAGGAAATTCAGCGAGCCCACAGGTTCCCCTTAATGCTTCCAAAACATCCTTCCAATACTCCTGAATGGCCACGGGCTATGCTGCTATAATTTGATAATTTCTTATTATGACAGACGCTCTATGATTTAGCTCGTCCAACAGCCAAAAAGGAATTTGAAGGAGTGAGTTTTTTCACCAGGCCGGATTTCGCTCATGCCACCGTGGAACAGAGGTGGAGACTGAGGCAGCTCTTCTCCCCTTTTCAGCAGCTGGGGGCAGAGGTATACCTGCAGAATCCAGCTCAACTAAAAATTGTCTTCAGGGGGATGACACGCAGCTTCATTTCAGAAATCCAGGCCCAAACATATTTAAAGGAGATTTCTGGCAGACCTGAGAATGGAGTCTAACAGATGGCATAATCAAATATTGCGGCAATTGGGTCTATGTCTATGGCTTTGGTGGTTTTTCAATAGGCGGAAGCTTAATATTGTGACTCACTTAATGGGACTTGACTTGCAATGGTGTTAAAAATGATTACTGTTTTGTGGGTGGCTGGGGGGAAGATGCGAGGAGTGACAAGGTCATGATTGCTTAGATGACATCATCCTGGCTCTGGCCGAGCCAGGTCACCTCAGTTATAGGTGGTGGGAGGTGGGAGGTGGGGGCTAAGGGGGTGGTTCATGGTGGGGGGGCTGGCAGGAGGGGGAAGTGTCCTATAATCACGGTCTTTTATGTATCCCTGATGGGTAAAACAAGTATAGCCACCATTAACATTAGTGGCCTGAATGACCCTAAGAAAAGACGCCACACTGCTGCAGGGCTTCGACTATTGAAGGCAGATATCGTATGTATACAGGAGACTCACATAGAAGGGACTCAATTGCACCTTTTGAACTCACTGTGATACAGATGGTTGGGGGGACGACACAAAACACCCGGATACGAGGTGTGGCAATTTTGACATGCAACACTACTTTACAATTTACTCGAACATTAGCCGGCCATTCAGGAAAATGGGTTATAACAGAATGCCGTAATAGTACTGGGGAATTATTTACTATCTGCTCGATTTATGGTAGTATCCTGGACGACCCAGGAGTATTTGAGCAGGTAAATCGCGAACTTGCCGTCTGGCAGCTCCCTGTTATTTTCTGTGGGGATTTTAATATAAATATTCCTGCCAATAAGAAATTGAGTTCAGAAGCTAATTGGACATATAGTGGTAGGAAACCTCAAGTGTTTAGGGCATTAAGGGCATTATGTATAGACCATGGGCTGAGCGATGTCTGGAATTGGCAAAATTCATCGGATCCTGGCTTTACTTATTTCTCTATTCCACACAAAGTTCGTGCCCGACTTGATTTCATGCAAGTGCCCTATTCCCTGCTTCATGACTGTACAATAGAGAAAGCCCCACGTATACTCTCTGATCATAACCCTTTAGTGATTGAGATCAAGGGAAATGAGTCTAAATCCAGGGATAAAATCTGGAGCTTTGAGTGCGCCTTTCTGGTGAACGAGGAATATTGTAATCACATGAGGAGCTGGATCCCGCTGTTCCTGAAGGAAAATGTAGGCAGTACGGGAATTGATATCTTATGGGATGCATTGAAAGCTGGCATACGTGGGGAAACCCTTAGATATTCTCTGAACCTTAATAAAAAAAAACGACAGCAAACATATGATCTGCAGCTAGGTTGGCTCAGGCAGAAGAGGACTTGGTTAAAGCACTGCAACAGAGGGGGGGATGTGGAGGAAGCGCAGGCAAAGGTGGTAGTTTCTAAATCTTCTATCCTGGAAATAATAGCTAAAGATGCTGCAGATAGGCTCACAGTGTGGAGAGAGAAAGCGTATGAGTGCAGTGAACAAGTGAGTCATCACCTGGCGATTAGAGCAAGACAAAAAACGTCTCCAAATTTAATACAAGAGATAAAGGATCCAATACGGGAGCTAGTTACGGATCCAGACAGTATTCGAAATGCGTTCTATTTATATTATCAAAACTTATATCAAGACGACTTACTAGGGGATCCTAGAGAAATTGAGGAATATCTGAACTCAACCCCGGGTGAACAATTCTCTGCTGAAGATCAACAACAGCTAGATGATCTCCCACAATGGATTGAGATTCTATTATGTATCAATAGTCTTCCTAATGGTAAGGCTGCAGGTTTGGATAGTATTCCCGCTGAATTCTACAAAACATTCTCGCAGCAACTCAAAGACTGCATGACCCAGCTGTTTATCCATGTATTTAAGGAGGGTAGACCTCCGAACTCTTGGTCTTCCGCAAAAATAGTGATCTTTCTTAAAAAAAAAAACCTGCAAGTGAGCCCAGCTCACATCGTCCAATAACACCGATCAACAGTGATAGCAAGATATACTCCAAAGTATTGGCCGCCCGTATGGCACCTAACATTCATAAGGTAATTTCAAACCGCCAGCATGGATTCATTCCAGGGCAGGGGATGATTGACCACATAAGGAGGGTTATCACACTTCTAGATGCCACATCATTATCCAATGACCCAATGGCCTTAATTCTACTGGATGCAGAAAAGGCCTTTGACAGGGTCTCCTGGCATTTTTTATGGGAGGCCTTGTCAAGGGTAGGAGTTAAGGAGGGGTTATTGCAGGCTATTAAGATGCTCTATTACCATCCAACGGCCAGGGTCTTCGTTAATGAGGTACTCTCGGACCCATTTGCTATAACTAGAGGGACCTGGCAAGGCTGTCCGAGCTCACCCCTGCTATTTGCAGTATATATTGACCCTTTTCTACATCAGCTAGAAAACAACAGGGTCATTAGCCCTTTTGTGACACATGGCTGGGAAACAAAAGTGTTGGCATACGCTGACGACATTGCTCTAGTGACGCCTGATCCAATTACCGCTCTACAGGAAGTAGAAAAGGAAGCAGATAGGTTTGGGAAACTTTCCCGATATGCACTTAATCGCTGTAAAACGCAAGTAGTGGTCAATGGGAATTTGACGATAAATGACTTCAGATCTAGGGATAAAAATCTCAGCAAACATGGATGACATCGTCAAAGATAATGTAGAACCTCTATTAGTCAAAACCAAACAGGACTTGTCTAGACTAAATAATCTTTATTTATCTATCATTGGGAGATGTAATATCGTCAAAATGCTATTCTTTCCTAAGATTTTCTATGGGCAATCCCATTAGAATTCTCAACTGACTGCCTGAAGAAAATAGAAGACCTATTTTTCCGATTTATCTGGGCATATGCCAAACCAAGAAGGGCTTATAAATTTCTCACACTGCCTAGGGAAAGAGGGGGATTGGCCTTACCGAATCTTAGAATTTACTACTGGGCCACCACACTATTGCATAACCTAGTACTGGTGCAAGAAAAACCGGCTGCAAGACATACTGAAGAGGTCCCGAGTCCGACCCCCCTTGTACTTATAATAGGGGAAGAAGCTTGGGGATGGTTGTGGCGTTACCTAAATGATAATCATTGCAAAAAAGTTCGATTTAAGACTTTAGTGGGGGGGTTCAAAGTTTGGAAAACAGTTTGAAGAGTAATCAGTATTGGCAGGCTCAATTTTTACACACCAATAATAAGTAATCCAAATCTACCAGAAATTTTTAAAGATCATACGATCAAAAGATGGGGGAAGGCGGGCCTGACTAAACTTGAGTCCTTTTTCTCTTTAGAAGGTCTTGTCTCCTTTGAAAATCTCAGAGAGATGTTTGAGATTGATCGGAGAGATTTCTTCAAATATCTTCAAGTAAGGGATTTTTATTTAAGAAAGGAGGCGGACCAATAGGTTTCTCCAGAAATATCATAGTCGAGAAATTGGTAGAGAACCGGGACCTGTCAGTACGGATTATCTATAATCTTTTTAACTCACTGATGAAAGATGATCTGGAACATCAGGTCGCTGAAATGGAAAGAGAAAATTGGTATATCAGACGATTCATTTCAGCACTCATTTAAATTGGCACAGAGTATCCTAATTCCGGCCCGGCTACAGGCACAATATTACAAGACCTGTTTTTCACTATATTATACCCCAAATAAGATAGCTAAATGGGGGAGTGGCAATAGGACATTCTGCCCCCGGTGTGCACTATATCAGGCAGATCTAGTTTACATTTTTACTTTCTGTAATACGCTAATTAAGCTAAAACAAGATATTACCAAATTCTTTAAGGGAGCTCTAGGAATAGAATGTTCCCTTTCTCCAAGTCTGATTGTGCTGGGGGTGGCGGAAGATGAACTGGGGAATGTTGGACAAGATTTGGTGTTCATTGGTATGGCGGTTCTCCGGCTGTGTATAGCATCAGCTTGGTTGGACTCCAATCCCCGAGGATTTCAGCAGTGGCTCTCCCGTTTTTTGGCAACTTATAATTTAGAAAAGGCTGTCTATGCAAGGAGAGGGATACGCGCACGAATGTAAGGTTCTAAAATATGGGCGCCACTGATGGAATGGGTAGAGAAAAATCGATAAGGTGGAAGTTAAGATGGTGACGTTATAGCACATTGCACATTGCACTTTACCGGTTCAGAAGTTAAGGAAATTTTAAGAAGTATATGAGTTATGGGAAGTCTGGTTCTTTTGGGGTTCTTTAAGATCGTTAAATCTGCCCCGAGATCGAGCAGCTGAGATAATATATAGGACTGTTTAGATTGTAAAGAAAATAGAGTCTGAGGCTCTCACCAGCCCCGGGGTTGGGTGGGGTGGGTGGAAATGAAAAAGTGCACAAATGTCTTGATGATGAATTCGAAATGTATGTATATATTTATAGTACTGTGCAAAAAAAAAAAATGACACCTTTCATGTGTACTATTCAGCGCAGGTCAGCACCATGGGTACTTGGAGGAATCTCCCTTTCTGCGAACTATATTTAGGGCACAGCATAAGTGTCAGACAATATTTCTGACTATGATATTCTGATGTGTAATCTTTTTTCCTTAGACCTCTGCAAGACGATGTACTATGAAAAATTATGAAGTACCTTCATATAGTTTTTGAGATGAGCTTACCAAACCTGCACCAATTCAGGCACGTACTTTTTAAATTCTTCAGTTTGTCATTCGTGAAGTAGTCATTGCTGACAATAATGCCATGTCTACCTTGTTTCCATTTAGATGGGAATAAATATTCAACATACTGAATTCATAATGTGACTTCAACAGCATGCAGGCTTTTGGGGACTCCCAGAAGAAAATGTAACTTCCAGGAGAATAAATATTATTTGACAGTCAAAATCACCATATTTAAATAATTATTTTAACTTCGTATAACTAAAGGTAGAACACGATAGTAATAAATAATTCAAGACTCCAGAGCTTTAAAAAGTCATTTTAATTAAATATATCAGCAGTATTCATAATATGTTCTTTTTCCGAACAGATTTTTCGTTCCTGTTTTTTCCATATAAAGCATTTTTATTAAATATCACATTCATGAAAAATTTAGTATAGCAAAGTATTCACCTTGGAGGAATAGTTCACATGCATTGCCCTTAGGGATAATAGATGGAAAGCGGCTGAGGGTTGATTTGTAAAAAAGCATTGATCATGTCAGCATATTTGTATTGTCATTTTTCTAACTCTGCCTTGCTATTTTTTTCGTTTCACTTAACTTTATTTAAATACAATCTTGCATTAAAGTCACGGCATAGGGAATGGTGCCTTATGTTTATATACATATAATATTGTTGGGATTCATTATGGCTAGAACTTTAATGAATATTGTTTATACTAAGCACCGATATTTAACTGTCAGCCATGACTTCATACCATCTTACAGTACAGGGCAGCAGTCTTTAAAACTCGCAAGCATCTAATACTTTATAATGAGGTGCCTCTGTCAATTGTAATAATGTTATTCAAAAGCCGTTTTTTACTTATTTTTGAATCAGTTATCTACGCTAATGTATTGTTTGTTCATACATTACCAAATGCTCTATGCAACATGAACTGTGAAACAGTCATACTTAAAATTTTGCTTTTACATTATGATAAGCTGTGTGAGTTTAGTCTTGTATTTAATAAAAGGTATGCATATGTGCATGTTTCAGGATAATAATTAATTACATCATTCTGTTGCATCTGAAGGCCCTAGTGTCCCCAGTTCCCAAACTTTCCAAGTGCAACTGTGGAGACGTCTGGTGTTCAGTGTCATAACACAAAATGACGACGCCCCCCTGCAGAATGTGATGATAACCCCAAGGCTCCCATATCGCATATATCATAATTATTGGCCTTTGGTTGAAAGGGTCCCCTGAAGGGTTTCAGGCCCCCAAGCGCTGCAGTGACTGTATGGGCGTGTCTTACATCCCCGCTGGAGCGTCTCTGTGTGCACAGTGCATGCAAATCTAACATGAGGCATTTAGATGAGCATAAAGATGATTATGCTTTTTTCTATACCCAAGCTGGTCGTCACATTTTTTTCTTGAATACCAATTCTATAGACTGCCAACTTTTGATATAGAAAATTGAAATTAAAATTGGCTATAATCTTGTGAACTAAACTTCATGTCCACCCAATTTCTCCTCACCTATTCTGGGACTGTTCTCATCTCAAATGTTCACTTTGACCAGCAGGGACTCTGAAGTATCACTTTACCTTCATACTTCTAAACCCAGTGTAGATCAGGTTGATCCCTGATCCATCAATCCTGCGATCTTTAGAGAACCATTGGCGGCCCAGTCCACAGTAAAAAATATCTGTTTCATCATCTTTCATGGAAATCCCCTGCCTGTAGTTAGAGTAATCGAGAACCACGTGTTACAATTATCAGTTTTGAACTGCTAAATCAAATTAATACCAAAGACATGACCATGATCCAGGGAGAAACTTTTAATTCCTGCTTGATGTCTTGCAGCACCTTATAAAATGGCCTGTCTCTCAAACTGAGGATGGCGTGGTTCCACACAGATCTAATAACATCACTGCGGTACGACATTCACTTCTCCGGCTACCGTCCAGCTAGCTTTAGACTTGACTACCAGGGCTATATAGCCAAGATACAGCTGCCTTAGAATACAGAGATAGTAGCCCTAGGTCATTGTTCGCACCCCTGAGTTACACTTACTTTCCTAACATGATTGATGAGTCTTCCATTCCCCGTCCCCAGCATTGTAACACTGCCTTCACTTGAACAGCCACAAGCAAAGCCAATACTTTGTGAAGTCTTCTAAATAACTGCATTCATTCACTCACTGGTTCCAACTAACACATAATCTGACTGCCGCCCCTATTCAAGGACTGGATATTGCATGAGTCTCTCAGTTAACATATCGGCGATTAAAACTTAACAAAGCTGAACTTTGAAAGCTCCTTCAGACTTTTCACCACTTTACTGACAACCGGTTCATTAAAATCTATTTTGTGTTACATCTAGGGACAGAAAACTATGAACCTATCCTCCCACTGACTGCGCACTGAAAACTATTTGAACATGTGTTATTGCTTTTCACAGGAAATATACTAGTAGCTGCTGAGATAATCGTGATCATAATATCCAAATCTGCCCTGGTTACCGTAAACTGGCCTGGTGAATTGAGCACCTTGAAGTGAGAACTGAAGGGAATGTTTGTGTGAAGTTCCTCTTCTGTGGAGTGAGTGGTTTCTGTGTTGTTGACTGGCGAGAACTGTTTTTGTTAATGTAGTGATGAGCTTGAGGCGTGCCTCTCTTATTGAGGCCACTTGACTGAATTAGTTGAACCAACTTTTTGCTTAAATGTATACAGATTATGACTTTTTGCATGTGGAGCCTTTTTTTGGCGACCATCTCTCTGAAAATACTTGTTAACTGAGGTTTGAAATCTCATTTTTACATCTCAAAATGTTATTTAGAAGCCTTTTTCCTACACTCCTATTTTGACAGCTTGTCTTCCATGCCGCATTTTCCTTTTCAATAACTGCTTAAAGCTCTCTTTCCTGTGTTTGTAGGACAGATAATTTGCAGAAAAATTAATTCGTCTTTTGTTTAGAACCTGTCTGAAGCTGCGACTCTCCTGTTTCTCGGATAGTTCCCTTTGATTTTCATCCCCTTCATCATCACCTCTCTCAATCACTTCTGGTCCTTTTTCAACAGTCAAGGTCTCCTTCTCTTCACAGTCTGAGTTTGGAAAGGTGGCACCGCTGTAACCGGGTTTGCTGGACATATCGTCTGGCAGGGGCAGCTTGTCTTTGGCATGGTACATCCCATGCCTCAGACCAGATATCTCCTCTTCCTCTTGGCAGGGGCTTCCCTTTGCACTTTCTCCATCAGCTCGGCATGCCTCTTGTTTAGCTCTTCTTTTCTGTGAGAAGTCAAAGGGCTCTTTCTGGTCCAGACTTCTCAGGACACTAGGGCGTGAGAGTCCAGTTCTTCCAAACACTGTAAAGAAGAAAGTGAGCACATGAATAATAACAATAAATGAAAATAGACACACAACGGTACTCAAGTTGACTTACAAAGATCTGTACAGTATAAATATACACTGGTATGTGCCTAATTGCCAAATCCCTGAATAACAAAAGTTGAGTATAGCGAGGAAGCCTGCAGAGCAGTGCTTAATTTGTAAAATATGAAGTGCAGGTGCTCAAATGTTTGTCGGAGGTTACACCCACTTTCCCCCAGCCCCACCCACTTCCTCCACTGGCTCCACCCACTTACTCTATTGGCTCCACCTACATCCTCAACTGGCACTGCTAAAAGTCAGACGTAATACTCAATCTGAATTTCAGAAGCAGCGACAGCAACAGTGCAAGATTCCCAAGTCAAGTGTGAATCACAAGCTGTGGCCACCACTGCCATGTGCTGCCATCCCCTTATGTGCATTACTTGCGATTGCAAACCTTTATAAGTTGAATTAATAATGCACATTTCATACAAGTTTGTACATAAATACTGCTGCACTAAACACTGCAGTCTTCCCTTTACAGACTACAAACGCACTCATGAATGGCTGATGCCATCAGAGTTTAATTACATCAACTGGGCTGGAGGGCATTTGCATTCTTTGAAGAGAGGATCACAACTTTGTATACGTAATTGGGGTGGTTTGTCACCCAGAGATTCTTTAAGGCAAGGGCAAAGTGGGCAATTAATCTGGACCCCAACCTCCCAAGGCCCTCCCTGGTATTCTTTCTTTCTCTTACTCGCTTCAATTTTTCTCTCCAAATCTCTCCCCACACCCCCGGTCTACCTCTAACTCTGTTTGTCTTTCTCTACCTATCCCTCCCTCTACACCCTGTCTTTTATATATCTTTCCTTCTCTCCTCGCCCATCTGTTGCTCTGTCATCTCTCTCTCAGTATCTGACCTCACCACTCTTTACCTGTCTCTCTCTGCTTCCTTCCTACACTACCTCCCTAACCTCTTCTAAGTTATTCATCACCTCACCTCCCTCTTGCTACCATGCTTCTGCCTCTCCTTCTGCCCCACCTTTCTCTACGTAAGCTCAATCTTTAACTCTGTCTTGTTTACCTCACAAATCAAATCAGTAAATCCTCACCCTTCTCTCAGGTCATTTCTCTATCGCTGTCTCTGACTACTTCCAGTTCCATGACACTTTTCTGTACCACCCTCCACCTTTTTGTGCCCCGCTGCCGCTTCATGTACCATGTATGTATCCTTTCTTCACTTCTCACTTTTCCTCTCTATCTCCAGATTTTTATGTACCCGAGTACTGTACCTCCCTCCTCTCTTTAGTTCAATTTTCTCAGCCTCACTCTCAGGCACATCTTTCAAGCGAGGCTCTCTCACGATCTCACTTCTCGGCCAGTCTCTGTGCCCATCTCTACCCTTCGATCTCTACCTCACCTCCCTGTCTGTTCTCCACCCTTCACTGTGCACCACACTGCACTGTCACCATCATCTCCCTATCTAGCGTCCACTTTCCATCAACCTCACCCCTTTCTCTCAACTGTATACCTCTTTTCCCCACCTATCTTTACCTTTCTATACCTCACCTCTTAATTTTTCTCACTTCTCTATCTACCCACTCTTTCTCACCATTGTCCCTACCTCATTTCTCTAAGTCACATCTAACTCACTTCCTCATTTATTTCTACAGTCTACTCTCTCTCTCTCTCCTATCCTCTCAATTTACATCACCATTCATTGCGTACCTCACCTGTCCACTGTCCCTGTCTGCCACTCTTCCCCTCACCTCTCAGTCTTACTTCTTTCTTACTACACCTCTCCTTCTCTACCTCTTTTTTCTGTCCCTCTCTCATCTTTCTGTGCCCCTTTCCCAGTCTCACCCACTCTCCCTTCCTCACCGACACAACAGCCATCCCTCTACTTCTCCCTCTCCTTATGAACCTTGTATATCACCTCTTACTCTCTACCTCTTTACCTCAACCACTCTCTAGCTTTGTTTCACCTTCAGCTTTCACTACCTCACCTCTGTCTTCTTGCTTCACCTCTTTTTCTCAACATCTCTTCTTTCTGCCCTTCAGCACTCTTGCTCTACCTTTATTTCTACCTCTCTTCTATTGAGGGCCACTCTTCTACATGTTCCCTATAATCATAAGGGCAACCTATGAAACCTACAGCATTTAAAGGCAGAGCATTCATGATTTAGTTTTGGCACCTCCTGCGATCACTGCTTGGGAGCCGAGGGAGCAGCCTTACAAAGACGCACTGGGCCTGCGGAAATACCTGCTGGCAGGTAGCTTGGATGCCACCCTGCCTCTGGCTGATTTCCAAACTGCTTTGACGCCTGCTAACAAAACACCTGTGGCGCAGTGGTGGCCTAGTCTGCAACAAATCAATGCCATTAAGCTTAAGGGCATTGTACAGTACACGGTGCCCGGCGCCGTAGGCATGATTGCTCAGGGCAGGCCTTGGACTCGTTACTCGGTGGTTTACTTCACAATTCACTTCATACGTATAAGTGAATTGTGAAGTGAACCACCAGTGATGAGTCGAAGGCCTGCCCTGAGCAATCATGCCTACGGCGCTGGGCACCGTGTGCAAGTACAATGCCAGTGCCCGGCCAGGAGAAGGGTGGAAGAAGGGCAGGGGCCGGGCAGGGCCTTTAACTTAACCCCTGCCGGCCCTACAGTTTTGCACATTTTTTAAGTACATTGAACCCTTGCACAGCTAGGCTGTGGTTCACCGCTCTGGAGCAATTTAACCCTGTGCTGACGCTGGCGTAGGCCACTCCCGAGTCCCAACCACCCTGAGTTAATGTAATTTACGTAAATGAGGCTTTACTCATGAATTCAGTAATTGCTTTGTCTGTGCTGCACACAGACACACGCACTTAAACTTTATTCTGCCACGCTATGCTTGTCAGTGGCAAAGGAGCAGCGACTGCTCTACTGCACATCCAGAGGCCGGGGGTCGGCCATCATCGATTCTTCATATGGAGCGGGAGCCGGAGCTACCACGCCGGTGACCGTCACGTCACGCCACCCACCACGCTCAAGAAAGAGAAAAAAGCAGCGTTGGTTTGGCAACGGCTACTACTTACAGTTACTGGTGGTGGTGGGTGGCCAAGCACTGGCCTGCCTGCCTTTATTAACTGAAAGCGATAGGCGGCCTAGGTCTGCTACTGCCTGCACTCTTCGGGCGAACCGCTGATGTCTCGTGGCGGGGTGCGCGTGTGACGGGCGTCGCATTTTGAAAAAATCTACGCACACTGCCGCACAGCCCCTACCCCCGCAGAACCAAACCCAGCCCAATCAGTGTCCCGCGCACCGGCAACACTGAACTAAGGGCCGCCACCTAACTAAAGCAAATTGCAATGCGCATCGTCACGACTGAATGTGGATCATATTGGAATCAGTAAATAAATTATGGTTGGAGTGAGTCCGACGGTCTGGACCAGTATGATGCCAGGTGCTATTGCTATAGCAGGGTTTATTTGCTACTTTTATACATGGACTGCAATTGTTCAATTAACCTTACCCGGCATCCCCTGGCCAGACCCAGAAGTCGGGAAAGTTAACCTTAATTCTCTATCGGGCAATGCATGGATTTACCGCAGACACAACTGCCCTGAAAAACGCTGTACATACCTACGGGCGCCTCAGAGAATAACACAGAAAGTACAGCAGGCAATGAGATCAGACATTCATTGGAGTAAACACGTGGCATGGCCTATAGCGGCATGGGAGATACTATAAGAAGATTTTTGAAGTCATGCAATTTTAGTTCAAACTGCAGAACACGACATTGGAGGTATGTGGTATCAGCTGGGGAGGGAGGGCAGTGCACTGAGCGCAGTATGGTGCACACAAGGCGCTTGGCACTCACCTTGTACTCCATCTCCGAGTCCGAGGAGATCTTGTCTACCACATTCTGCCAGTCTTGTCTTTGCACAGTGACTGTGACCTTGTCCAGCAGCTCCAGCATCACCCGGTGCAGCTGCTCATTGGTGGCGTCGAACTGCGTGCGACTCACCTTATCCTCCAGCGCGCGCATGTCTGCTTTCCGAGGAAAGAGAGAAAGAAGGGTAGCGGGGAGGAAGGGTGAAATGAATCATACGTGATGCGCCGAGTCAGTGAGGTTATTTTATATACCGTCTACGCCGCAATGCCATATGACGTGCAGAGTTGCAGACGCCTGGTGTAGACCCGGCCCCGATAGATAAGTGCCGGTGCTAAGCACCGGAAAGCACCGGCACAAATTAAGCACTGCTGCAGAGCAGCATGGTGGCTCCTGCAGGCTCATTGCCACCATTGGCAATGGAGGGTGCAACGCCTTTGTGTGGAGCGAAAGAGGGTTAAAAATGGGAGAGGAGTCATGTTGCTAGAGATTAAAAAGTAAATAACAGGGACCAGCACTCTTGAGGGCCATGAGCAGATAGAGGAACTGTGCAGCACAGAGAGGACAGCACTGTGTGCTGTGTTGTTTCACTTTGGCCTATCAACAGTTGCACCACAGCAGTTCATCCCTTTGTGAATAAGAGATAAGAATCCCTTGTTTCACACCACACCCACGATCCATCTTGACTTTCACAATTGTACGAATCAGAAAACATAACATATTCAGATGCACTTCTGTTTTTGAATCTTTTAGATTTGTACATTTGCACAAATGTAGTTTAATAAGAGCATAAATACTATTTGTTCCAGCAAGTCTCGATAGATTTAGATTCACCGAATTTCAAAAGTGTGTTTTAGTGGCTACTTGATGCATGCTTCCCCTCTCTGTAGTTTTGGCTATCAACTCTTTCACTTCTAAGGACGTGGCCAGTGCTAATCTACTTAACTGGCGCTATTTCACTGCAGAATCAGTGGTAATGTTCTCTCAGATCTAGTAGGTCAAGTGCAAAAATATGTTGTGAGTTGCTGGCAATATAAGCATTATTTTCGAGATGTATTTCTTGTTTTTGTTTAAAGTAAGTCACCTTCCCTCTCTGTGCTAGTTCTTCTTTAGTATTCCAAAATTTCTAAGCTCATTCCACAGTCATGTATATGGCTTGACTACCGTTTATCGAACAGGATAACAACCAGCTCATTTGCTTGTCTGGTGACCTGTAGTCTCCTTCCCATCCTGCGCTGTCCCTAAGGCTGCCTGTGACAATAGTAATTGCATATTTCTAAGGGGACAACCATGGAGGTGGCCCAAAATATCCAGCTGAAACTATGAGGAAAAATAGGGAATCTGGTGCAGTATTCCTGTTTTCACTGGTAATTCCTCATTTCTGAAGATACTCTCATGGTACAACTCAGAATTTTAAGTAAATATTACAGCCCCTGTGCACTCCAAAATGTTCAGTAATTTACCTACAAACTCCTCAAATTTTAGTTGGGCTAGCTGGGTGTATCCTCCAACCAAAGACACCTTCCATCAATCTGCTGATCGTTGTTCTCACTATGAGAACAATCCCAGCTGCACTGGCATATGATGCTATCAGCAAACAATTATTCAAAATGATCAAATTTGACTCCAAATATGCGCAAATTCCAAAATTCATTTAATGTTTTCAAGTTTTTCTCCTGGAAATCTCCTCATCATCTATTTTCCACACATTTCATGATCGTGTCTCAATAGGATTGATAATAGTGACTGTTACATTTTAATTGTTCCATTGTTGTTCAAATGTCCCAATGCATTCCGGACTTCCATGGTCCTTCATCTGTGGAATATTAACAATCACTTACAATGGAAACGAAAACCAAAAATACAATTAACATACATTCAAATGTTTGTGTCCATTAATAAGAAGAACACATTTTCACTAGATGTATAGTGTATTAATCAAAACCATGATTCTTCAACCCAGTAAATTGGAGAGTATTGAAATATTTGATCAATAATAATCAAATCACCATACAAATGGCAGATGAAGGTGGAGGAGTAGAGATCACAGATTCAGTTTTCTATATGGATAAAGTGTACCAACATGTGGCAGACGAGGAGATATACTTTAAATTATAAAATTATTCCTCAAAGGGGTTTCAAGAAGTTCTTGAAAAAATGTTACAGCAAGCTTTGGGTAAAAAGTGGATATCTGAGAAAACTAAACGTTTTTTGCAAATACTGTATCCGTAAAGACTACATTTGTATGTTACCTATAGTACACACAAGTTTGACTGATCCACGTTTCAGACCAATAGTAGATGCATGTGGATCTACACATGAACCAATAGAAAAATATCTGGATGAATTTTTGCAACCAATTGTACAGAGAACTAAATCATATAGGATGTAGCCTTACGGCTAGAGCTGTCGACTTCGAAGCTGGGGAACCAGGTTCGAGTCTCAGCAATGACGCTCAACATCCTGTGATTCTGGGCAAATCACTTAATCTCCCCGTGCCTAACAAAAATGAATGTGTCCTTCTGTAATGAAACTGGTGCTCAAGTAAAGTGCTCTGATACCCGAAGTCTCGGGTCTAGTTCGCGCTATATAAAACTCTAAAAAAATAAATACATAAAAAAAGGATACAACTGCATTTTTACACAAACTGCAAACAGTTCACATTACAGATTAAAGTAATATCTGGTTATGCACTATTGATGGAAATGTTATGTTATGTTATCTGCGTTTATATAGCACACAGCTGCCCCCGCAAAGAGGCGTCCCGGCGCTGCTAGCGTCAGAAGGAAAAGGGCCAGGAACAGAGCAGATAGGCATAAGGAAAATGCAGAAGGACAAGAAGGACTAAACAGAGGGAAAAAGGAAAGTTTTAATTGCTTTCCTAAAGTCCAACATGCGATCCAGGCTGCGGATCTGAGGAGGCAAAGAATTCCATAGCTTGGCAGCCAAGTAACGGAAAGATCGACCCCCGGCCCGAAGGCGCTTCACACGGGGGACAATTACCAAATGCTGCCCCAGGGATCGCAGCAGGCGAGTGGTGGCGTATGGGGCTAATAAGTTAGCCAGGAGGCTGGGCGAAGCAAGTTTCAAGATCTTAAAAGATAAGCAGAGAGCCTTAAATTGAATCCGCTTGGCCACTGGGAGCCAATGTAACCTCCGGATGGCATCAGTAGAGGGACAGTTACGTGGGAGCCCCAACAGGGCTCTGGCGGCAGCGTTTTGAACATGCTGCAGTCGTATTACCTCAGCCTGATTAGCCCCCAAAAGGAGCGAACTAGCATAGTCTAGTCTGGACAAAATGGCTGATTGAACAATCAGCTGACGCGTAGGTGGATCAAAGAACCTCAACAGAGGCCTAAGTCCCTGCAAGAGGCCAAAGCAAGTACCCGCAACCTTTTTGGTATGCTCTTGAAAGCTAAGGGTAGAATCCATCCATACCCCCAGGTTCTTGACCACCAACTTAGGGGTGGGGGTACTGCCAAGTACATTCGGCCACCATTGCTCACTCCAGAGGCTCCTGTCCATCCCCACCAGCAGTACCTCTGTTTTAGTAGCGTTCAACTGAAGGCAGTTTAAGGTCATCCACTCTGCAACGGCTGCCAGGCCGCTCCTAAACCTAGAAGCGTCCTGAATGGAACCATCGGAAAGGGCCACCACCAGCTGTGTATCATCTGCATACGAGACCATGGTGAGGGCCATATTCCTAGCCACCGTTGCAATTGGCTGAACATATAGATTAAACAGTGCGGGGCTCAGTGCAGAGCCCTGGGGTACCCCCTGACCGATGGAATGAGCCTGGGAAAGAAACGGGGGGGCCGACACTTGAAAAGATCTCTCACTCAGGAATGATCTGAACCATTCTAGTGCTAGGCCCACAACCCCGGCATCCTCCAGACGCTGTAGCAGAATCTCATGCGAAACCGTGTCAAATGCGGCACTCAGATCAAGTAGAATCAGTGCCGCTGTATGACCGGAATCGAGAATGGTCCGCAGATGTTCTGTCACCGCCAGAAGAGCCGTCTCTGTACTGTGACCAGAGCGGAAACCATTTTGAGAAGGATCCAAGATGTTATTGGTGTTAAGATATTTCATTAAAGTGTTGTTGACATGGGCCTCTGCAATCTTAGCTACCCAAGGAAGGAGGGATATTGGCCGAAAATTTTCCAGCTGTGCCGGGTCAAGTGAGGGTTTTTTAAGAATAGGAGATACCCTCGCCTGTTTCCACGCCACAGGGACCACAGCAGTAGTAAAAGAGGTGTTGACAACCTGGCACAAAGGTGCCAGGAAAAGAGACAGTGAGTCCCTGAACTGGGCAGGTTTTAAAGGATCGGCCGGAGAGCCAGATTTAATTTTCCTGCTCAATGAAGAAAACTCTTCCAGCGTGATACTGGGAATAGCTGCCAAAGAATGCAGAGGAGGGGATCCACGACAGACGGCCGGAGGAGGAGACCCTTGCGAAAAGGACCGATAGATGGTATCCACTTTGTTAACAAAAAAGTTGCCAGGTCTTCACACTGTTGCTCAGAACTAATCACGGAAACAGAGGAGTTATTCCTTACTCTGAGGTCCTTAAGAATTTTAAAAATACATTTGGCCGGATTAGGGCTTAGCTTTATTTCGTTGGCATAGTAAGCCGCTCGAACAGTGCAGACGGTTCTGTGATAGTTTTTAATAGCGGCCAAATAGCATTTCTTTACTGCAGGGTCATAATCCTTTCTCCACGCGCGCTCTAATTTCTTACATGCTTTCCGCAGTGCAGCCAGTGTGTCATTGTACCATGGGCTAGGGTCCAGAGTGCGGCCTTTCAACCATTTAGCTGGAATGAGGGAATCCAGCACTTGGACAATCCAGTTGCAAAAGGCTCTGTAGCCCACATCTGCATCGTTGTGTGGTGCCGGAATATTAGCAGCAAGAAGTGCGTGGAAATCCTCCAGTCTCAGTTTACGCCAAGGTCATCTAAAGACGGGGGGAAGAACAGCCCTGTCAAGGGGCTCGGGAGCAGGAAAAGACATGGATATTAAAGAGTGGTCAGACCAACCTACAGGTTTAGGAGTCTCCACCATGGCAAGAGGAATATTAGAAAAAATGGGGTCTAACAGATGGCCAGCTGAATGGGTGGGGCCGGGAACCAGTTGATTTAGTTGGCAAGCTGCCAGGTCCGCAAGTAGACTGCTGACTACGGTATCTTGCACAAGGTCGAAATGCAAGTTAAGGTCACCCAGGATGCTGAAATTGGCTGTACCCATTGCAAGCATGCAGGTGGACTCCAACAGGGCAGATTTAAATTTCGTAGCAGGCCCCGGAGGGCGGTATACTAACAGCCCTGAAATGGTCAGATGGGCGCTGAAAGTAATACTAAAACGCGCACATTCACAGCCCTCCATTGCTTCTTTGACAAATAGGCATGAATAGCAAGATCTAAAAATGACCGCAATGCCGCCCCCCCCTAGACTCTCTGTTGATGGTAAGAATGGTGTAACCAGGAGGCAGCGCTAAATTAGGTTCAGCTACCGTATCCTCATTGAGCCAAGTCTCAGTTAAAAAAAACACATCCGGAGATTCCTCCATAACCAAATCGTAGACTTCTAGATAATGTTTGGCCAGTGACCGCACATTCAGATGGAGCATTCTCACTGACGGTCTAGGCTGTGCAGGAGGAGGTAAAGGAGGCCGCGGCATAGGGGAAACGTACCTACAGCAGGGACATCCAAAGGGCCCTTCCAAGGGACCCAATCGAGGCCCACTACATCCTTTAGCCATAGAGTTAACTGCCAGTAGCTCCGCTTTAGAATACGTGCGCCGTCCCAAAGTGCTCCGGCCAGCATTCTTGGCGAGAGGCGTCGTACAGGCGCGGACGGGCGCAGACGGGCTTGCCTTTGGCGCGCCACCGGCACGCCACCGGCGCTCCCGCGCCATGCCCCGGTAAAATACCGGTGGTGTTAGGAAGCGCAAACAACTGGACCGCCAACCAGCAAAATGGCGGCTGGAGGTGGCCGGCCGGAAGTGGGGGTCTCCGGCGGCAGCGTTTCACATCACCCTCCACATCAATCAGCCCAAAAAGGCTGCGGTGGACCGGGGTGTGGAAACAACGAGAATGCAGATGGCCAGGGAAAGGACACAAAGGTAAAGGCAACAATACTCAGTAAAAGGGGGAAATGAAAAGCAATAAAAAGATGTTTTTTAAAAGGCGTAGGCAGCAGAAAATAAAAACAACGCTACCGGCGAAGTGCTCAGCCGCACGACAGCTGGGAAGTCAATGTCATTGTACACCTCAATACCACACAATGAAGGTTTTAGAGGCAGTGGAATGGGCTTTACTACAATGGACAATCTCAGAGTGAAGAAAGTTTTTTTGCTAGAATTGTTACACTCCATAGTATACCACAGTTACTTCCAATGGCAAAATGAATACTGTCTCTAACAGAATGGAACATCGATGGGTTCTACTGGAGCTCTGAGCTATACTAATATTTTTATGAAAAACTGGAGGAAGAATTAATCTACAATAATGACACTTGGATGACACATCTAAAGATGTATGTTAGGTTCATTGATGACATTCATAGTTTGGCATGGAGAGATTCAAGAATTGGAGAATCGTATTATGGAGTTAAATGAAAAATATCATAGCATTAAATTCTCATTTGTGATAAAGCAAACTTCCTTTTTTTTTTTTTTCCATAAACCATTTCTTTATTTTAACATATATGAGCAAACATACAGAAAAAAGCAAAAAGACAGTTTACAACAAAATTAACAAGCTATTCCTTGTCATAACACCAATAAATTCACGAAAAATAAAGATTTACACAGGGCCAAGACAAACAGCGTCAAACACATACCATGTATACAGGGGCGACTTCATGGCAGAAATCGTTAGCCTTATGCAATTCATCATAAGGCAAAAACTAACTCTTCTACCTTAATCCTTCAACCCAATCTGTAAGTGGGCTCCATATGTTTAGCCCTTTATTTCTTCCTTTCCTACCTTTTTGTTCGTAAAGTGCTCTTTCCAAGTTAAATATATGTAAAAGCCGGGCTTTCCATTGCAAAAAAGTTGGAGGAAGAGGATCTAGCCATGCTGAGGCAATGCATAATCTAAGCACAGACATAGCTATGAATAAAAACTCACTACTAGAGTCATCTTGTGCAGTTACCCCTAGTAACATAAGCTGAGGAGACAACTGTACTTCTTTTTTAAAACGTATTGTAAAAAGCCTGAGACTTCACCTCTTAAAGTATCTAAACTAGAGCATGTAGAAAAAATGTGGGTCATATCCGCCCCATGTCCATTACACCTAAAGCAATGGGTCCCATCCATACCACCCCATTTAACAATTTTTGCCGGGGTGATGTACAGATCAAAGAGAGTCTTGAAATGTTGAGCCCGTAAGCTTGCAGTGCATAATACCAGATTCGCCATTTCTATTGATTTAAGAAGACATGGATCTGCCACATCCACCCTAACCTGCCATTTCATAGAGTGCTTTTCAAGATCGTCTGTTACACCCTCCAGCAATATGCCATACAGAGATGAAATTGACAGACCAGATGTTCCAATAAGAACTTCCAACAATGGAATCACGGAAAACCCCACTGCCCCCCCAGCTTTTTAAAAAAGAAAATCTCTTATTTGTAAAAACTTAAAAAAATCCTGGCGATTAATGTTAAATCTAGCCCTAACTATGTCAAAAGAAGAAATATGTTTCCCTTTCAAAAGATCGCCTATCCTAAAGACACCTGCTTTCTCCCACCTTTGTAGATGCCCGTCTGCCACTGTCGCCGGTATCAGATTATTTTCCATCAATGGAGTGTATCTACTAAATCTGCCAAGCCCTATTCTTTTCCCGATCCATGCCCAATTTCGAAATGCTGCCATAAGAGTCTTATAGCGAGTCTTTTTAAAGTAATCAGGCTCATATATTTTTAACAAACAGCCATTAGCCCATGAACCAATCAAGTTTTCAAATATTGAAGGCACATAATTAGGATCAATATCTCCCTTTTTCATATCTCCAAATAAAGGCCAATAATATTTTAAAGAAGCTGCTAAATAATAAAGTTTAAAATTAGGTAAACCAAGACCGCCCCTCTCCCTAGGAAGAGATAAAAATGTATTCGATCTGCGTGTCCACTTGTAGGACCATATAAATCTGGCAACTTCCCTTTCAATCTGTATAAACCATGCATTATGTACTTCTAGAGGAATTGTACAAAAAATATAAAGCAGTTTAGGCAAAATCAACATCTTAATCAGGTTGCATCTACCTATTATAGATAGCTTTAAATTGTCCCAGAGGCACATATCTTTCTTAATTTTGCCGATTATGGGAGTAAGATTTATATCTATAATATCTTCAACTTTAGCTCTTACTCGTATGCCTAAATATATAGCCTCTTCCACAATCCTACTATCTGGGTTTTTGCCCTATTCAACCGATAGCCAGAAAATGAGCCAAAATGCTCCGCCAGTGTCTCAACTTCAACCATTGCCCTGTCCGGCTCAGAGGTAATAATAGCCACATCATCGGCATAAGCCAATCATTTTGTGTCACGGCCGTGTAAACTAAAAGGGGAAATATTCACAGAGGCCTCAAGACGTCGGAGAAAGGGGTCTATATATATTGCGAACAGCAGGGGGAAGATGGACACCCCTGTCTAGTACCCCTGGCTATCGTAAAAGGCTCTGACTCTCCTCCCATAATTTGTAGACGAGCTATGGGTTTTTATACAAAGCCTGAATAGCCTTAATAAACCCTGAGCCGAGGCCATTAGCTTCCAGACACCTCCATAGATAACTCCATGACACACGGTCGAACGCTTTTCAGCATCTAAAAAGCCACAGCTAAAGGTTTCTCTAGGACATCTGCAGCATCAAATAGCGAGATAAGCCGCCTAATATGATCATCCATCCCCCTGCCCTGAATAAAACCATGCTGCCATACTGAGACTAACTGCTGCATAACCTTATTCAATCGTGATGCAAATATCTTTGAATATAATTTCACATCACTGTTTAACAATGTTATTGGTCTATAAGAACCCATATTCCTAAAATCCTTCCCTTTCTTTAAAAAAATAATAATATTTGCGGTCTCCCATGATGCCGGAGATCTGGCCCCCTTTCTAACTTCTTTAAACAACCCCAAAATCTCCTGGCCGACCTACTTAACAAAAATTTTATAAAATTTTAATGGTATAGAGTCCGTACCGGTGGCCTTACCAGATGGAAGAGCTTGCAAAGCCCCATAAAGCTCCTCCTGAGAAATTTCAGTGCCCAGAAAAAAAGCCTCCTCTTGTGATAACCTCACTTTAGGTGGAAAGTCGTGCTCATAAGTTATATCATCTTCTGCAGGTGGGGCTACCGCAGTATACAATACCTCATAGTATTCTTTAAAGGCTTCTCCAATCTCAGTGGCATCGGACACTATATCCCCCTGCAGATTCCTAATTTGTTTTATATGCCCTATCGCTGTCTGTTGCCTAGACCTAACTGCCAATAGTCGCCCTACTGTCTCACTATATTCATAGCATTGTTGTTTTTTAGCGAGGTACTTGCCGGCCATTTTAGCTATGTAAAAATCACTTAAAGCAGCTTTAGTCACCATATTTGAATCTAAAATTATGGAAAGATCACCGCCATTATTTACCTCATAAATTAATTCAGTCTCCAAAAGAGCTAATTTCTGATACTAGTGTTTAATTTGTTCGGTGCTTTTCCTTTGCTTATTCAAACTATATCTCAAAGTCTCCCCTCTCACTGACGCTTTAAAGGTATCCCATACCATTCCTAGGGGTGCGCTATTTTTATTAAACCTAAAGAATTCGCTGATCCAGCCTCTCATATAATTTACATAATCCTGATCAGAAAGAAGTGCTCTTTCGAAAGTCCATTTATTCTGTGTCCTAATTAAACCTACCAATGGAAATTCATACACTACCGGATTGTGGTCCGACATTACCCTAGGGAATACCTCTATCCTTGCATCCTTCAAAAGAGATGGTGAGACCAAAAAATAATCCAACCTGGCAAATTTCCGATGGGGGGCCGAATAATAGGTAAATCCAGGCTCTGTGCCCCTCAAGCTAGACCATGCGTCAATCAAGCCTACATCTCTAAGTAGATTTTTCATCGCCCTGCAGACTTGAGGTTTACGGTTCGTGCCTACTACCCCGACTTTATCTACCGTACCCCTAGATCCATTAACATTTAGATCCCCACACACTAGATAGGGGGCGGGCCACGAAGGAAGCTCAATGGATAGGTGGTTCAATACTGAAGGGTCATCTAAAACGGGAGCATATACTGAGCACAGAGTGAATATCCCGGCCCCCCCCTTAATTTCCATAATTATCCACCTACCATGCTTATCCACACTCTTTCTCTCATATATGATATTTTTACTTTTAAACAAAACTGCCACTCCCTTAGTCCTGACATCCTGAGTCGTGTGTGCAATTAACTTAAACCCTAGGGTGTCAAGCACTTTAAAATCCTTACAAGATATATGAGTCTCTTGTAGACAAACCAGATCTGCTCGTAGAACTTTAAAATCTTCTTGTATCCTTCTTCTTTTAGTCCTATCATTGAGGCCACAGATATTTATAGTTGCGATGCGGATATTAGCCATTATTCATTTAATCACTTCTCTTCGCAGAAACTCAGCCAAATTAAGCATAAGACTCCGAGCATCACAGCATAAAATGCCTATCAGATTTCTAGGAAAGCATTGGGTACTTGTTTTAGCGATTTCCGTATTTTTTCCCATCTTCAAGCACACACAAAGAATCAAAAAAGAAAAAAAAAACATAACACTCTTTAACTGTAGTTTGCTCTCAACTTTAACACCAAAAACACTGCCCCCCACCCCTCCCACCCCTCCCACCCCCTTCCCCCCCACCCACCACCCCCACCCCCACCCTACAAAAGCTACCAGACCTCCCAGGTCTGAGTGATAGAGAAAGCACATAGCACCACGGCGCCACCACCCCCCCACACGGAAAAAAAACAGAAGAGAAAAAGAAAAGAGGCACATAACATGCAGCCAGCCCTATTCATAAAATTCTTATTCTTTTCTTTTCTCCCCATGAATTTGATCAAGGTACTCTCTAGCCTGAATTTCCGATGTAAAAAATCTAAGAGCCCCTTTAACAATCGTTTTAAGCCTTGCCGGAGCCAGTAAAAACGCCTCAAACCCTGCATCCTGAAACGGTTTGATTAATTGCCGCAAGCGCCATCTACGCTCTACAATTATATGACAAAAGTCAGGGCGCACAAATAAAGAAACATCCTTAAACTGCCTTCTAGCCTCAGGGCGAGTTTTTTCAAAGATAGACTGCCTAAGTGCAAAGTTGCCAAAAAAAACAGAATTGCCCTCGGCTGACTAGTGTCCCTGTTTGACGCCTTCTGACGAACAAAGGGGTATCTGTGGACCCTCTGAATTTCTCGCTCCCAGTCCCACCCATTAAGCTCAGGGAAGGACTCCTTAAAAAGACCAAGCATAAAACCCTGAATGTCATCTCCTTCTATGCCTTCCTTAATTCCAAGGACTCGGAGATTATTTCTTCGTTGGCGATTTTCTATGTCCTCCAATTTCCACATTACGTCAGATAGTTGGGCCTCATGAGTCTTTGTTCGCTCCCTCACCACATCCAAATCCTTCTCCACTGCCACAGTTCTTACTTCCATAGCATCCAGTCTTTCGCAGATTTCCCCGCAGGTGCGTCCTACTTTCCGAATAGCTCCTTCCAGTTTTTTTGTGCCCTGTCTTGTCTTTTTCCCATCAGCTCTAGTTTCTGCACGATGTTCCTTAATAGTCTCCAGGATAAGACTCGCCAGTGATTTTTCATTTGTGGCGGAATCACCGAGATGTTCCGGCAAGGAAGGATCCATAAAAACTGCAGCTGATTCCAAAGGGGCAATAATTCCGGTATCCGAGTAATCCCACTTCAGGCCAGAAGCCCCACTATTTTTCTTCCTCCGTGTCTTTTTAAGCCCCTTGGAGCCTTTTAAAGTCCTCCGCGATTTTTTGTGTTGCTTTCGAGCCGTTTCGGGGGCTTCCAATGTACTAGACCCTGAAGTAGTATCGATGTGGTCGGATTCGCTATAGTCAAGATCGGAGTCTGAAGTCCCTGAGAGAGAGTCTTCTGTCAGAGAATAGAATTTATCTGGACCGTCCAAGATAGCCTCTGACATAATCTCTGTAGATGTTAACTTATCAACATCCATATCTCTGCCCCGGTCTGGAGCTGAGCATGGAACCTCCAGTGGAAGGAAAGTCGATTCATTAGTTAAGGGCTGGGCAGTCGATTTCACCGCCTGTAATGGTAATTGCACTACAGCCCTGGCGTGGCAGGATGTGACCGTATTAACTTCATTAACCACATGCATTTCTTGTATATCCTGGGCCACCTTGCTAGTTTGAGGAATGCACTCTAAACCAGCATTAGCAACAATATCCTCATCCCTGTCCATTTCCACCTCACCCTCCACATTCGCGGGTCCATCTCTGGTTTAAAAAAATGCAGTAATAGCCAGCTGAGGTGGTGTAGACGTGGTAACGGAATCATTTTCTAGAGCTGCCCCTGTTTCTTCCAGAACTTTTGAGACGCTACCCTTTTTACAAGCTGCTTGGTTTTTTCCTGCAGAAACCTCCGTTTAACTGTCCCTGTATCCTGTAGTTTTTTCAGGATGCGACTCTCTTGGGGTTTACCTAAACCAGTCTCCATATTCGCAGGTGATAGCTCTTGTCTACATTGAGCAGCATTAGTCTCTTTCTGCTCTTTCTGCTCCCTCTGCTGTCTCGTAGATTTAGGTGGCATTTTCCTAACGATAGATGACCAGCTGCTGAGCACACTCCGTACTTTCTGAGCAACTCCTCCACTGGCAGCAGAGACTAAACCAGCCCACAAACGTAGGGAGCAGCGCAAAGATTCAATCCATTCCATGGGCGGTAAAGCCCTAGCGACCGTCTTGTATTGTGCTGCCCCTGCCTCCTGAGAGCCGCTGCGTCTCCCTACCGCTGCTGCGCAGATCCGCGACTCCTGAACCAGCAAGCGGCGTGTGACGGCCGCGGGCGTCTCTCGGAGCACTAATCGCCGGAAAGGACACCGGTGCAGCCCAGAGCCCAAATCGACTCCCGCCTCATCAGGATTCATCCGTATTCAATCCGGTAAGTCGGGCCATCTGAGACCTTCCAAACCTCCCCAACTACAATCCGTGTGGGAATCTGGGGAAGAGGCTCCGCCGCAGAGCTCTACGCCATCGCCATCTTGCTTTCCCGCTCTACAAACTTCCTTTTTTTGGACGTTTTAGTGGCAGTACAAAAAAGAATTTCAAAACAAGGGTCTATCGGAAGCCAGCTGACAGAATTCTTTTTTGCATTTTCAAAGTTTTCATCCTGACTCTCTCAAAAAAATCTACCATTGTCTTAGTTTACCAGACTCAAATGTAATGCTTCAAATCCAGCTGAATATACCACAATAGAACATGAAGACAAATACAGGTTTTTAACAAAACCTTACCCAGAGAATATAATAAAGAAATCTGTTGAGAGACTGACTATGAAGAATAGAGAACAATTGTTGACAAAGTCAATTCGTAATAATGAACCAAGAATCACTTTTGTGTCAAACATTTCTACTAGTATTTCCAAGATTAGAAGAATTAATAAGATTTTTGGGAACTTTATAAGAATCCTTCACTATCCTCCACTGTTTGCATTTCAATGATCATGCAACATCAAAGAGTTACTGGTTAATAAATAACAGAACAAAATAAGAAAGTGGAATTTAAAGGATCCAGAAAATGTTTCAACTCTGTACATTGTAACAACCTGATACAAGGTAATGTTGTGGTACATCCACATAAAGGTCACCGAATATCCCTCAAACATAACGCAGCATGTGATAGCATGATCTGTATCTATGCACTGAAATTTCCATTTGGATTACCGTACGTGGGCAAAATGGAGCGGAAAATAAAGAATTTCAGAACATTAGAGTAACATTAGAACTTGTAATGGAAAGTCCAGCGTGGCTGTGCATCTTAATGAATTTAAACATAATGTGACACAACTGCAATTTCAGATGTGTACACAGAAAACTTTGATTTGACAAACAGACTACTCTAATGGGACATTATTTGGATAAGGCATCTGGATACCATGCAGCCAAAAAGAATGAATGATCGAATAAAAATGACTTGTTTTTTATATCTGGAGTTAGTTAATGCATTAGAAGTTTTTACACTATATTGTCATTGAAAAAATGCTTATCATGGGTGAGCATTTCGATTACTGTTTATTTGCATTATTTTAATTTATGTTCATATTTCATACTTTTTTATATTTTGCATACTTTATTATTTTCACATTTAATTAATTTCCACTTTTTGTAATACATAATTTGCATAGGAAGTAAAACCTTGTTATAAGGTAAGAAGATCATGGTCAATCAATCACAATGGAGGGACTCTGGGCTTTTTGGACAGGTCCAGCATATGTGCCCAAACTTAGTAGAGATACAGAAAGTATGCTGTTCCTAATTACGAGACAAGGGAAAACTAGGGGAACCGGTTTTGCGTGGTCATGAGAAGTAGGAGAACGGGGATTCTTCCTCTTGGAATTTGGGGCCCTCACACACCCAGCTGGGTGTCATGCTTCATCATAGGGCTGCTCCTCGTCAGGTCGGCGCTGCAATACCTGACGGGCTCCCTATGAGGGGCTTTTTGGCGGAGATCTTTTATTCCAAATTGCCGTTTGGTGCTGTGTGGGTGAGGGGCCTAACCAGTCTAGATGAGTGAGTGGAGGTGTGTAACCTGAAGGAAGTTTAAAACAGGTTTGGAAGTACCAACGAAAACAATTTTAATCAATAGGTCTCCCAACCTGATTAAAAGAAACAAAGGCGCATGTCTGAGGTTATGTCTCAGGTAGGGCGCTCTATTGTGTGGTCAACATGTTTCTCGCCTGGTAGTCAATCAATCTGGTGGCGATTCGTCAGGACCTTCTAAAATCAAATCTATCTACACACGGGTGGTTATATGGTGTAATCTACCTCTTTAAACCAACCTAACACATACTATGTGTAGTACCTGATAGAACATGACCAACCCCAGTCGGGTTTCTCATTTTACTTAATCAATACCCGGCAGGTATCACACCTTCTGCCGATCCCGGCAGAAGTGGGTAGATCAGAGAGCCTTTTGCTGATTCAGCAAACTACATAGGAAAATTCCTTGTGTGATACCTGCCGGGGTTGGAGCGAGTACTTCCTGAGAATATACTAACCGCCACACACTTAATCTACGGGATAAGATACGGTAAGATGATTGGACCATTAATGGGTTTTTGGGTCCAGCATGGTCAGCAATAACAACATAACTGTTTAGTTTTCTGACATACACCAGAGAGCAATAACGTAACTCTTAGACCTGTCAGTCTTTGGGTGGTCTTCCCTCAACTTTTTGCCTGCTTACCTCCACTTTTTTGCTGTATCTTTTGGTTGGCTTAGGACCTTGAGCACGTTACCACTGCTGATCAGTGCTAAAATGCATGTGCTTCTCCCCTAAACATGGTGACATTGGTGTATACATGTTTGGCATATTTAGTTTACTATAAGTCCCTTGTAAAGTAGTACACCATATACCCAGTGCCTGTAATCTAAATGCTACTCAGTGGGCCTGCAGCACTTGTTGTGCCACCCACACAAGTATCCTTTCAAACCTGTCTCTGGCCTTCCATTGCAAGGCCTGTGTGTGCAATTTGCTGCTACTTCAACTTCGCACTTAAAACCACTTGGCTGGCATTGGGAATTCCTTAAAACCATTTTAAGCTGTAATTCCTGATTAGAAAGGAGTAGCTGCATCATGTTTCATATCTTTGGAATGGCAGTGATAAATCCTCTTTACTGGTAAGCGTGATTTAACATTACTGTTTTAGAAATGCCACTTTTAGAAAGTGGACATGTCTCTGCTCTTACTGCTCTGTGTGCCTTGTAGCTTGTCTCCAATACACGTCTGGGATGGGTGACAGCTACACTTTGTGTATTCCCTCTAGACAGCCACAAACACAGGAAGAGTGGGTGTGACAGAGAACTCATCTACATTCATCTACATTCTGATAGCTCTTCCTGGTCAGGAAGAGGGGGGGGCTGACACTTACACCTGAATAGGCAGTGTCCTGTGTCCCACACAAAGGGCTGATTACCACCTCCCCCCCAGATATCCTGGCAGAGAAGGCTGGAATGAAAGGGAACCTGTGCACTGCAAGAGCTGCTTTGAAGTCACCCCCACTTCAAAGGCGCATTTGGGTATAAGTACTAGGGCTCTGACCCTACCAAGGCAGTACACTACTGGACCTGTGAAGAACTCTGCCAGGAGTAAAGACTGCTGTGCTACAAGGTTTGCCACTTTTCCTGACTGCAGCTCTGTTAATTGTAGTTTTGGTTTTGGTTTCCGTTGTAGATGATTGTTAATATCCCCCAGATGAAGGGTTAGGAGGTCCCTCACTAACTGCACCTGGTTCCATATCATAACATAACATAACATAACATAACAACAGTAATTCTATAAGAGAACATTCAGTCCACCAATAGGCAGACCAATAAATATTATATCAAGAACTGAGATAGGCCATATATCTCCCTTTTACACAACAAAACAATAAAAACACAATAAGCATATTCAGGACATCATTTTGTTAGTCCATAAATCTGCAGGGCTTCCTCTTGATCTGAGTGCTTCTTTGAAGTGGTGCATCTAGTGACATCACATCATTAGATCTGCATGCTGTCCACTTGACGTGAGGATTCTTCAGATACATCCTTTCCAGTGAATTGATATGAGCAATATTCTTCAAGCAAGTGACACTCCTGCTGTTATTCTCAACTTCACACATTAGATTGGTTATACATATCACATCCCACTTTGGCCACAGGTGTCACATTCCACCATTGACCATTTGCTATGAAAACAGCATTAACTCTGACCTCTACTGCTTGCACCGGGTCTCTAATTTTGGGTAACCCTTTTCTAAGCAGTAAAGAGTCATTGATGTGAATCCAATCACCTGCAACCACATGAAACCAACCCACTCTTAAACCCTTTTCATTGTTCTCTCACTATCAGAGCGAGTAATATTAAGCATATCACTAGAATGTTTGCTGTCATTGCTCAAAGCTGCAACACACGATTTCTGATTAAGAACCTTGACCATCCAAGAAGGACATAAAGCAAATACAATCTTTCTTCACCTCATTAGCTCAAAAGGAATTGCATTTATAATAGAATGTGGAGTGGTTGCATAAGCCCAAATAAGATCCCTGATGGCATCAGCACAATCCACTCTTGATTTAATTGTAGTTTGAATACAACCCACCAACACTCAGTTGAATCTCTCAACTATGCCTTTAGCTTGTGGTTGATAGATTAGAGTCTGTATATGTTTGATCCCACATTTATCTAAGAACTCTGATTCTCTGGGACCACCCTTCATGGCAAACACTTCTTGAAAGAAACAAAGGGCACTAGTAGTGGTTGGTTCTGTGACATAATTCACCACCTTGATAAATGGTTCATCAACCCTATCACATATCTCATATGACATGGAAGTACATGAAAGGAACTCAAGAAATAAACACCTACCCCCAACAGGAATAAGAGTGGAAACGGAAGCGATAAGATGTTTATTGCTGGAACTACACTGTACACAGTAGCATACCAGACTTTCTACTTCTCCAAAGATGACAGGCCATCAAACTTTGCCTGTAATTCTCCTCTTAGCGGCACTCATGCCTAAAAGACCCTTGTGATACATCTCCAAAATTCTTTGTCTGAAACACTGAGGTGGAAATAACCTGTCCCCTCTTACAAACAAGCCATTCTCTAAAGACAATTCATCTGCTACTTTGCAGAACGGTTGTAAATGAATAGTAACATACTTTTCCTTAGGCCATTCTGATGTAACAGCATTTCTTACTTCAAACACCTTTTTATTTGCTTTCTTCTTTGTGTGCCATTCCTCCAGGTCTGGACAAATTACAATGCCCTCTGCCTTAGCTATTATATATTTTTCAATTCATTATCCCTGTTACCATACTGGGTCTCCTCACTTACTGGTAACCTTGATAAAGAAATCCACTTTTACATTGCTCCACCTGCACTGTAGTTCAATTTTAAATTAAACTTTAACAATTTTGTCGCTAATTTAGTCAGTCTCCCTGTAGCATTTTTAAATTTTTTGCTCCCTATAATATATCCAGCAGTGGATTATGATCCATTATGAAACGCCCTTAAAAACAGCTATGGTTTACATTTTTCAATTCCCCATACACAGGCTAGCATTTTCTTTTAATTACTGTGGAGCATGTTTCCACATCTCTCATCCTCCTTGACTCAAAACCAATCGTGACCTATTTAGACTCATCTAATTGGGATAGTTCCCCCATGCCATAAGCACTTGCATCCACTGTCACAAACATGTGATGACCCTCAAGCAGGGACAGACACAATACTCTGCTTAATTCAACATTCTCTTGGCATGATGAAGACCATATAAAATCAGTGTTTCTTTTTAAAGATTTCTGAAGCTTTCAGTAATCTCTACAAATTTTTTAGTGAATTTTGAATAAAATTTGCATAGACATAAGAATGAACGTAACTGGTCTTTGTCACAAAGATGAGGGGCTCTTACCATACTATCACTATACCTGATTTCAGTTTAACCACTTCGCTAGAAAGTATGAGACTTAGGTATTCTATTTCATTTACACAAAAGTGCACTTGTCCCACCTTAATGTGGCTCTCCGTTCTTGCAATCCACTAAGCACTTTATTCAGGGTCATATTATGGTTAGCTACCATCTCTGCAATAACTAAAATGTTGTCCTGAAAAACAACTTAGTTACATGTTTTTACATCTTTGCCATGAGTTTCTGAAATACAAAAGCTGCAGAGGCCAATCCAAATGGTATATGGAAAAATGGGAAGGTACCATCAGGCACTTCAAATGCAGTAAGGTGATGAGAGTTTGTGTTCACTTTCACCTGATGGTAAACTGCCCGGAGATAAAACTTAGTGAACTATGTAGATTGACCTACTGCAGTGATAAGTTATTCTATGTGATGTAATGGTAAAATTTCCACCCAGGTAGCATCAATCAATCAATCAATCAATCAATCAGTAGATTTGTAGAGCACTTCTTGTCACACACGAGGGTATCCAGACGCTGACAGGGTCCAGTTGATTAGCTGAATAGCTAGGTCTTCAGGGACTTTCGGAACTCTGGAAGAGATGGGGAGGTCGCTCAATGAAAGGGTAGCTCGTTCCATATCTTCGCTGCTAGGTAGGAGAAGGAGCGCCTTCCGCATCTGCTACGTGGGATGTAGGAGATGAGGGTTAGAGAAAGGGACGCAGAGCGGAGGTGTCTGATGGGCTGACGGAAGTTCAGGTGGTTGTTCACGTAGGCAGGTCCACAGTTGTGTTGAGCCTTGTATACATGGGTCAGGAACTTGAACTGGCATCCTTTCTGTACAGGGAGCCAGTGGAGTTCCCTGGGGTAGGGGTGATGTGGGTTCAGTTTGGGAGATCCCGGATGAGTCTGTCTGCTGCATTCTGTATGATCTGTAGTCGGAGGAGGAGGTGAGATGCGATTCCTGCGTAGAGAATGTTGCCGTTGTCCAGTTGGCTTGGGAGGAGAGCCTTGGTGATAGTGCGTCTTGAGCTTTGGGGAAGCCATTTGAATACCTTACGAAGCATGCAGAGGATGAAGAAGGAGGAGGAGGAGACAGAGTTGACTTAACTCGTCATGGTTAGCTTGTTGTCCAGAATGATGCCTAGGTTCCTAGCATGGGGGTAGAAGTAGGTCAGAGTTCTGAGGGCCACCATGATTAGTACCCTGGGGAGCTTTTGTTTCTGCAAATTAGTACCTCTGACTTGTCCGTACTGAGCTTCAGGCAGTTGTCCTTCATTCAGTTGAGTCATCTGACATGCAGTTGTTAATCTTGGTGTTGGTGGTGTCTTCGGAGAGGGAGAGGATGAGTTGTGTGTCATTGGCGTAGGATATGATATTGAGTCCATGGGTTTTGGCGATGCTGGCCAGAAGTGTCATATAAGTGTTGAAGAGGGTGGGGCTGAGAGAGGATCCTTGGGGTACACCACAGATGATTTACTTGGGTTCGGCGGTGAAGGGGGGATGGTGGAATTTTTGCATTCTTCCAGTTAGGAAAGAGGCGATCCATCTGAGAGCGGCTCCATGGATGCCTATGTTGTGCAGCCTTGTGATCAGTGTATGGTGGGAGACCATATCAAAGGCTGCTGAGAGATCAAGGAGGATCCCCGGTCGAGTAGGGCTCGGATGTCGTCGGTAGCCGTGATGAGAGTTGTCTCGGTGCTGTGGTTGCTGCGAAATCCGGATTGAGAGGAGTCGAGTAGGAGGTTGCATTCCAGATGTGAGGAGAGTTGTTGGTTGATGGCTTTTTCTAATACTTTGGCAGAGAACGGGAGCAGGGAGATCAATTGGTAGTTGTTGAGTTCGCTGGGGTCTGCAGATGGTTTCTTTAGTAGGGCGCTGACTTCTGCATGTTTGAAGTCCTCGGGGAAGGTGGCCATGGCATTTAAGGCATTGAACAAGGTGGTGAGTACATAGCTGATTCTGGCTTTGCCTAGGTTGAAGATGTGGTGAAGGCATGGGTCGGCTGGGGCCCCGGAGTGCACCAACGTCCTGATAGAGGCGGTGTCCATTCGGTTAGTTGGATGTCTGTGTTGGTAGCAGGGTCATTGTGTTGCATGAAGAAGTCAATGGCCTTGGGCTGGGGTTTGAAGTTTCTGTAGATGTTGACGATCTTGTAGTGGAGGAAGTTTGCAAGGTTGTCTCAGAGTTCCTGTGAAGAAGTAGTGTTGTTTGTTGCAGCTGAAGGGTTGGAGAATTCTTTGACAATGTTGAAGAGTTCTTTGCTGTTATTGGAGCTTGATTTGATGCATGAGTCTAAGGCTGTCTGTGGTAGGATAGGATAGGATAGGATGAGGATTTATAAAGCGCACTAATACCTGTAGGTGCCAAGGCGCTAGGCGGTTGAGAAGAGACAGGAGGATGCAGAGCTGCTGACTATATTGAGAAAAGCCTAGTCTACCTCACCGGCTGGACTCAGTGAGTCAGACTACTGCCGTTCCTATCAGAACCCAGGGAGATCAGCTGTGGAGTACCCCAGGGTTCCTCCCTGTGCCCCACCCTCTCCAACGTCTGCATGTTCCCTCTCGCAGCCATCATCAGAAGCCAGCACACAGGGAAAGAGGAAATACCCTGGATAGATAGATTTTGTGCAGGTAGGTGTCCCTTCCTGTACAACATCAATCAACTCCGCAACACAGTCATCCTTGCACCGTGGCGCAAGGGTGCCTGCGTTGGCGCACGGCAGCCATTGAGCGTCAACGTAAGGGAAAAATACAGGGGGGCTTATTCATGAGCCCTTTCCGACAGTTTAACGACGCCGGTGGGTCATTTTCTTGACGTACTTGCAGCGTGAATTTGGCACCATGTTGCACCATATTTACAAAGTGACGCATCTAGGCATATGTGTGACGTAGTAAAGCCCTGTGCCACATTATACCTGCGTCAGGTATGATGTATGCAGGGTGGACGTTCCCATGCAACAAAACCTCGTAGGAGTGGCGCAGTGAAATCTATCAGATTTCACTGCGACAATTCTAGTATGCCACTGCGTCAAAACCTTACACCTGCCTCATGGCAGGCGTAAAGGTGACGCAGTGCTATAGGGATAGGCTGGCCCCATGCATTGCTGGAGTTGCGTCATGCTTGTGACACAACGGCAGCAATGCGTGACTTTAGCGCTGACAGAAACCTCAGGATTCCAGACGTTTCTGTCATTGTTTGCCACATGGAGCGCCGTACAGCAAATACGGCGCATCCGTGGTGTCGCAAGGAGGGCGCAGTGAAAGGTGCTGCAGCGCTGTTTTGTCGCAGCGATGCAACACTTTTCATGAATGAGGCCCAGGAATGCGCCCTATCTTATTGATAGGGCGCATTTCTGACCTTTTGTTTTGGCACAGGGCAGCGCAGCAATATTCCTTGCAGCGCTGTCCAGCACCCAAACATCTTATATGTGGATCCAAGTGTTTGCACCAATTTTAAGACCAGCTATTTTTGGGTCTTAAAAAACTGCCTATACCTGGAGTTAGCAGCAGTTTTGGGGGTTATCGACGTACAGGAATTTAATTGTAAATATCATGAAGTGTGGTTAGCTGTAGTTTTTTCACTGAAATGCCTACCTTGCATCTCATTTTCATTAAGTCCCGCTAACATAAGTGGCGATCTTGAAAATTCACGTTTACACTGGAAAAGTGCTGCTAACTGCAGTTAGCGGTGACTTGTAAATAAGGCAATAAAAAAAAGCCACCGTAACGTCCAAAAATTGACGCTACGGCGGTGTTAAGTTCTTGTAAATACACTCCTGAATAAACAGGATGTGTCACCCTATAAGCTTTTGGCTGTGAAACTTGGTTTCATTTGTGGTCCACGGACGGAAGGTGTTGTAAGGACAATGCGACAGTTGCCATCTAATTTGGGAAAAAATGCTTTTGTGTAGAAACTTTAAGTTTGATGAAGCTGGGTGGCTTTATATCTTCTCTGTGCCTCAGTTTTTCTCCAGCCCTCACTTCAACTCCAGAGCCTCAGACACCCACTCTCAATGTTCCAAATCGCTCAGATTGATCATCAAATCTACCCGCAGCCACTGAGAGTGATGGAGCAGCAGCACTGTGGGTTTACACAGGATGCATGAAGCATAACATCCATTCCCAACATCAGAAAAGATCAATGAGGTCAAAAAATTGAAATCAATATAGAACTAACCATTGCCTTTGATTATCTAGGCTTCTCCTGGGCACCCCCATTATACCTGAAAAATATTACTTTAAACAAACGCACTAATTGCCATTTGCCACTCGTCACAGGTTATATATATATGATAACTTGCTCCTGTGGGCTGAGATACATTGGAATGACTGTCAGAAAAGTAAAAACGCACATATGTGAGCATCGTAGTAATGTGAGATGCAGGAAGAACACCACCCGAATGACAAATCATTACATTACAATGGAAATAGTGTGAATGACCTATGTTGGGTTATTCTGGAGAAGATAGACAATTTGACCAGTCATTCTGGAACGTACTCTGTGTTAGGAAGAACAGCGGAGGGTTTACAGGCTAGCCTCAGATAACTCCTCCTTCGGATTGCCCCCGAAGTGGAAACATGCGAGGGTCAAAGCTGTCCTTATTTCTTGAAGAAAACCATCTCCTGCACCCTATTCAGATGAGATTTAGTCCACAACATAGCATGGAAACTGCCCTCATTACAGACACGAAGGAGCTAAAAATGCTGCTGGACCAGGGAGGAACAGCTGCGATCATCCTCCTGGACCTGAGCCCGGCATTTGATACGGTTGACCAGGAAATACTTATACAAAGAATGGGTGAAGCCAGAATAAAGAACGTCTCTCTTCATTGGCTCACCTCCTTCTTAACGGACAATTCATCCCAAATTTGTGGTAACACACGCTACTCTGAGGTCCTTGCCTTGAAGTGCGAGGTCCCGCAGAGCTCGTCCCTCAGCCCCACACTTTTTAACCTGCACATGCACCTGCTGGTGGATATTGTTCAGGAGTTCAGGCTATCGGTTGTCTCATATGCCGATGAAACGCAACTGGTCATCTCCCTTACTCCTGGGAAAGTATCACATCACCTTCAGTGGTGTCCTTGCTTGGAAAAAGTGTCTAAGTGGATGGCAAAATGTTGCTTAAACCCGAACGGGGAAAAGACAGAGTTGAGGATTCTGGGGAGCAGACCTGATCCCAACCATCTATAGAATGACCGGAGTGTTTAGTCTACCCACCCACCTCGTCCTCCCCCATAAAAAGCCTTGGGATGTAGCTGGACAGTTCCATCTCCATGGATGTACAGGCAACAAAACTTGCGACTACTTGCCATGGCACCCTCAGAACTCTCCCCAAAATCTTAGACATCCTCCCCAGTGCATCCAGAAGAATAGTGGTCCAATCCTAAGTTCTCTCCCAGTTGGACTACGGGAACTCCCTGTATGTAGGCACCCCCTAATACGTCATCAAAAGGCTTCAGGTCCAAAATGCTGCAGCAAGGATTCTACTTAACGTACCAAAAATTGCCTCTGCAAAAAATGCCTTGGCATCCCTTCACTGGCTTCCTATTGAAGAAAGGATAAAATTCAAGACACTAAGGGGCTGATTACCAGTCTGGTGGTTTGAGGACCGCCAGACGCATGGGGGCGCGTAGGTGGCGGTCAAGCCACCACCGCACTGGCAGTCCGACTGCCCTATTACTACTTTGGTGGTTGGACAGCCATTGCACTGCCGCACCCGCCAGGGTTCCCTGGCGGTTACGTGGTGGTCTGAGGGCCGCAACATGCTTGGTGGTGCCTTGAGGCACCACCAAGCATATTACAACTTTCCCCACTGCCAGCAGTTACATTGAGGTTCTTCCTCCATGTAACTGCTGGTGGTGAGGAAAGAAAGGGGGCCTTACAGGGCCCCCACTTGACCCTGTGCACGGGGGTGCATGCAGGGGGGCACCTGTTGTGCCCCCCGTAGTTTTGCACCACCAGTTCCTGCACAGGAAGGAATGCACGACATGGTACATTCCTTCCCGTGCAGGAACGTGCAATGTCGGTCCCGCAACAGTGCTGTTTAAGGCTCACAACAAACCATTACACAGCACTGCCGAGGGACCGCCATCCGCCCCCCAGACCACAAAAGTGACTTGTAATCTGGCGGGTGGGTGGCAGCGGTGACTCTTGGCGGTGCAGGAGTGTGGCTGTGGCGTGCCGCCCGCTCTCGCACCCCCAAAAGTCGTAATCAGGCCCTAGGTGTAGCACATAGGGGGTTTAACTCCAAAGGAACTTCCTTGATCAGGGCACTTTTAACACCCTATATCCCCAGTAGGACATTAGGATCATCAACTGCCCAACTCCTGAAGGTGCCCAGAATTCACAGGACCAGATGGGATGGCAGATCCTTCTCTCATCGTATTCTTTAACTTTGGAACACTCTGCCCGTAGAATTAAGATGCCTGGACAACGAGCCTCACTTTAGGAAACTGCTTAAGGCCTGGCTTTACCCAGACTAAAACCTCCTTACCTGTGTTTAGACTAGCTCTGGAGCAACACTATGGCTCAGTCAGCGATGGGAAACCTTCAGGTAGCGCCACGCTTTAGAAATCCGCATAGCATAGCATAGAGAAGATAAGAATAATAACGATATTGTTACTAATGAGATTTTTTTCTCCCTTTCTTTCTACCTACAGAATAGAGAGAAGTCCTCCAGCATCAGTTTATATGAATGCTTTTGAGTGCTTGTAACTGAACAAAGTTTGCTTGTGAAAGACGAAATTACAAAAGGGCTTTGGGAAATGTCGGGACCTGTTTAAGTCCCGATGAAAGCCACATGACCAGAAACTAGTTGAAAACGGTGGCTGAAACACGTAGACCACAATAGATGCTCGAGTAATAAAACCTCAAAGGCATCACCTCTAGTTTTTAATCATGCCACATGGACCCATATTAAATTACAAATCTAGGGTTTCATGTAGACAATTTTATTCTTTCAAGGTCCCTCCCAATATACTTAGTGCTCCCTCGAGGGTCGAGATCGTAAGCAGAACTTTATGATGAAGCATGCCACTGTACCATTCAGTGGGTGAGAGTTCTTTTATAAAAACAAATAATATCCCCTTTTAGGTAGATTTTGGGAGTTCTCAGTGTGCCGACTCTCTCTTTTATTATTATGATGTTATTGGGAAGCTGAATCACCCCATGTGGATTATCCACTTCTCCACTCCCTCCTTTTTGATTAAACACAATATTTTATATTAGCATGAAAAACTGAAATTTACAAGGTCAAAGTTTTCCTAAGAGAAAACTCATCTCAGTCCAAGAGTTGAACAATCCTGTTACTGCCTACCGATGAGTTCCAGAAAACTTTACCTGAGCTGTGCAGCAAGGAAGACTTCTAATTCTGGACCATTTTCAACAGAACACAGAGAACCAGTACCAGGTTCTTCAGAATCTTTTTGCCTTTGCCTTTTATAACCCTCTCAAAAAATTTACCTATGGGCATTCTCCAGGCAGATAACTTTGGCTGCTGTGTTATTGGCAAGTGAGCTGGGTCAGAGGACGATTGCCTTGCCAGAGCCATGTAGGCACTAATTCCTGAAGCTCAACGATTTTGTCATCACATCTTAGTTCAAGATATCTTCTGTGCCATGAGACATTGCTCCCAAAAGAATCACATATGACCTCAGCAACCAGGCAGACCTTCTCTAGGATTAATTTGGGGGCTGGACATTGGAGCTGCTACTTTGTTTCTGTGCTTGAGTGAAAAACTACACTTAGAGGGTTGAGGGTTTTAGGCAACGTACTCTGATTAAGCATTAGTCAACCTCAGTTTCATCAACACCATTATAATGATTAGGACAATTACCCCGATTTGCCTTTACATCAGTATAGGTCTTGTTCCCAAATTGCTAGGTATAGAATTAAAAGTATATTGAATCTGCCCAGTCAAAACAATGGTAAGATAAGGTAATTGTCAGTACTAGTGGAATGGCCAGGTCAGGCAATGCTTGTTGAGGTTGTGACAAACATCAAAAGAGGCAATTGTAGCTGTTATTGAGAATGAAGTCACAGACATAGAGGTGTTGCGAACCACTGATGTTATTTTTCAAAACGTTATAAGATTGCACTGGACAAATGCTTGTTATTGGTTTTTGATAGTGAAAGTTGATGATTTTAAGTACATACTTCCACTAAAACTCTGGACATTCATAAATAATTCAATATAGAACATTTGATCTAAATATGATATTTTACTAGGATTTTAAAAAGTTTCAAGCATAGATAGACATGAAGTGAAAAATCCATATCAGTCACTCATTCACTGAAAATATTTTTCCTAACAAAAAGCCATATTTCTTGTAGATTTTATATCACCGAACAATCAAATTATAGAACAATGGTAAATTTGGTCATTTTCAGTTTGTTGTGAAAGTGCTGCATCAGATAACTCCTGAGCATAAGTGTCTAAAACGGGAGACATCCATTACAACGCGGTCTTTACACCGCGATACGTTTACAACGTGGCCATTACAACGCAAGTCGTTCAACGACTTGCGCTGGATGGCGCTATACACTAAGGAATAGTATGATTTACTATTCCAACACCTTCCCTACTGTTACGTAGGCTGGAGTTGGAATAGTAAATCATACTATTCCTAAGTCCAGCGCCCTCCAGCGCAAGTCGTTGTAACGACTTGCGTTGTAATGACTGCGTTGTAAACGTATCACGGTGTAAAGACCGCGTTGTAACGTCATACATTCGTCTAAAACAAGCCTTGCAGAAAAGACATTCAGCATAAAACACTGTCATCAAGCCAGCCGAACAAAAGACAAAGATAAGTTTGAAAGAATGGAAAAAATAGTTCTGTTCTGCATTAACAGAAGGAACATGCACATTGACTTAGGTTAGACCCAATATATTAGGTAGTGTCTTGAGCAAATTTGTCAATGCACTTGAAGATCCTATGAACGAGCACAATTATAGTCACTCTAAAAGCCTTTTAAAGTATAGACAGTGAGGTGGACTCAGGGCCGACTGGAAACGCAAGCCGGCCCTGGCAACTGAGTCGGACCGGCCAGGGGGATATGGGGGGGTTGCACGTGGAAAACACTGCAGCTGCTTTTGTTACAGGGGGCCGATATTGCAGCTATGCTGCAAAACCGGCCTCCGGTAACAAAAACTGCCCCCCAGGGGTCCAAAACCAGCCCCCACCCTGGCGGCCCATCGGGGAAACACCCGGTGCCCGCTACGGCCAGTCCGGCCCTTGGTGGACTTCCATCAGCAGAGGAAGGACTGGGGAGAAAGATGTTAGCAGACTGCTCTGCTGTATACCCACTGCTTGGTCCCAGGTAGTGCAGCAGAGTAGAACAGACACATACAGTGCATGTGAGGTATCTTTAATTTCACCACAAACCGAAATGTGTGTGTGTTTTTGAGAGAAAGAAAGACTAAGGCAGAGGAAGAGAAAGAGAGAGAGGAAGAGAGGGAGCGAGAGAGAGAGCGAGAGACAGAGAGAGAGAGAGAATGTGTTTGTCTGTATGGACGCTTGACTGAATGGAGGATATAACTGGAATAACATTGGCCCTGGCATACTGTGGTCATGCTTGGCATAGTGTGACCAACCTTTAAATTTTGGTGACCACTCCTGGCATATGTAATGTTGGAACACTTAGCGTTAAGATGACTATCCCATGCATAATGGCGGTCCTGCCAGGCGTAAATTTGTTTTCACTGGAACAAGTGTGGTCACCTCTGAAATAATTGTGACTGTTGAATACTTTGGGCATGATTAGCATATATTGTGCAAGCTTGGAATTGTGGAGGCCAGTCAATGTATAGTGGTGGTCATCTGTGGTATAATTGGGAGCCTACTAGGCTTGGCATATTGTGCTCATCTATGCCATATTGTAGGCATCCTGGCATAATAATGGTCATGCCATGCATAGTAGTGGTTATCTCTAACATAATGATGAACTAGTCATAAAGTGGCCGTCCTTGCCATAGTTTCGGAGTTCTTGGAATAATAGTGGCCATCCCAGACATGGTGGTGGTTATCCCGGACATAATAATGTTCCTGTCTTATTGGTGACTGCACCAAGCATATAATGAGGACTAGGGTTGTGTACTTAAGGAAAATGACAGGCTAATATTTGAATACCAAATATATGAAGTTACTAAACTGAAAGTTGGTATTTAGGAGAGAAATGGCTATTTACAGAAACCAGCAATTTGTTGCTTGAAGTAATGAGTTTATTTACATAAAATGAAATTATGAGATATGGGAACAAATGGTATGCATTTTCAGAAAACGCTAACCTTCTGTTTGAGGAAAAATCAGGTAACTTATCAAAAACGGTTATTTTAAATTAAAATGTTATTTGGGGATAAAATGATTGAATTTCCATAGTACATTTAAAGGCGATATCTGAGTGAAGATTCATGCTGAGGGTTGTACTTGGTGGTATTATTATGTTGGTGCCAAGTGGCACTTGCTGCTATGGTGGTTATTTCATAAGGCAGAAGCATTTCAATTATCTATATTGATATATATTGTCTGAGTCCTGAGAAAGTTAAATTGGTGACCTAAAGGATATGTCTGTTTTCTGAACTGGTAAGATCTCTGTAACCTAGGTGGTGGATGATGTGTCTGAACCTCAGGTTATGCCTGTCCAACCTGAGGGATAGCTCTGCTGTGACAGCTTGAGAATGTGAGGTCTGTGATTTTGTCCATTTCCCATCCTGCTCTTTCTAAGAACATTCTGAGTCATAATATCTGACTGAGAATCTACCTGGAATGGGCAGGATGGAAAATAGAAGTAAGTGGAAGGTAGGAGCAAAGAATGTAAAATTATAGCCTGTCATGTCAAAGTGCAAAATAGGCTTGTTTTTACCTGCCATGCTACCGAGCATAATTGTTACTAAGTAATCACATATTGATAACTGGGGTTTATTCCTGTCTAATGGTCAGTCCATGCTTTTCGCAATGATGCGTACTGTTGCAGTATGCTGTTGCCCTGGTGCGCTGATGCATATGCATAGGCACACTTATTTCCAGTGCTTACCTCGAGAGTGGAAGCCGCGCTCCATGATGCCATGTTTCACTTTCATGTGCCGGGTAAGATTCCCCTTCAAGGTGAATTTGCTGGGGCAGTAGAGACACTTGAAGGGCTTGCTGTCTGAGTGCAAGTGCATGTGACCCATTAAATTGTGCATTCTGTTGAATTCTTTTCCACACAGCTGTCAAAAAGCAATGAAAGTAAACAGGTTAACATTCCAGGTACACCAGCAAAGAGAGCATGTGATGGGCTAAATTCATGTAATCATCAGTAACAGCGAAGTGATGCACTGACAGTTAGCAAGACAAGCAGGATCAGTCTAAAGAATTAAATCAAAAGGAAGATTTTATTACACCACATTCCATGTTGTAAGTGGAGATGTATTCTTACTGAACATAAAATACATTTTCCAATTATTACCAAAGTTATTTTCCTGTTAAAAATGTCACTCCTGAGTGGAAATTATTAACTCACCATAACACTAGCTAGCAGGAAAGATGAGTCCATATCACAGAAAGTTTGCACTGGTGCCATATTATGGTGAATCCATTTCTACCATTTTTGCTGCTTGTGAAATGTGGACTTGACCAAACAGATTTTGCTTCAGTCGTTACCACAGAAAGATATGTGCACAAAATTACATGCAACACATACATCATTTTAATGAATCATAGACATTTTAACAAAAGAATCCTACACCAAGAATAACACTTAATTAAATGAATAAAGCAAGATGTTTATACACTATTTTTGTAGCGTATACAATAAATTATGTAATAAATTAATTTTCTTAGAAACATAGATCCACCCTTCATATATGAACAGTTGGCAAAAAGTATTTAATCCACTTTTGTAATCTGCAAAAATAGAGTGAAACTGCTGAGAGGAGCCGTACTGAATTTTCGAAAATCCCAAACAAATGAGTGAGTCTAAAAAATGAGCGCACCCCACGGCAAAATGTCTATTAAGCAAGATGCGTTTCAGCACGACTTGAGCCTTGTTAACTTGGTGCTAGAAACAGCAAATCGCCATTTTAAAAAAGTGATTCTTTGCAGAATAGTGAAAACAGTAACAATACCTCAATCCTTCATGAAACTGGAAAACATCTTAGTCATCTTTCCATAGTTTGCATTCACAAATATGTGATCCATTTATACTTTGATAATTCAAATATTGTTTCAATATAATATCAAATTACAAATCATTAAGCAATTAAAATGTGATTCACATTTGTATGATTATATGTACTATTCGTACTCTGGTGTTTCAATATTTCAATATAGTTCATCTAATTTTGTAAGGTTATTTGTCAACCCAACACCTTATTTCTAGTTCATATAATTAATTACTCATAGAATATCACCCCAGTGGGTAACAGCATGAATTCAGTCTGGTGTGGATGATTAGTGAGAAGACTATGTATTCCATAATGCAGCCTCAGCGGGTATCCGTTCATATGTTATGACATGAAATTTAATCAGCTACAGGGAGAAACACTAATATATATGTACTGCTAATTCTTCATCTGTATTATGGCCTTCTGGGATTTTAGTCTGTTAGTCAGGATGTATTTTCACTCCAGAATTCATAAGATTCCCACTTTGTCACCGCCCTGTTTTCTGGGCAGTACACTTTCCATTCCAGAGAACTGCAGCTGATTTCTATTGACATCATGTATTTCTTTGACATTTCAGGCCACTGAGTAGGCCATGTCATTGTTACCTATAGCATGGCAGTGCTATAGGATCCTCTTTTTAAGTGGGTGTATTGTGCTTACCAGGTACTGCTTGCCACACGGCCAAACTAATGCATATACACAGTAGTCTCATTTGCAGGTAATCAGTTTATCTATTTTCTGCTTTTATTGTCTGCTAAGGTTTTTCATTCGGAGACAGCCACACTGTTCTTTCACGCATTGCATTTGTTACTGGTTATGAAACCTTTCTTGGTGGTCTTATTTAGCCAGGTCCTATTCTCTTCTCTGATTCACTGTTTTTTCCAGTGAATTTCTACGGGGTTTTGTAACAAAAGCTAAAATAATATTACCTTACCTAACAATAACATCAATTTAACCTTTGTTTTTTATAGATAACGTCAACTTTCGTTCAAGGCTTTATCTTAATTTGCATTCACACAGGTTTGCATGATATTTAAGCTGCAGGGTGATCATTTTAAGATTAATGTTTTTTACAGTTAAGACAGTTCTACTGAGGTATATGAACATCGATTCCCCAAAATGCCAGGGGTAGCAGAAATGACCTCACAAACTCTTAGATCTCAGTGACATCACAAGAAGTGACATCATATGGCATTTGACCCTGGATCCCACGCAATGATGCCACAAAACATTTATCCTGTTGAAATCATAATAAGTTAACATCACAGAAGCCTAGTGTATACTTCAAAAGAGGAAAAGTATTCCTAAATCACGGAGAGATGTACAAAAACAGAGATTTAAAAAACAGTAGTTGTCAGACTTACTAGTACTAATTCATAAGGACTATAAATTGCATATGAACTATGTTGTTGGATTGATTCACTGCTTTTTTTGTTAATAAGTTTTGATATCATCGCTTGTAAGGAGTATCGCACTTGTGGATCACAGAAGCTACGTTTCTGATCAAAAACATATTTTTTCACATATTCACAATAATGAACGGTGGCAACAATTTAAAAAAGTTTATTTTCTAATTTATATATATATATATATATATATATATATATATATATATATATATATATATATATATATATACCACTAGTTAATTATAGTTAGGACTGCTTCTCCATAGAAAGAGCGTTTGCTAAAAACTTTGGCCCTGTTTGATGAATCTTCACAAAACTTTCCCATAAAAAATATCATGTGCCTCAGGTCCTTCCTTGAAAGTTTCGAGGTAATCTGTCAAGTGGGGGCCGAGAAGAAGAGGGGGGCCCAAACGCAAAATCCGAATTCATTTTTCATAGTCTTCTTTAGGCACGGATACAGCAAAAGCTGCTGAATGGAACTATACCAAATTCTGCAGGAAGCTAGATCTTGGTCCACAGATTGTGCCTTTAGTGATATGGTGTAAATCTGTTTAGTAATTTTGGAGAGATTAGGGACAAATATAATTCTATATCTAGACGGTTGTGTCCAGGAGAGTCTCAAGAGATTCTTGTGGGAACGTCAATTTTAAAATTGAGTTTTCTGATTGGCCCAGGGAGCTTTATTTCCCTTGGCCCATCTCTCTCCTGTGGGAGTTAGATCCCGCAGGAGCAAGCGCTCTGATTAGCTGCCAGCAACATGAGAAAAATGTTGCTGGCAGCGATTACAGGACTCTGGGACTTAGTCCCCTACTCTGAAGTTTAAAAAAATAATAATATACACACTAGGCACCATGGGGTTGACCCAGAGGGAGCCCCCACCCCGGGGCCAAAAAGATTAAAAAAATCCGCAAAAAATGTTGCGATTCTGCGGGACTCACGTGGGATCGAAAAAGAACAAACCCAAAATGGCAGGCGGGCCGCATGTATATAGCTTATGACTCGGGGAGCCCACCCCCGGGGCTGTATTCCCAAAGGAGAGGGGGGCTGCGTGGCCCTCCTCCCTGAGCTTTCAGAGGCTCCAGACGGCCCACCCCTGGGGTTGAAATTTGACAAAATGGGGAGGGAGGCCACCAGCTCCCCCTCCTGAGCCCTTAAAGGTCCAAGGGAGCCCAACCCTAGGGACAATTACTTTATGGGAGGGGGACGTGTGCCCACTTCCCTGAGCCTTTAATGGCCCCAGGGACTCCATCCCAGAGCAGGGACTCCATCCCAGAGGCCAGCTCAGTGGCTATGTCCCGGGGAGCCCTTCCGCGGACATAGCAGTTTCCCTGCCCACAGCGGCGTGGGCAGGGAAACCTCTGTTTGCTCTCGCTTGGCGGGAGCATTTTTTTATTTCCCGTCAAGCGGGAGCAAACTCCAAGTTTGCCCCTGCCTGCTGGGAGCGGACTTTTGATCTGTTTCCCTGCCCGCACTCAAGCGGGCAGGGAAACAGATCAAAATATTGCTCCTGCCCGGGAGGAAGCAGCATTAGGAGCTGCTCCCTGTGGGCAGGAGCAATGCCGGTGCCTGCTGTATGCAGGGAGCCAGCTAGGTTCGTGGCACTAGGGCTCCCACCTTTAGCAGTGTGGGGCCCCGGCGGATGAGGGGTGAAATTGTCCTGGGCGGTGTGTCGCGTGCTCCCTTCACCTAGATATCACTCTGGGCCCAGGGGATAGGGTCCTTGGGGTCAAAATCAGCCTGGGGAGGGGGGCCGCATGCCCTCTTCCCCTGAAAATCACGCCGGGCCCCGGGAGGCGGGTCCCTCATGGCCATAATTGTCCTGGAGAGGGGGCCACACATGCGCCCCTCCCTTTATTTGAAAGAGTGGCCCTAGGGGATGGAGTCCTCAGAGTTACCAAGGCTCGGGGAGGGGGGCCACGCTGCCCACCTCCCCTTTATTTAAATAGGGCTGTGCAGGGCAGGGGTTGCATTTAAGTATGGTAATTAAATATTACTTTACATTAAAAGAAACCTAAAAATTTGCTGAAAAAAACAGAAGTTAAAGTAGCTTTATAGTTAGGTGTGATAAAAAGATTTTTTAAACCTTAGAAATTCATTGAAAATATCAAAGGTTAGAGTAACGTTATAGTTAGATGAATAGGTCAGTGACAACATTAACGTTTTGACCCAAAAAAAAAGTTCACCATTCATAGTTAGCAGACCTAACGATAATTTGCGCCCCCGCCATGCACTGCTTATGACCTCACATATTACATCACTCACTAAATATTCTATGGCATCATTTATGACATCACTGATGACATCTCAAATGACATCACTGATGGCATCATCCAATGAGTGTGTTAATTTCTTTTATAGTTTACATAGTGGCGGGTAACTACCATATTACTTTTCTACCTAATTTTGTACAGCCTGTGTCCAGCTAATTGGTATAAGTGTTTACATATGTAGATGCAATCTGGCATATGCTGACATGTTCCATATGGTATGGAGCTGCCCTCATTTCAGGCCTTCCCCTGCATTTCCCTGTCCCTTTCCTTTAGTGAGTCTACCTCGGGGAGCAAGGTGCACTTTCGGTAGACCCCTGATGCACGCGATGTTGTGATTTGTTACCTACAGAACAGCACGTGGGGGGTTGCGTATGTTGACAGGATGTTTGGTTGTGTTACAGCAAGATTATGTCTGGTAAGCTATGGCACTGATATGTATAGAAATTATAGAAATTAGTATGTTCCTATATACATCACTGTGGTGATGTCTTTATTGCTGTACTACTGTTTCTGTACTGTGCTTGTAATGGAAATGCTAATAAACTTTGGTGCAAAAAGAACAGCAGCACCAAAGCTATTAGCAAACCAAAAAACGCTCTTCCCATGGTAACTAGGTCCTAACTATAACTACACAGTCATGTCTGCCACTGTGTAATATTTATGTGTGTGTGAGTATATATATATATATATATATATATATATATGTGTGTGTGTGTGTGTGTATTTTTATTTTTTTCACATAAAAAAACAAAGATATATATATAGATATGTATATATATATGTGTGTGTGTATTTTTATTTTTTTTCACTGAAAAAATCAAAGATTAAAGTGACATTATAGTTGGATAAGGTAATACAATTTTAGCTTCTGTTAAAAAAACCTCCAAAAATGTATTGAAAAAATAAAAGGTTAAAGTGCTGTTATAATTAGGTGTTGTAATAATATAAAAACTATAGTTTTATCAACAAAATAACACTGAAATTCACCAGTTATTTTTTACTGAGCTAACTATAACTTGTGCCCCACCATACACTCCTTATAACCTCACATATTACATCACTCATTACATGTTAAATGACATAAATGATGGCATCGCTGATGAAATCTCAAATGACATCAACGATGACATCTGTGATAACACTATAGTCATGTAACTAATATTAGAGAGGCAAGAGGATTGAACATTGAAATGGATATAAAAATCCTACACTTCCTGGAAGTGGTGTTTCTTACTTGAACAGCCAGCCATCATAGGGGTTACATCAAGAACAGCTCTAGAGTAGGTCCTTCTAATGACAGCACTTCTGGCTGGAAGTGAGGTGGCATCCTAGGATGCAGACAGGTGCTGACAGACATTCCTTTGGCGCACCGCCAACACATTGTGGACAAACCGGTTGATTTAAATAACCTGCCACGCTCTGCACATGATCCAGCTCAGAACAACTATAGTGTAAATTCCAGGCAATCTCAAGATAGCCGCTGCAACCAGACACAGGCCAACAACAACACATAAAAAACACAAATAATTCTTGTGGTGAAAACAATTGGCCTTTGTCCCTCTTCAGCGGGGGATTGGCTGCAGATGGTCTGTTCAAGTGCCTTTCACATTTTGCTTCTGCCACCACAATATATACCATGGGCAGTGGATCAGCCCACTTCATCCATTGGCTTTCTTTGCTGTGAGTGACAGCATTTTGCCTGAACACATGTCTACTGCTGCCTAAAAAAGAAATGCACTTCATTGTCAATGCTGGTGTGCCTGGGCTGCTGGGTCACTCCTTTACTTTTACCTCTTTTTCAATATTTTTGAAATTTTTTGCATACTGCATATGTCTGTGCAAAAAAATAGCATGCATGACAAATCCTGACCTATTGGTTTTGCCAATACATGTTTGCTATAGTCATTTCAAAGTTGCAACTGAAAATGTATTGACTATAAAGCGCTGTAACGCCTGAGAGCTATATTTGCACTATAGAAAACTGTACAAATTAATATTATGGAAGGAGGCCAGTCTCTGTTCCCATAGTTTGCTTTTGTAATTGAAGTCGGCTTGAACCAGAGTAGCATTTAACATTCAGTGGGAGGTCATAAGGCCAAGGGCCTCTTTGGCAGGAGCAGGCAGGTAGGGCTGTAGGTGAAATGTATTTGTGTCTTCCTATGTTGTCAGTTTTCTAACTCACTGTATTTGTAGCAATCAAAGAGAGGGCATAAATTGTTATTTTCCAGCAGATAGCCAAACATCCCTGTGAAGGAAGGGAAACAAACATGTCTATAAAACATGTTTCCTGTTATCTCTTTATATCCGGGATTAGCTTGCATTCCAGCAGGGACAGCCAGGGCCGGCTTTAGTGAATGACCTCCTTCTCCACAGATTCTCTCGCTACCACCCTCTAACAGTGCCCCTCATCTCTCCATAGCCCCTCTCTCGCATGTATTTAATTTGTTTTATAGCGCTACTCATGCCAGTGTAGGGAGTCAGCACACTTTACATCACACACAAACGTAATAAAGAGACAATGAATCATATGTGTGTAAATCAGTGTAAAGGAAAAGTTACATAAGACAATGAGGACTACAAAGTGTAGAAGTCCATAACATTCATACTGGTAGGCATTGTATTTTAAGAGTGCTCAGTCTAGAGGAGCACAAACTCAGGATTTAAAAAGTAAGACAGTGGTTGAGGTTTGCTTTAAAAAAACTTTTTTTAAACAATTTTTATTATTAAAGGTTTTCTTCTTTTGGTTGGTAAAGGTACTGATTACAGTATTATAAACAGAATGTAAAATAAATACCGACAGACATGTTACTGCACTGGGGGTTGGCTTTAATAATAATAATTTCCAAGCAAATTAGCGGTTTGGTAGCAACGATAGGATAACAAAGTACCGGGGAATAAACATAAGGTTCTAAACTTATGCCTTGCAGTATACATGCAGCCCTTTGATGCCAGTTATAGTTAGCTCAGCTAACTATAACTGCTGAATTTCTCTGGTGTTGTACGAGTGAAATATCAACCTAACTATAACTTCCCTGTTACCTTTGGTTTTTTCACTGAATTTCTAAGGTTTTTGGAATTCTGTTTCCTAACTATAACGCCCTGTAACCTTTGTTTTTTTCAGTGAATATCTAAGGTTTTTTAAATGCTAAATCCTCACGATAACATCCCTGTAACCTTTGGTTTTTTCAGTGAATTTCTAAGGTTTTTCAAATTCTGTTTCGCAACTATAACGTCCATGTAACCTATGATTTGTTTATTGAATTATTAAGGTTTTTAAATTGTATTTTCTATCTAAAATGGCTCTATAAGGGGTATTTTTATAAGCTTGTATTTTCTTCAGTGGATTAATAAGCGTTGGTTTTTTCTTTACATTTTTTATATTCGCAACGCCGTTGCGATCCCCTGAACAAGTCGCAAAAACAGAAAACAAAAGCAGACATTCAATGACTACCAAGACGTCCAAAAATAATATGTAAAAAAATCCATTCTGATCATTGCCCTACACATATTACTATATGCATTCTTCTTTCAAAGCATGTTTAAACTCATATTTTTCTACTAAGTTTCTTTAAAAACCATCTTTCAGACCTATTTTCTGTTTTCGGTTATTCAGGACGTCACAATGACATCATTAACCACGACGATCGTGCCGGTTCCATAAAGTGAAAACACATATATGCACACATATTACAGTATTTATACAGTAAGGGTTTATTACTGTACACTTCAAACTCATGTTTTTCTAGTGTATTTCTAGAACAACCATCTCTAAACCCTGTTTTCTATTTTTGCGGTGACTCCGGATACCGCAATGACGACGGTAATCGCGATTCCCCCGGACACGTTGCAAAAGCGTAAAACAAAAGCAGACATTCAATGGCCACCAACACATTCAAAAATCCTATGTAAAAAATCCATTCTGAACATTGCACTACACAAGTTTCTTTAAAAACGATCTTTCAGACCTATTATCCGTTTTCGCGGTTATTCGGGTCATCGCGAAGACGTCGTTAACCGCGACGATGGCGCCTTTTCCATAAAGTCTAAAATACATATATACACACATACTACAGTATTTTACACACTAGGGGTTTCTTACAGTATTCTCTAAAATAATGTTTTTCTAGAGAGTTTCTATAAAAACCATCTCTAAAACCTATTTTATATTTTCTCTATGACTCCGGAGATCGCGACGACGTCGGTAATCGCAATCGCAATCGCTCCGTACAAGTCGCGAAAACAGAAAACAAAAGCAGTAAAACCATCACAGTAGATAACTCACTATCTAAATAACTCTATAAAAACATTTATCAGAATCTCAATATCTCTATAACAATGCATATTAATGATTCACTGATATATTTTTTTGTATTTCCACCAATATTCGTGACAACGTTGATAGTCTTGATGTCCCCGCGACGGTACACGGGGGGGCTGCGAATATCGCATACGATTAAAAAATCAATTTTGGACACATAACTAGTGTCACTAACACCCCCATTTCTCAACCATGGGGACAGAGTATATCCACCCTGACCCTTTCATTCCCAATAGATATAATGGTGGCCGCAACTTTCAGTTCAGGTTGCCGCAAGCCAATCAGAGCATTCCCGTTGGCAAGTGCATTCACGATTCATTGCGAAACCTTCGCATAATATCTGCAGCCAGAGATATCACTATAATTTAAAACTTGCATTTCTAAACGACTAGTGAAAAGATTTACACCAAATAAGCAAAAGGCACTTCCTTGAACCAAAATCTACCTCCCTGCCAAATTTGGCGTTAGTCCGTTCAGCAGTTTAGGCTGTAGATGTGGCTAAAAGTTCCTATGGGAATTAACATTACAAATGCAACCTTATTTCGTGCCCCAAATTCTTGGTCCCCACTATACGGATCACCCTCAAACTTTCCATGACAATAGAACCCACCTTGACCCTTTTTTGGGAAAATTTCATGAAGATTGGTCAAACGACGCTAAAGTTATAGCTAAGTCAAAAAATGCTTTTCCTATGGAAACATAGTCCTAACTATAACTACCTACTGGCACCGCCAGTAGGTAATATATATATTTATATATTACCTACTGGCGGTCGCCAGTAGGTAGTTATAGTTAAGACCTAGTTTCCATAGGAAAAGCGTTTTTTGATTTGCCAATATTTTTGGCGCCGTTTGACGAATCTTCGCGAACTTTTCAAAACTAATGGCCCGCTCTGGTCAGCTCCTGTCTTGAAAGTTTTGGGATGATTCGTCAAGCGGGGGCCCGAGAAAAAAGGGGGGTCCCAAAACGCATTTTCTCCATGTTAATTTCCATAGGAACTTTTGTCGCGGCTACAGCCCGAACTGCTGAACAGACTTACACCATATTTGGCAGAGAGGTAGCTCTTGGTCCAGAGTGCACTCTTTGCTTTAAATGGTGTAAATCCGTTCAGTAGTTCCTGAGAAATTAAAAAATAAACAATATCGATATCTGGTGACAGCGGTGGATTCGCGAACCCTCCCGATCACAAGCTTCATTCTGATTGGCTGCCAACACTCCAAACCATGAAGTGTTGGCAGCCTTCTTGAGACTCAGTAAAACCGAATCACAATAAAACAGTATAAAAAAAGATAAAAAACAAGAAAAGGGGGCAGGGTAGAAACACCCTGATCCCCTAGGCCTGCTCAGGGGGTCCCACAGGGACCCCAAGGCCCCAAAAAAGCATTTGTTTTAAAAAAAAATAAAAAAATTTAAAAACAAAGTGCGGTCTCCCGCACTTCGTTTTCTTAAAGCCCCCGGGTGGGCCAGGTCCTGGGGGCAATGTGTAATAATGGTGCGGGGGCCCCTGCAGGCCCAGGGACCACCACCTCCCTGGGGCTTTATTTATAATATGCGGGGCACGCGGCCCCCCGCTGCCCCGGGGACCGCCACCTCCCCTGGGCTGTGTTTCTATGAAATGCGTGGGGGGCTCCTGCCCCCCACGCTGCCCCGTGGACTGCCACCTCCCCGGGGCTTTTGACTTTAATTACGGGGGGCCTTGCACCCCCCGACAGCCCTGGGGACCAGCACCTCCCCGGGGCTTTGTAAAAAAAAGAAAGAAAGTGTGGGCAGGGGGGCTCCTGCCCCCCCACACTGCCTCAGGGACCACCACCTCCCCGGGGCATACAGTAATTTAAATTCAGGGGTCCGTAGCGGCCAAATTATGATGCGGGGGCCTGCGGGGGCCTCCACAGCCCTGGGGACCGCCACCTCCCCAGGGCTTTATTTCTTTAAAATGCGTGGGGTAGGCTCCTGCCCCCTTGCATGCAGCCCCGGGGACCTCCACCTCCCCGGGGCTATAGTTATTAAATGCGGGGGCCCATGCGGCCCCCCCACACAGCCCCAAGGACCACCACCTCACGGAGCATATATTAATTAATTGTGGGGATCTGCTGCGGACCCCCGGCCCCGGGGACCACCACCTCCCCGGGGCTTTAAATAAGATGGAGGGGGGCCGCATGGCCCCCCTCGTGGAGCCTTCCATGGCCCTGGGGACTGCCACCCCCCAGGGCCGGCTCCAGCAATGTCCCGGGGTGCCCACCCCCGGAACATTGCAGTTTGCAATGACAAGGCGGGAGCACAGCTCCCGCCCTGTCATTTCAAACTATGCTTCGCTTCATGGAAGCGAGACCAGAAAACCTGCTCTTGCTGCCATGAAGCGAAGCAAATTGCTTTTGGACAAGGGGAACTGCATGTCATCAGCTCCCCTTGTCCAAAAGCAATGCCGGCTCCCGCAGGAGGCGGGGAGCCAGCAGGGACCGCGGGGGCATTGGGGCTCCCCCCGTGGTCCCCAACGTGAGGGCCGCCCCGGGGGATGGGGTCCCCGGGGCCAGAAGTAGCCCAGGGAAGGGGGGCCACGTGGCCCCCTCCCTAATTAAAAAAAGAAATTTAAAAAAAAGAGGCCAGGCCCCGGGGGATGGGGTCCCCAGGGTCAATAGTGGCCCAGGGAAGGGGGGCCACGCGGCCCCCTCCCATAAATGATAATAAAAAAACGAGGCCAGGCCCCGGGGGATGGGGTCCCCGGGGCCAGAAGTGACCTCAGGAGGGGTCCACACGGCCCCCTTCCCGTTTTTTGTTAAAAAAAGTTTTAAAACATGGCACAGGCCCTGGGGGATGGGGTCCCCAGGGTCCAAAAGTTAGTAAGAGAAGGGGGGCCACACAGCCCCCTTCTAAAAATATCAAAAGTATCAAAAGTAAAGAAAAACCGGCATCTCGCCGGAGGCCCCGCCCCCTCCCTGCAGCACTCTGCAAACGAGCCTCCTGGCGCGTCCTGGGTTGGGGGATTGAGTCCCCTCGAATGTTAAGGGTCCATAGGGGCCAACTAGCCCACCAGGTACCTCCAGTAAGCCCCACACAGTGGGATTGCTGAGAGGTGGTCCAAGGCCATGCCCCTTTTTACACCACTCTGCAAACACGCCTCTTGGCGCACTGCTGGTGAGGCGATGAGGCCCTCTTGTGTCCTGAGGACCTCAGGGCTGAAATGGACTTCATCCCCGAGCAGCAGTGCGCCAGGCAGCGCGTTTGCAGAGTGGTGTAAAAAGGGGGCGTGGCCTCGGACCACTCTCAGCAATCTAGCTGTTTCGGGCTTACTGGAGGTAACAGGAGGGCTAGTTGGCCCCCAGGGACCTTCAGGAGGTAAGGGGACTTCCTTCCCCAACCAAGAGCGCGCCAGGAGGCGCGTTTGCAGAGTGGTTGACAAAGGGGGCGTGACCTGTGTCCACCTCTCAGCAATCCCACTATGTGGGGCTTACTGGAGGTAACAGGTAGGCTGGTTGGCCCCCAACCACCCCCAGCAGCGAAGGGGACTTCACTCCCCATCCAAGAGTGCACCGGGGAGCACGTTTGCAGACTGGTGGGCAAAGGGGGCGTGGCCTGCTATGAGAACTTACCAGTGCTGCTGTGTGGGACTTACTGGAGGTAATAGGAGGGGTAGTTGGCCCCCAAGGTTATCCTTGGGTTCCAACTATCCTTCCTGTTACCTCCAGTAAGTCCCACACAGTGGGATTGCTAAGAGGTCTTCGGAGGCCATGCCCCCCTTTCTCCACCACTCTGCAAACGCGCCTCCTGGCACACTAAGGGTTGGGGGAAGAAGTCCACTTTTCTCCTGAGGGACTTTGGGGGTCAAGAATTCCTTCTGGCACCTCCTGTAAGTCCTATGCAGCAGAATTCCTGAGCGGTGGTCAGAGGCCCAGCCCTCTTTCTCCACCTCTCTGCAAACGCGACTACTAGTTAAAGAAGCATTTGCAATGTAATAGGTTTTGCATTTGCGAGAGTTAGAGCTATTGGCGTTGTAAATGTAAAAGTGTTTTATTAATGTTTCTTGGAGTGGAGTGGAGTGGATGTAGGTTGTGTGTAGTGGAATTATGTGGTATGTTGTGCAGTGAAATTATGTGGATAGAAAGTATGTGGTATTTAGTGTATAGGAATTATGTAGAGTGGGATTATGTGTTATGGAGAGTAATTGTGTGGTATGATAGTCTGTGTTGTGGAGTGGTAACCTCAGGTTTAGTCTTCCTCATTTCCATAGAAGCTAAACTATAAACTCAATGAGACAAAAAAAAGAAGGAACCACTGAGGAGCACTTCTGGACCTAGTCAGAGGTGTGAGCAGGGCCACTGGAATTATGCGACTGTTTGGCTGCACTGACTTTTGCACAATTATACATTTTCCGCATTTGCCACATAATCCATCATCTGCTGCATAATCTGCAGATTTGAACAAAAAAAACCTTGTTTCTAGCTCAAACGTTACCAAAAATGCAGCCAAAAGTGTTACAGCATGGTGGAAGGCCCTTTGCAAACCTACAATGGTCACCTGTTACTTATTGCTATATGTGGGTAGTAATGGTGTGCAAACCACTCTTGATTCTTTCTGTGCCTCTCTTGCCTCTTTCTGCATTTCTGTTGCTTCTTTCTGCACCTTTCTTTCTTTTTCTGCACTTCTTTTGCCTCGTTCTGCTTATCTCTTCTACTTTCTGCACCTCTGTTGCCTCTTTCTGCACCTCACTTGCTTCTTTCTGTACCCCTCTTCCTTCTTTCTGCACCCTTCTTCCCTCTTTCTGCACTTCCTTTGCCTCTTTCGGCACCTCTGTTGCTTCTTTCTGCACTTCTCTTGCCTCTTTCTGTACCCCTCTTGCCTCTTTCAGCACCTCTGTTGCTTCTTTCTGTACTTCTTTTGCTTCTTTCTGCACCCCTCTTGCCTCTTTCTGTACCCCTTTTGCCTCTTTTGCACCTCTCCTGCCTCTTTCTGCAGTTCTCTTGCCTCTTTCTGCACCTCTTTTGCTTCTTTCTGCACTTTTCTTGCCTCTTTCTGTACCCCTCTTGCCTCTTTCTACACCTCTGTTGGTTCTTTCTGCACTGCTCTTGCTTCTTTCTGCACCTCTGTTGCAATTTCTGCATCCCTCTTGCCTCTTTCTGTATCCCTCTTCCCTCTTTCTGCACCTCTCTTGCCTCTGTCTGCACACCTGTTCCCTCTTTCTGCACCCCTTTTGCCTGTTTCTGCAACTCTCTTGTCTCTTTCTGCAGTTCTCTTGCCTCCTTCTACACCTCACTTTCCGCTTTCTACACTTCTCTTGCTTCTTTCTGCACCCTTCTTCCCTTTTTCTGCACATCTCTTGCCTCTTTCTGCACCTCTCTTGCCTCTTTCTGCACATCTCTTTGTTCTTTCTGCACTGCTCTTGCATCTTTCTGCACCCCTCTTGCCTCTTTCTGCACTTCTTTTGCTTCTTTCTGTACTTCTCTCTCCTCTTTCTGTACCCCTCTTGCCTCTTTCTGCACCTCTGTTGCTTCTTTCTGCACTCCTCTTGCCTCTTTCTGCACCCCTCCTGCCTCTTTCTGCCTCTCTTTTGCTTCTTTCTGCACTTCTCTTCCTTCTTTCTGCACCCCTCCTGCCTCTTTCTGTACCCCTCTTACCTCTTTGTGCACCTCTCCTACCTCTTTCTGCACCCCTCTTGCCTCTTCTTGCACCTCTCTTTCTTCTTTCTGCACCCCTGTTGACTCTTTCTGCACCACTGTTGTCTCATTGTGCATGTTTGTTGCTTCTTTCTGCACTTTTTTGCTTCTTTCTTTCTGCACTTCACTTGTTTCTGTACCCCTCTTGTCTCTTTTGCACCTACTTTGCTTGTTTCTGTACCCCTCTTCTCTGTTTCTGCACCTCTCTTCCCTCTTTCTACATTCCTGTTCCCTCTTTCTGCACTTCTCTTGCCTCTTTCGGCACCTGTCTTGCCTTTTTCTGTGCATCTTTTGCTTCTTTCTGCACTTCTCTTGTTTCTTTGTGCACTTCTCTTGCCTTTTCTGCACTACTTTTGCCTGTTTCTTCAGTTCTCTTTCTTCTTTCTGAAAGCATGTTGCCTCTTTCTGTATCTATGTTACTTCTTTCTGCATTTCTATTGCTTCTTTCTGCTCCTCTCTTGCTTCTTTCTGTACCCCTGTTCCCTCTTTCTGCACCTTTCTTGCCTGTTTCTGCACCTCTCTTGCCTCTTTCGGCACCTCTGTTCCCTCTTTCTGCACCTTTCTTGCCTGTTTCTGCAACTCTCTTGCCTCTTTCGGCACCTCTGTTGCTTCTTTCTGCACTTCTTTTGCCTCTTTCTGTACCCCTCTTGCCTCTTTCAGCACCTCTGTTGCTTCTCTCTGTACTTCTCTTGCTTCTTTCTGCACCCCTCTTGCCTCTTTCTGTACCCCTTTTGCCTCTTTGTGCACCTCTCCTGCCTCTTTCTGCACTTCTCTTGCCTTTTTCTGCAGTTCTCTTGCCTCTTTCTGCACTTCTTTTGCTTCTTTCTGCACTTTTCTTGCCTCTTTCTGTACCCCTCTTGCCTCTTTCTGTACCTCTGTTGGTTCTTTCTGCACTGCTCTTGCTTCTTTCTGCACCTCTGTTGCACATTTCTGCATCCCTCTTGCCTCTTTCTGTATCCCTCTTCCCTCTTTCTGTCCCTCTCTTGCCTGTTTCTGCAACTCTCTTGTCTCTTTCTGCAGTTCTCTTGCCTCCTTCTACACCTCACTTGCCTCTTTCTACACTTCTCATGCTTCTTTCTGCACCCTTCTTCCCTTTTTCTGCACACCTTTGCCTCTTTCTGCACATCTCTTGCCTCTTTCTGCACCCCTCTTGCCTCTTTCTGCACCTCTGTTGCTTTTTTCTGCACTGCTCTTGCTTCTTTCTGCACCTCTCTTGCCTCTTTCTGCATCCCTCTTCCCTCTTTCTGCAATTCTCTTGCCTCTGTCTGCACCCCTGCTCCCTCTTTCTGCACCCTTCTTTCCTTTTTTGCATCCCTCTTGCCTCTTTCTGCAGTTCTCTTGCTATTTTCTGCACCTCTCTTGCCTCTTTCTGTACCTCACTTGCCTCTTTCTGCACTTCTCTTGCTTCTTTCTACACTTCTGTTGCTTCTTTCAGAAATTCTCTTGCCTCTTTGTGCACTTCTCTTGCTTGTTTCTGCACATCTCTTGCGTCTTTCTGCACCTCTGTTGCCTCTTTCTGCATCTCACTTACTTCTTTCTACACCCCTCTTTGATCTTTCTGCACCCCTCTTCCCTCTTTCTGCACCTCTCTTGCCTCTTTCTGCACCCCTGTTCCCTCTTGCTGTTCCTTTCCTGCCTGTTTCTGCACCTCTCTTGCCTTTCTGCACTTCTCTTGCTTTTTTCTGCATCTCGCTTGCTTTTTTCTGCACCCCTCTTGCCTCTTTCTGCACATCTGTTGCTTCTTTCTGCACTTATCTTGCTTCTACCTTTTTGTACACAAATTTACAGAGTATGCTGTTTGAAACACAGGTATTCAAGTATTTGTATGTTTATTTTTATGTAACGTGTCACTAGGTAAAAGCAGAGACACACGCATGCATACCTTCACAAACTTGGTCAGACTTACAACAGTGATATGCTTAGGATTGCTGTTTTATATTTGGTAGGCCTAACATTCTGAGCAGTCGTTGAATATTGAACCTTCAAGAGAAAAGTGAGGTTTAAGACATCTTGGGAGACGGATTAGTGATTAGGCTACTTTGTATGAGTCTGTTGTAAGGTACAGTCAAAGTAGGGCTCTTTCTACATCTCTGTTGGTTCTTTCTGCACATCTCTTGCTTCTTTCTGCACCTTTCTTCCTCTTTCTGGACTTCTGTTGCCTCTTTCTGCATTTCTGTTGCTTCTTTATGCACCTTTCTTCCTCTTTCTGCTCCTCTCTTGCCTCTTTCTGCACTTCTCTTGCTTCTTTCTGCGCCTTTCTTCCTCTTTCTGCACATGTCCTACCTATGTAGGCATAGTTAGGAATTAGCATTTAAAAAACCTTAGAAATTCACTGAAAAAACCAGAGGTTTCAAGGAAGTTATAGTTAGGGATTAGCATTTAAAAAACCTTAGAAATTCACTAAAAAAACATAGGTTTCAGGGATGTTATAGTTAGAAATTAGCATTTAAAAAACCTTAGGGGGAGTTGGGGTCCCCCCACGGTCCCCAAAGGATAGGGCCAGCCCCGGGGGATGGGGTCCCCGGGGCAAGCAGTGGCCCGGGAGGGGGGCCACCCGGCCCCCCTCCCCCAAATTAAGGGGAAAAAGGCCGGAAAAAAGGCCGGCCCCGGGGGATGGGGTCCCCGGGGCCTAAGGAGGCCTGAGGAGGGGGGCAACGCAGCCCCCCTCCATGAACATTTTTTTTTTTTAAAAAGGTGGCAATGACCCGGGGGATGGGGTCCCCGGGCCGCCCCCAGTGGGCGTTCCTCAAATCAATTATCCCTTGTTGTATGCTGGGACATGCAGAAGAGGTGGACATGCCTTGAAACGCGTCGGCAACATGGCAGAATTTTAATGGGGAGGTTAATGTGAGCTGTTCAAGGGAAACATAACCGGATGGTATGAAGCGCCGTCGAGTGACCTTCCAATGCTTCAGGGCATTTTGGTGAAATAATTATGCACACGGCAGTCCGGCCGTGGGAAGGAGCACCATTTCTACCAGATGAAAGGCTGAGGTTAGATGTGGATTCCGACCTGTCAGCACGGCGTTTCTGAACAAAAATTGCTCGCAAAGACTGTCCCCTACCTACTATAGGATCATAAATGTACACGTCAGTGCGAACGCACACTGAACCTACTAAAGGGACTCATTTTCCTCACCTTCAGGAACTGCATGTCCCAGCATACAACAAGGGATAATTGATTTGAGGAACGCCCACTGGGGGCTGTTCGTGCCAATAAAAGATCGTAATACTGAAATGGAGGTGAGGCGTCAGTGTGGTGTTTTAAACGAGCCCATGAAGAAGAGGCGGACATGCCTTGAAACGCGTCGGCAACATGGCAGAATTTTAATGGGGAGGTTAATGTGAGCTGTTCAAGGGAAACATAACCGGATGGTATGAAGCGTCGTCGAGTGACCTTCCAATGCTTCAGGGCATTTTGGTGAAATAATTATGCACACGGCAGCCCGGCCGTGGGAAGGAGCACTATTTCTACCAGATGAAAGGCTGAGGTTAGAACTGCATTCCGACCTGTCAGCACGGCGTTTCTGAACAAAAATTGCTCACAAAGACTGTCCCCTACCTACTATAGGATCATAAATGTACACGTCAGTGCGAACGCACACTGAACCTACTAAAGGGACTAATTTTCCTCACCTTCAGGGACTGCATGTCCCAGCATACAACAAGGGATAATTGATTTGAGGAATGCCCACTGGGGGCTGTTCGTGCCAATAAAAAATCGTAATACTGAAATGGAGGTGAGGCGTCAGTGTGGTGTTTTAAACGAGCCCATGAAGAAGAGGCGGACATGCCTTGAAACGCGTCGGCAACATGGCAGAATTTTAATGGGGAGGTTAAGTTAATGTGAGCTGTTCAAGGGAAACATAACCGGATGGTATGAAGCGCCGTCGAGTGACCTTCCAATGCTTCAGGGCATTTTGGTGAAATAATTATGCACACGGCAGCCCGGCTGTGGGAAGGAGCACCATTTCTACCAGATAAAAGGCTGAGGTTAGAACTGCATTCCGACCTGTCAGCACGGCGTTTCTGAACAAAAATTGCTCGCAAAGACTGTCCCCTACCTACTATAGGATCATAAATGTACACGTCAGTGCGAACGCACACTGAACCTACTAAAGGGACTAATTTTCCTCACCTTCAGGGACTGCATGTCCCAGCATACAACAAGGGATAATTGATTTGAGGAACGCCCACTGGGGGCTGTTCGTGCCAATAAAAGATCGTAATACTGAAATGGAGGTGAGGCGTCAGTGTGGTGTTTTAAACGAGCCCATGAAGAAGAGGCGGACATGCCTTGAAACGCGTCGGCAACATGGCAGAATTTTAATGGGGAGGTTAATGTGAGCTGTTCAAGGGAAACATAACCGGATGGTATGAAGCGCCGTCGAGTGACCTTCCAATGCTTCAGGGCATTTTGGTGAAATAATTATGCACACGGCAGCCCGGCCGTGGGAAGGAGCACCATTTCTACCAGATGAAAGGCTGAGGTTAGAACTGCATTCCGACCTGTCAGCACGGCGTTTCTGAACAAAAATTGCTCGCAAAGACTGTCCCCTACCTACTATAGGATCATAAATGTACACGTCAGTGCGAACGCACACTGAACCTACTAAAGGGACTCATTTTCCTCACCTTCAGGGACTGCATGTCCCAGCATACAACAAGGGATCATTGATTTGAGGAACGCCCACTGGGGGCTGTTCGTGCCAATAAAAGATCGTAATACTGAAATGGAGGTGAGGCGTCAGTGTGGTGTTTTAAACGAGCCCATGAAGAAGAGGCGGACATGCCTTGAAACGCGTCGGCAACATGGCAGAATTTTAATGGGGAGGTTAATGTGAGCTTTTCAAGGGAAACATAACCGGATGGTATGAAGCGCCATTTTGGTGAAATATATGTATATATATATATATATATATTTATATATATATATATATATATATATATATATATATATATATATATCTCACCCAAAAATGCCCCTGCATTCAAGACGCACTCCTCCAGTTGGTCGGTAACACCTTTATTTTTCCAAAGGAACAGGGTTACAGCTCCGTTTATTTTGTCCATTTAATGTGCCTTACGCGTTTCAGTGCATTCTCGCACTTTCATCAGAGGCAAAGTTCAGAGAACACCAGCTTCAGGCTCCCACCGCTCCCCTTCGTGCTTCTCTCATTGTTATGGGCCTCAGGTGTGCTGTTTTTTTATATCTGTTTCGAGGCACGCTGGGAACTGTAGTCATATTTCTGCCAAATTAAAACCTCCAGTGGTTGTGTGTCTCTGAAACGATTTCCATGGACCATTGACAGCCCTCCAGTGGGCTACAGGGCTGTAAACTTGTTCCTGCAATGCATGGAACCAGCTGCGCCGTCCTTTTGCAACCTGATTGTTCAGGTCTGACGATCCCTTCCATTGCTTTCAGGGCGGTGCGAACTTGCACGGCTGCACTTGCCGCGTATAATCTCACCCAAAAATGCCCCTGCATTCAAGACGCACTCCTCCAGTTGGTAGGTAACACCTTTATTTTTCCAAAGGAACAGGGTTACAGCTCCGTTTATTTTGTCCATTTAATGTGCCTTACGCGTTTCAGTGCATTCTCGCACTTTCATCAGAGGCAAAGTTCAGAGAACACCAGCTTCAGGCTCCCACCGCTCCCCTTCGTGCTTCTCTCATTGTTATGGGCCTCAGGTGTGCCGTTTTTTTATATCTGTTTCGAGGCACGCTGGGAATTGTAGTCATATTTCTGCCAAATTAAAACCTCCAGTGGTTGTGTGTCTCTGAAACGATTTCCATGGACCATTGACAGCCCTCCAGTGGGCTACAGGGCTGTAAACTTGTTCCTGCAATGCATGGAACCAGCTGCGCCGTCCTTTTGCAACCTGATTGTTCAGGTCCGACGATCCCTTCCATTGCTTTCAGGGCGGTGCGAACTTGCACGGCTAGACTTGCCGCGTATAATCTCACTCAAAAATGCCCCTGCATTCAAGACGCACTCCTCCAGTTGGTAGGTAACACCTTTATTTTTCCAAAGGAACAGGGTTACAGCTCCGTTTATTTTGTCCATTTAATGTGCCTTACGCGTTTCAAAGCATTCTCGCACTTTCATCAGAGGCAAAGTTCAGAGAACACCAGCTTCAGGCTCCCACCGCTCCCCTTCATGCTTCTCTCATGTTACGGAGCTGTAACCCTGTTCCTTTGGAAAAATAAAGGTGTTACCTACCAACTGGAGGAGTGCGTCTTGAATGCAGGGGCATTTTTGGGTGAGATATATATATTGGTGACTTAGGATACGGCGGCTGTGAAGTAGGGGACCCAAGGACATTTATTCCCAGAATTTTCGCAGGATTTCTCCCACTGCAGCTCATTGAATACCAGCAAGGTGCATGATGGGATCAGCAGTCCGTGGCAGAGACTGCTGAGGCGTCGACATGAGAATGAGCTGCAGCTGGGCCCTTCACCACTGCGTAGGAGGAGCTCTATATAGACTTGATGGGAATTTCTTTGGCGAACTGTGGCATTTGAAGAAGGCTTAACGCCGAAACCGGTCATGCCGATCGCTTTTCAAACTAATGTCCTGAAGAGCCCCGCTGTGTCCCTCTCTTCTTTTTAATGAAGGAAGTTTCTTGGCATATTTTGCGTGCAACCTGTGGCACGCTTAGAGGGACCCTTCCTACAAGTGGCTGTGAAGCTCACAGGACGTCAGGGAACTGACTTACTTTCAGCCGAGGTATCGGATCTGCACAGCCCGCCCCCCTGCCTGTGTTCTCCAAGTAGCTGCTGCCAGCCGGCGGTCTGGGACTCCTCGGAGGGGTGTATGCACTGTCATTTCACCTCCAGACTTGGTGACTTAGGATACGGAGGCTGGGAAGTAGGGGACCCAAGGACATTTATTCCCAGAATTTTCGCAGGATTTCTCCCACTGCAGCTCATTGAATACCAGCAAGGTGCATGATGGGATCAGCAGTCCGTGGCAGAGACTGCTGAGGCGTCGACACGATAATGAGCTGCAGCTGGGCCCTTCACCACTGCGTAGGAGGAGCTCTATATAGACTTGATGGGAATTTCTTTGGCGAACTGTGGCATTTGAAGAAGGCTTAACGCCGAAACCAGTCATGCCGATCGCTTTTCAAATAAATGTCCTGAAGAGCCCCGCTGTGTCCCTCTCTTCTTTTTAATGAAGGAAGTATTTGGCATATATATATATATATATATATATATATATATATATTACCTACTGGCAATCACCAGTAGGTAGTTATAGTTAGGACCTTGTTTCTATTCAAAAAGTGTTTTTTCTTTTGCCAATATCTTTGGTGTTGTTTGACGAATCTCGCGAAATTTTCAAAACTAAGGAGCGGTCAGGTCAGCTCCTGTTTTGAAAGTTTTGGGATTATTCGTCCGGAGAGCCAGAACGGGAGGAAGAGCCTACTCCTACATTGCGGCCACGACCTGGAACGAACTCCCCCTCAGCATCAGACGATCCCCCACTCTGCAGGCATTCAGGAGGAGCCTCAAGACCTGGCTATTTGGATGAGACAGAGCGGCACGAACCCCCCCCCCCAGGGCCTTGAGACCCTCATGGGTGAGTAGCGGGCTTCACAAAAACAAAATACCTGATTGATTCATCAAGCGGGGACCGAGAAAAAGAGGGGGTCCCAAAACGCGTTTTCTCCATGTTCATTTCCATAGGAAACTTTAGACATAGCTACAGCCCGAACTGCTGAACAAAATTACACCAAATTTGGCAAAAAGGTAGCTCTTGGTTCAGAAAACACTCTTTTTATTAAATGGTGTAAATCTGTTCAGTAGTTCCTGAGAAATTTAAACATTTCTCAGATATACAAATATCCCCGCAGAGGATCCGCGAACCCTCCTGATCTAGTATCTGAGATCTGATTGGCTGCCAACAGTTCCAACCAGGAAGTGTGGGCAGCCATCTTGTGACTGTCAACCGAGTCACAAGAAAAAAGGTAAAAAAGGATTAAAAACAAGAAAAGGAGACAGCGTAGAAACACCCTGACCCCCTAGGCCTGCTCGGCCCAAAAAAGCATTTTTTTAAAAACTTTTGGTGGGATTCGCGCACCCAGAGCGAATCCCGCCAAAGATTTTAAAAAAACAAAGTGTGGTCTCCCGTGCTTCATTTCATTTAAGCCCCAGGGTGGGCCAGGTCCCGAAGGCAATGCCAAATTATGATGCGGGGGCCTGCGGGGGCCTCCGCAGCCCCGGGGACCGCCACCTCCCCAGGGCTTTATTTTTTTTAAATGCGTGGGGTAGGCTCCTGCCCGCTTGCATGCAGCCCCGGGGACCTCCACCTCCCCGGGGCTATAGTTATTAAATGCGGGGGCCCATGCGGCCCCCCACACAGCCCCAGGGACCACCACCTCACGGGGCATACATTAATTAATTGTGGGGATCTGTTGTGGACCCCCGGCCCCGGGGACCACCACCTTTAAACATGTTGAAGGGGGGCTGGGCGGTCCCCCTCGTGGAGCCCTCCATGACCCTGGGGACCGCCACCCCCCAGGGCTGGCTTCAGCAATGTCCCAGGGTGCCCACCCCGGTACATTGCAGTTTGCAATGGCATGGTGGGACCACAGCTCCCACCATGCTATAGCAAACTCTGCTTCGCTTCATGGAAGCGAGAGCATTGAAAATGCTCTCGCTTCCATGAAGCAAAGCAGAATTGCTTTTGGGCAAAGGGAGCTGCATGTTAGCACCTCCCTTTGTCCAAAAGCAATGCCAGCTCCCGCGGTCCCCAACGTTGTGGCCATGCCGCGGGGGATGGGGTCCCTCCCTTAAAATAATATAAATGAAAAAAAATGGCCAGGCCCCAGGGGATGGGGTCTCTGCGGCTGAAAGCGACCTGGGAGGGGGGCTGCATGGCCCCCCTCCCCTTTAAAAAAATAAGAAAGGCCTAGCCCAGGGGGATGGGGTCCCCGGGGCTGAAATCAGCCTCGAGAGGGGGGCCGTACGCCCCCCTCCCTTTTTATTTAAAAAATAAAATGGCTCAGCCCCCGGGAGATGGGGTCCCCGGGGCCCAAAAGGGTCAAGGGAAGGGGGCCACACAACCCACCATCCTAAAAGAAAAAAAGAAAATGAAGCCAGCACCTCGCCGGAGGCCCCGCCCCCTTTCTCCACTACTCTGCAAAAGTGCCTCCTGGCGCGCTCTTGGGTGGGGGATGAGGTCCCCATTGATGCTGTGGTTCCTTAGGGCCAACTAGCCCACCAGGTACCTCCAGTAAGCCTCACACAGTGAGATTGCTGAGAGGTGGTTGGAGGCCATGCCCCTTTTTACACCACTCTGCAAACTCACCTCTTGGCACACTGCTGGTGGGACGATGACGTCCCCTTGTGTCCTGAGGATCTCAGGACTGAAATGGACTTCATCCCCCAAGCAGAAGTGTGCCAGGAGCCACGTTTGCAGAGTGGTGTAGAAAGGGGGGGTGGCCTCTGACTGCCTCTCAGCAATCCAGCTGTGTGGGGCTTACTGGAGGGCTAGTTGGCCCCAGGGACCCTCAAGAGGCAAGGGGACATCATCCCCCAACCAAGAGCGCACCAGGAGGTGCGTTTGCAGAGTGCTGGACAAAGGGGGCGTGGTCTGGTATCAGAACTCAGCAATCCTGGGGCCAACTACCCCTCCTGTTACCTCCAGTAAGTCCCACACACTGGGATTGCTAAGAGGTTTTCGGAGGCCACACCCCCTTTCTCCACTACTCTGCAAACATGCCTGGTGGCGCACTACTGGTTGGGGGATGGAGTCCACTTTACTCCTGAGGAACCTTGGGGGCCAAGAAGTCCTCCTGGTACCACCTGTAAGTCCTATGCTGTGGAATTCCTGAGCGCTGGTTCCAGTGACTGTGAGTGTTTTTTTAAAGTTTATGAGTGTTAAATATATATACACCAAGTTGTATTGGTGAATCAGTGGGTTTATGAGTGACTGTATGGATAACTCAGTGTGTGCGTGACTGACTGTATAAGTGAGTGATTAGGTGTCTCAGTGAATGTATGGGTGAGTGACTGGTTGTATGAATGTATGTATCTGTCTGTCAGTTAATGTCTAAGTGGGTGTATGAGTGTGTTAGTGGGTACGTGAATGGCTATATGGGTGATTGATTGGTTGTTTGACCATGTCTATGGTTGTCTGAGTGTCTGTGTGTGTGGGTGAGGAGGTGTGTGACTGCCTGTATGGATCAGTGAGTGGGTGAGTCAGTGGCTGTATGGAGTACTGCTGCATGTGTAAAAAGTTGTATGAGTGATTGAGTATCTGTATGACTGTGTCAGTGATTGAGTGCATGTGTCAGTATGGGTGAGTAACTGAGTATGTGAAAGGCAGTATACATGAGTGATGGGGTACATGAGTGACTGTATGCGTGAGTGAGTGAATGTGAGAGTGGCTATATAGATGACTGCATGCTTCTGTCAGTGACTGTATAGCTGAGTGAGTATGTGTTCCTATTTCTATGAGTAAGTAAGTGGGTGGGTGTGTAACTGTTTGGGTGAGTAAGTGGCTGTATGATTGACTGTATGGGTGAGTGTCTAGGTGTGTGAGTAGTTTTATGGGTGACTCACTCAGTGTGTCAGCGCCTGTATGCCTGTATGAGTGGATATGTCAATGGCTGTATTAGTGAGTGAGTGGGTCTATGAGTGGCAGTATGGGTGAGCGAGTAGATGTGTGTATAGATCGATGAATCAGTGAATGGGTGTGTAAGTACTGGTATGGCTTTATGAATGGGTTTGTGAATGGTTGTGTAGGAGCAGCAGTGGGTGTATAAAAGATTCTACAGTGGTGTGAGTGGGTGCATCTTCGGAAACATGGTGAGACTTACAACAGTGACATGGGAAGGGTTGCTGTTTCATATTTGGCTAGGCCCAACATTCTGAGTAGTCGGTGAATAGTGAAGCTGCCAGAGAGAAGGCTCTACTATTACACTCATCCAATCACTCAGGCACTACTCTTGCACTCAATCATTCACTTAGGTACTACCCATGCACTCATTCAATCACTCAGGCACTATCCTTGCACTCAACCATTCACTCAGGCACTATGCATACACTCTTGCATTCTCTCAGGTACCACCCACACACTTATCCAGTCACCCAGGCACTTCCCATGCACTCATCCAATTATTCAGGTACTACCCATGCACTCATCCAATCATTCCCCTGTATCATGGCAAGGTAGCATCTTGCAGCCCATTTTTATATTTAAAAAAAAACAACTATTTACTGCATATATATATATATATATATATATATATACATTATATAAAATGTTTATATAAAAACATTAAAATATATTTAAAAAATCTTTTTTGTATATGTATATATACATTCACTAAAAAAAAGTTTCAGGGACGTTATTGTTAGCAATTAGCATTTAAAAAAACCTTAGATATTCACTGAAAAAACCACAGGTTACAAGAACATTATATTTAGGCTGACCTTTCACTCGTACAAAACCAGAGAAATTCAGCTGTTATAGTTAGTTGAGTTAACTATAACTTGCGCCCCTGCAATGCACTGCTGATGACATCACATATTACATCACTCATGAAATGGTCAGTGACATCACTGATGACATCACTGATGACAGCTCAAATGACATCACTGATGACTTCACTGATTACATCTACATAATCTCTGATGTACCTACTCACACCCCAATACAACCATTCATACTCCCACTCCAAATATCAGACTACCATTCTTGAAACCATTGACACAAAAAAACCAGTAGGTACATACCCACTCACTGATTCATAGGTCTACATACACATCCACTCACTCACCCATACAGGCACTTATACAACCAGTCACTCACCAATACAGCCGCTGATATATCCACTCATACACCCATACAGCCACTCATGCACCGTCAGTCACCCATAGAGCTACTCACACACCTACTCACTCACCCAAACACTCAATCACACAGCCACTTACTCACCCATACAGAAACACACACACACTCACTACTCATAGATACTAACAAATACTTACTCTCCTATACAGTTGCTGACACAAGCACACACTCACCCATACAGCCACTCTCACAATCACTCACTCACACATACAGTCACTTATATACTCCAACTCTCACATATACTGCCTTTCACATATGCAGTTACTCACCCATATGCCACTGAGACATCCATTCACTCACCGACATAGCCATACGCACACTCAGTCACCCATACAGTCCCTAACAGACGTACTCATGAACCCATACACCCAGGGATTTACCCACTCATACATCCATGCAGGGAGTCACACACACCCTCACCCACCCACACAGACACTCAGGCACCCATACAGGTAGGTACTCAGAAAACTAATCAATAACCCATATAGACACTCGTGTACCTACTCACCAACCCATGCAGCCACTTACACACCAACTGACAGACTGATACACAAATTCACACAGATTAGTCACTCACCCATACATTCACTAAGACACGTTTAATCACTCACTTATACAGTCAGTCACGCACCCACTAAATCATCCATACAGACACTCATACACCCACTCATTCTTCAATACCACTTGGCGTATATATATATATATATATATATATATATCCACACAAATCGGCACCTCCTTGCGTCGCACCGAATAGAGACACGATGACACCAGCAAAATTAAGTCCACAATATTTATTCCATTATTTTTATCGGGCTATGACGCGTTTCGGCAGGATCCCCTGCCTTGTTCACACTATATATATTATATATAATTCTTAAACTTTTTAGAAACACTCAGTCACTGGATGATGTCATCAGTGATGTCATCAGTGATGTCACTGACCATGTCATGAGTGATGTATTATGTGACATCATCAGCAGTGCATTGCGGGGGCGCAAGTTATAGTTAGCTCAGCTAACTATAACGGCTCAATTTCTCTGGTTTTGTACGAGTGAAATGTCAGCCTAACTATAACGTTCCTGTAACCTGTGTTTTTTTCAGTGAATATATATATGTATATGTATATATACATATACCCATAAACAGCATTGAACTTCCACCAAATCCTCTGGCCTCGTGAAACGGGCATGGAAATGCCCATAATCCAATGTAAACAACCCGTGTTCCACCTCCAAGAAACACACAACACAAGCGCTTTGCAACCAATGCATGGTGATTTATTCGGCTATGCCAGACAAAAATGCCTAACGCATTTTGAAGATTACTTTCCTTGCTCACGGGACAGACGTGAACACCTCTAATCATGATTTAATAAAAGTGTTGATGCATAGTGAACATGGATGACAGACTGTGAAGGTACGATGCCAAGAAGAAATGGTTATATTAGCGCCATCTTATAATGGTTTTAACATACATTTAATGCTACAATATTTTATGCATACAAGGACAAGTATCCAACTGTGCTGAATTAAATATCAGCAATATCCCATTATGATGGTTTTAATGTGTCATAGTGCATTCTAAATAGTCCAGTAAACATTACTATAATAATGTCACAGTGCCATACATGTAGCACACCAATAAACATGAAATAATCATGAAAGGACAAGTGTCCTAAAGTCAAGAAAATAATAACAAAACCTGTCAGCCGGTCTCACATGAAGTTTTTGCCATCCATTTGCAACATAGAAACATCCCAGTGCCTTTATTTGTCAAAATTGAGCCCAAATGAACGTACCCGATTTGGGTATGAAAACAGGTCCACCACTGATACTTTGGTGGCCATACACAATTAGCCATAACTTTTGACCATCACATGACAATCATGATTGAGCCCTAGTGGGCCTTCTTTAAACACATCATGAGGTATTGGCATTTCATGTGCCAACAATATACTGTGGTCTACTATTCAATTTTAATCAACAACCAGTGATATTGGACCTTCAAAACAGAAGAATAATACATAATTATAAACATCACTTGATGGTTACACTCAATGGAATGACCATCAACTGCAGACCCATAAGGGTAGACGCTAGCATGTTATCTAGTGGAGACCGCAAAAAACCCAGCTGCGTGTCTCCAAGTGAAGCCGGTTTCTTCGTGTTGGGTCTGTTGCCGCGATCTGAATGAGTGCCGCTAACAAGGATCGATTGGGGAGAAGGGCACACAATGGAGACCATGATCACACCCACAGTGTGTCTTTCAATGTGCTGATAGCTCACTATCTAGGAGCACTGCGAGTGGGAACTAAGGAAATCAAAGCCACTGTCACCATCTACCTGCAGAATTACATTGACCCACCTCAGGGTGTGCCAGTGCTATGGACAATTGACCTTAATAGACATCCACCTTATGTCAAGTCATTAGTGACAAGGATTGTTACTTACTTTGGACTCTTAAATTGTCAATTATTAGAATCAATATATACAAACTTTGCAAAATAAATAAATTGGATGTGCAATGTGATTTATGTTTAAATGTGCTTCCATGTTAGTAATGTCCTGCCATTTGCTTTATTTGGCTTGAGTGACTATATTTGTATTGAGGTCTTGTGCTATTTAGCTGCGTAAATATAAGAGGAACTATCCAGAGAGGTGATTCAAACAGATCAAATGTGTGTTCCAATGATAAATTATACTATCATTGCCGAGGAATGATATAAACCAATCCATCCCTATCAAAAAACATCCCGCACTCTTAGACGCATCTCAGGACGTCACAGTAATCAGGGGCAACACACTCCCAGCCCTCTTGTACACGGATGACGCAATGCTCATAGCATGAACACCTAGGGCACTGCGTTTCCTAGTACACGCTTTTACCAACTTCATGGCTTCTCTCGACCTGCGAACTAATTTTCCCAAGTCCCACGTCATATCTTGCGGCCCTAAGTGCAGGCCCCTATCAACGCTGTCAATTGGCCCCAGTGCTCTGACCAGTACAAGCACCTTCCCTTATCTGGGTATCTATTTCTCTTCCCAAGGGTCATGGTCTTTTAACATCTGTCATCGCACAACGAAATTTTCTTCGGCCAACGGGTCCCTATGCTCTCTTCCCCAACCCCTGGGTGGTGGATTTCTAGACATATTGTTAAAAAATTATAAATCCCAGTGCCATCCAATTGCTATGTAAGGTGCAGAGTTATGGGGTATTTCCAACTGTAAGGTAATCCAGCACGAAGAAAACAGATTTTTAAGGAGACTGCTGGCGCTTCCCGTCTCTGCTGCTCATTACATCAATCATAAAGAACTGGGGCTGTGATATCTGGAAGACTTGATTCATGTCCGGCCGGCCCTGCTCTGGTTATCAATATATAGAAAAACACTGAGTCCGCCCTAACTAGAGACATAATACTGGACTGCCTCTCCTTGGATAAAGGTTTGCAAATTCCCTGGATTAGTCACGTTAGGATCGTTTATAATCGTATAGGGATCGGATCTTTTTTCCAGGCTCCCTCGACCTGTGTTTCACTTAGCAAAAGGAGTGTGACAGAGGCTTTTTTCCTGCATGAGGAGTCCCAGCAGCTCAGGAGTCTCCAGACATGCCCAACCGTCATAAGATCTATGGACTTATTTGACACCAATAACATTACTAATTACCTATGGACTGCTCGCAGTAGATGGGCCCGTTCACTTTTACTTCGTTTTAGATCAGGCAATGTTAAATACCTGTTATGCTTTTCCCCTGGGCTATACACAGCATCTTAATTCTATGTCTTGACTGTTGATGATGTTTCTAAACAGACTATGCTCTATTTTATCTTTTTCTGTAAATTTTACTCACAATATTCCAAGTTGTTTTTAATTCCCATTTTAAAGAAGTACTGCTACGACCTAAATCAATACAGACCCGCGCCCAGATTATTATTATTTTTACATAATGATGAAGTGTCTTTTAATGGGGGCGCAATTTTAAAGGCTGCCACGTGGTCACGAACTTCGATGCACTGAGATATGTTATTGAAATCTGGCACTGTATGAGATATTCTATCCTCCTACCTGAGGCATTTTTAGTTAAATCTTAATTTAAAATGCTATGGTGTATAATGTTCTTATCATTTTATCATTATCTGCTCGTGAATAACTTTTATGCCTGCCACAATGCTGCCGAATAAAGTTTTGAATTGATTGAGAAACTTTTTTGCTTTAATACTATATATTTAGTTCAGGTTCTAAATGGTCAAACGGGCATTCTCTGCTTTTCTCTAAATATGAATTTGCAGCAGTTGCCACATAATTCACAATCTGACACATAATTTGCAGATTTCGGCACAAAATGTGCTTCTAGCTCAATCAGATCAGAAGCTATTAAAATGGTGCACAATTGTTAAAATGCTGGTTTAGGAACTTTGGGAAAGTTAACTGATCACCTCCAGTAGTTGATTGCTATAATTAGCTACTTATTAAGGTGATGATATTGCCAAGATGGTGTTAACATTTCCATTTGAAGGGCTGGGAGAAGAGCTTTTGTCTGTAGCAGGAAACAGACCTAATTACATAAAATGAATTCAAACAGGGTGCATAATATTGCTGTAATTAGCTATTTAAAATTTTCAAGCAGGAAACAGGGTGGCCTCATTCTTTTTTAAACATTCCCATTGGATGGGCTGCAGGAAGGGCTCTTCTCTGCATCCAGAAACACATAACTCAAATACCTTAAACACCTGTACTTAAATGTTATTTAAACAGGGTGGATAACATGACTCCTTCGTTGTCATTTTTTAAGTAACTATAAACGCAAATCCATGTTCACGTCACGTACACTGTTTTCAAAGCTGTTTTTATTTCAGTAGGGCACTCTACTTTAGAAAAGTCACAGATATATTTATTATATTTCTTTTAGGAGCACATATCTTGAATCCCAAAGTACCTCCTAGTGAGATACATATCTAACATGGAATGCACTACATTAATCTTCAGTGCAGCATTTAAATGGTCAGACATGCCACATAAATTCTGCAGAATTTATATTTCCTTGACGCATAATCTAATCAACTCTGCCACATAATTCAGCTCTCCGCTGCATCAACGTTCCAGTGCTGCTGTTTATAGTGCATTAAAGGTATTCCCAGCACTGCGCAGTACTCCGCTTTGGAGTGTCCTCTGCCAGTGTTTGTTATTCTGCGACCCGCCTGTTCTCGTTCCCGCGCACTGACATTGGCACATTGAAATATTTTTCTGTCACAGGCAGAGATCTGAGGCCCACCGTGAGGTAGGTGGACCATTGCTGCGCGGAGCTTCCTCGAGGGTGTGTCTTTCCTCAAAGAGTAAGAGAGAGAACAAGATTGACAACTGTCCAAAAGGACCGTGAGAAAACAGGAAGCTGTAGAGAATGCAGGAGAAAGCAAGATGAAATCTATTTTCCCGCTGCTCCCGGGGGACACGTCAGCCATTGTTAGGCCCGCCGTTCAGCTCAGTTATATCCTTCCTTCTAATGAGGAGACACTGCGCCAAGAGCCAGTTATCTGGTCCCCGACCGCGGCCTCTGCGCTCCCGCCAAGACGGCTGGACACTACTAGAGTCCTACAAGGAGCTATGCTCCTTTCAAGGGGACATACCTGAGGCCCTGTGATTTTCATTGAACAGGTCAACCGAAGAGGCAAACTGCTCAGAAAGGCAGACAGCACAGAAGTGAGCTGGCTTCAGGACTCCTGGGTTGGCTCAAAACACCTGTTGGCTCTGCATGGATGAATACAGAAATCTGCGCAATCGTAATACAAAAAAGAAAAAAAAGAATGATGGGCTAAATTCTACAATTACGCGCATGGGAACTGTTTATTTCAAGGATTTAACAAAATATAGATTATATTTATTGAAATGTGCAAAGTACAACTTCAAAGGCCTAGCTGATGAGTGATGGTTTATTGTGAATACAAAGGAACCTAACAAGGAACAATAGGGGATACACAGTAGTCTATACCCACACATTATTGATTTTGTAGCATACCTTAGGATATAAGTATTGGTAAAATTGACATGTACATTCAGCACCTCCTTCCTGTGTTCACCCTTGTAGGCTAACGGTGTACCCCCATAACCTCAATACCATTCTATCGGCTCACTGTTAGACCTGTCAGCGTTACGGTGGTCTTCCCCCCAACGTTTTGTCTTCCTCCTCCATTTTTCCGATCTCGTTTTTTCTGGCCTTAAGACTCTGTGCACCTTACCACTGCTAACCAGTGCTAAAGTACATGTGTTCACTCCTTAGAATATGGTAACATTGGCTTATCCCCAATTGGTACATTTAATTTACATGTAAGTCCCTAGTAAAGTGGCACTACCATGTGACCAGGGCCTATAACTTAGATGCTACTAGTGGGCTGGAGGCACTGATTGTGCCACCCACATAAGTAGCCCTTTAAACATGTCTCCGGCCTGCCATTGCAGCCTGTGTGTGTGCAGATTTAAACTGTTGTTTCTACCTGGCAATATAAACCTTTTACCAGGCCCAAACCTTCCTTTTTAATTAATCTAAGTCCCCCCTAGGGTAGGCCCTTGACAGGCCAGAAGGCAGAGTGTGATGTATTTAAAAAGTAGGACAAGTACTTTTAAGGTTTACATGTGCTAGTAGTGAAAAACTTTTAAATTAATTTTTCACTACTGCAAGGCTTATCTCTCCCATAACATAACATAACTTTGCAGTTGCCTAATTACAGTTTATAAGTGTAATTTCCAAATGGTTAGAGATAACCAGTTCATGTTTAGTGTCTCTGGATCACAATTTAAAATCCTAACATGGTGAAGTTGGATTTTAAATTGCAATTCTGAGAATGCCACTTTTGGAAAGCTGGCATTTTCCTGCCTTTTCCATTTAGTGCCTGTAGCCTATCTCTGGTGAAGTGACTGGGTGTAGCGGACAGGTGGGCTTTGTGTATTCCTCCTACACAGTCACACACAATAGGGAGCTTAGATGTGCCTGGATGGGCCATCACTGGCAGGATGGGAGGGAGGAGCTAGGCACAGCCCCACCTACACCAGAATAGGCTGTGTCCGGCCTCCACACAAAGGGCTGCATACCCCCTTTGGTTAGTCTGGAGCCAGGACAAGGAAGACAGGATGCCTGGGAACTTCAAAGGGAAACCTCTAGAAGCTTCTCCCCCACTTAAAAGGCATAATTGGGTATAAATACTGGACCTCAGACAGCACCACTTCAGTTCACTTCTGGGCCAGGGAGAAGGACTGCTGTGCTGCTGAAGGACTGCCACTCTGTTGGGCTGCACTCTGCTGGACTACTGCCGCGCTGTGCTGCTGCTTTGCTGTGCTGACATGTTTCCTGCTGCCCTCCTGCCTGGATGAGGAATGGACCTGCATCTCTTGAACCCAGAGCCCAAAGTGACTCCAAGGGCTAGTTGGCTGGTCTCCTGATCTGAAGCCTTAGGGACAAAACAGGCTTCCAACAACCTTGCACCTGGACTCTGAGATCTGTGAGTCTACCCTGCCAAGTGGGGAGACCCCAGTCCTGGACCCTTGGACTTGAGCTTAAGATGCTTACCAGCCTCTGTGGATCCAGCCAAACCGATGCATCTCCTCTGCTGCACAGTGCAAACCCGGGTAGAACCAATGCATTGATGCTGCTGCATGGATTGGACCAGTCGCAAGGACTCACTCTGCATCGCAGCCTCACAGCTCTTCAGAACCAACGCATCATCCCACCTGCGCGCCGCATCCTTGTCGCCGGGCTTTGCATCGTCAACGGGATCCTCAACTACAACACAGGCCCTCGCATCGCAGCCTCGCTATACCTCGGAACCGATGCATCGCTTCGGCTGCGCGAAACATCTTCAATGCGGATATTTGCAACGCCCCGCAAACTAGGATTTAAGGTACTTTGCTCAGCAGGCCTTACTGGGTCCCTGTGGCTGGCCCGCGCTCCATCATGGTCGGCCTGAACTTGTGACTTTGCCCTGGTCCAGCGCTTTATGAATTTTGGTGCTATTTTTACAAAAAACATTTTTGTTGTTCTGGTCTTGTTTTATGTATTAAAAATTACTCTATTTTTCTATATCTGTTGCAGGCTCCTTTTGTGGTGTGTTTTCACTGTGTTACTTTACACATTGCCTCTGAGTTAAGCATGACTTCTCTGTGCCAAGCTACCGGAGGGTTGAGCACAGGTTAATTTAGGGATTGCTGTGACTTCACCCAGAGAAGAATTGCGGTTGGTGCTTGAGAAGGGTTTCACCCCCCTCAACCAGTAAACTAATTTCATACACTCACTAAAACATCTACCGGACACTAACCATAAGTTCGAGGTGTATACAGCGCCCAACATTGCCAGCACTGGAGCTAGGCGAGCAAATCAGTCCAGTTGAAGTAATGGCCACAGTGAATGCAACAGTCAGGCTGCTGTTTCTCAGTGTGCCTAGGGATGTGGTGCAAGAGTTCGAAACTGACCTGCAGCCAAATCCCCATGGACTGCTGGTTGCATCTCTTTCTGCATGTACGACTGCGCCTTTTATCTTTAACTATTCAGGAGGAGACGTGCTGAATATATTGCGTAAATAGAATAATCTCTTTGACAAATACTTGGTTTATAAGGATAAAGTGTGTCATATATGAACCAAACGAGATGTACATGGTTTCCCCATGATGCACTTTCATATGAAATTTGTAAATATGTTACTATTACTATGATGGAAATTTACACCGTTAAAGAAATTATTCATTGATACACTGGTATTTGCACCTGGATCCCAACTTGCCACCCTCACTACACTATTGAATATTGCTTACCACAGAGCAACCAGAAGAACTGGAAACCATGCTTCCAGGTATACAGGTAAACAGAGGTCTAACTTAACTTGACCACGCCTCACATTTTCTGAGTGTCCTCTACTAATACCTCGGTCCAGATCAGAGCGTGGCCTCTAACATTGATGCTTCACCCATAGGGTATATTGGCAGCTGGACCCCAAACATATACATAACACTTCCCCACAATGCATTGCAGGAAATTGGGTTATTGGTTGAGGGGGTTTGAAACCTTACTCAAGCAGCAACCACAATTCTTGTCACGGTAAAACACAAGCAAACCCCAAATTATCCTTTGCTTAACCCTCTGGTAGCTTGGCACAAACACAGTCAGGCGTAACTTTGTGTGCCGCATAAACTAGTTATGCAGCACACAAACAGAAATAAAGTGAAAACACACCACCAGAAAATCCCACATTAATTTGAAAAAACAGAGTAGAATTTTATAAATTATTTGAGACCAAAACGAGAAAAATCCAATCAGTAGAACCGGAGATATGCAATTTTAAAGATTTAGGTAAATATAGCCCCAAAAAGCACAAAACGCCACTGGCTGTGCAAGATTGGGTGAAAGTCACAAGTTCAGACCGATTGTGATGGAGCACGTGCCGGATCCAGGGACCAGGCTATTCCAGCCTGAAGAGTTCCATTCGCAGTGGAGAGGGTCACGAAGAGCAGGGAAAGCTTCATGGATAGTCGTTGATGTAGCGTGAAGAGCAGGCCAAGCATCGTGGACGCTTGTTGCTGGAGATTCGCGTTGGCAGTCACTGCGTGCTGTCAATGCTGTAGCACGATGTGGAGATCTTGCGCTGCCAGGTGTCGCTGGTGGTCACAGTGGTGCAAAGAGTCGGGTTCACTGGGGCTTCCCTTTGGCTGGAAGCACAAGCGGCAAGATCTTGGCGTGAACAGGCCCATTCATGGTTGCGGATGCAAGGAGCCCAAAACTAAAGTATTTCTCCTTTTCTTGGGGAGCGAGCTCAACTGATGCCACACCATGGGTCCAGGACCTATGGGGACTTCTTGGGATAAGGAACTAACTCCAACAGAGACCAGCAGGGCTCAGGCAGGCCCAGTTGCATGTTCAGGTAGCAGGACAGCTGTGCAGTTGCAGAGAAGCCTCTGGATCTTATTATGTCCCTATAGCTCAGAACAGGAGTTCGATCAACTGACCCTTGGAGTCACTTCAGCTTGGGATAAAGGGTGCAGGTCCAGTCCTCCTTCTCAGCAAACAGGCTGCAGGCGGAAGGGCAGCAAAGTAGCAGTCTTTCTTGCAGCAGTGCGTGCAGCACAGCAGTACTTCTTCTGTAGTATCCACAGATCCAGAGGTATACTGAAGAGTTGAGTCTGATAGTCCAATATTTATACTTGGTGCCAACTCTGAAGTAGGAGAAGGTTCTGAATGTTTCTAGCCCCAGAGGTGTTTGGAGTTTCCTGCCTCTCTGCCCTGGCCCCAGCTTGTCTGGGAAACAAAAGACTAGTGTCAAACCCTTTGTGAGTGTGTTCAGGCAGAGCCTGTGTGATGTGCGAGTGTGGTAGGTGACAGCTCCGCCCCCTATCAAGTCAGAGATTGCCCATCCTGCTAATACCTATTTCCCCTTTGTCTCACTGTCTGGAAGCAATACACAAATACCAACTGCCATCTACATCTAGTCATGGGACCCAGGATGCAGGATGCGGGCATCAAATGGTTGGGACAAGGAAACATCAACTTTCTAACAGTGGCATTTTCAGAATTATGACTTAAAATCCACCTTAACCATTAAAGAGAGTTTTAAATTACAATTCTTTAGACGCGAAAACAAGGCATTCCTATCTGTGCCCAATTGAAAGTTATCACTTATTAAATATAATAAAGTAACCCAATGTTATCCTATGCTAGAGGCAGGCCGTGCAGCAGTGAAAAAAGCACATTTAAGAGATTTTCACTACTAGGACATGTAAAAGTTAAAGGTAATGCTGATTGGTAGGAGTACTAAGGGAAACACAATATTTTGTACAGTAATCAACATTTTTAAGACTTTCAAAACAGAGGGAGGAGAGAGTGTGTGTGTGTGTGTGTGTGTGCGCGTGTTTTTGCCTATGTGTATGTCAAAATTCCTGGGGAAATCTGACAGACACATCACTATACCCGACTGAAAGCACGTCTTCCCAACTATTTACCAGAAAATACATTTATTAGGGGGTGTGACACCCCAAACGCCCCACCTGAAGCTACACCCCTGTGCCTTGGGCCCAAGTGAAAACAAGGAAAATGGTCACATCCGCTTAGGATTAGGTAGCAAAGCACAGTCATAATTTATTTGCAGTGGCCTCCTCATGCTCCTAGGCCATGGTGCTAGGAATGTGCTAGACTAGAGAGAGCTGCACCCTGCTCTTCAGTGAAAGAGCAACACCACCTGAAATTTGGAAAGAAACTGAAAAGGACTTGATTCAGAGAGACTGTACCTAGCATCCAATGTTGAAATATTACCTGTAATGTTGGTGTCAAGAGTATATGTACATGCTTTCCTCACCTTGGGTCTCTACTGACACACCGAAGAGCACTCTGATGCTCCACTTCAGCCTCATGTAGCACAGAACAGAAGATATATATTACATATAAAATTAATTAGTTATTTACCTTCAGTAATGCTGTTTCTGGGAGAGACTTTGTCTAGCCTCAGATTCCTCATCTTTTGAATATTCGCCAGGCTTCAGACTCGATACGGAAACCTTTCAGCAATACCTTTGTGTACCATTAGGTGGCGCTCTGCACTGATGGCGTTCTGCTCCACAAATCACTTGCAGAGCCTTTACAGACACCACTCCCTCGTGTTGAGGTCAGTTGCTTTCAAGGCTGTCTGCATCCCCAGGCACAGACTCTCAATAACAAATTGGTTGTGACCAGTGCGCAGAATCCTAGACTTGGGTTCTTATTTATGGATAGAGTCCAAACACAGAACGGGGAAGATTGGAAGGTCAGCGAGTAATATCCATCTAGATAGAGTCTTTACAGCGGACCCAAATACCTCAACGAAAGAGTCTCCTTCCACGCACCCAAAAGGAACCTCCGCTCCGCCGACCTCGCCCTAGCAGAAACCCTGCGCATCCGCAGAATGAGAGCGGGTGGAAGAGCCTTCTACTACATCGCAGCCAAAGCCTGGAACGAGCTCCCAGTCAACATCAGACGCTCCCCCACTCTGCACACCTTCAGGAAGAGCCTCAATACCTGGCTCTTCGGCTGAACCGGAGCTGCACCCCCGCACTCCACCCAGCGCCTTGAGACCCTCACGGGTGAGTAGCGCGCTCTAAACCCCCTGATTGATTGATTGATTGATTTACCCAAAAGAGCGTTACCAATGGTAAGTAACTTGTTCTTCTGATGGAGACTTCTAGCCGTGGCTTGCTCACCTTTTGAATAGATACCAAGCAGTACCTATTCTGCGGTTTGTCTGTAAATAGACTCAAATCAGAAAATCCTGCAATACCCCAGTGGTAAAATTCCCCTTTCAGTGAACCTGACAGAGCAGACAATAGTGCTTACACAGTTATTTCCTGCTTGCCTAAAATACAAACATTTCATGGTTATTGGGGACTTCAATGTCCACTTTGAAAAATCTAACAATACGGTGGTAACCCATCTGGAGAACGACATGCGGATCCTTCAACTAAAACAATGGATCAAGGGGCCCACACATATCGCAGGGCATACACTGGACTTATTGTTCTCCAATATAGAAACCACCACAGTCAAGGAGATCAAACCCGTCACATGGACCGATCACTCACTAATTACTTTCTCATTTACCCAACCCGCGACACCAGCGAAAGCTCCCAAACCTACGCACGGGGCTTACAGAGCCTGGAAATTAGTCACCCCTGACTCATTTCAACACCACTTTGCCCCTAACGATCTAGAGGCTCTGGGAACCCTCCCCACCAATAGGGGTGCAGTGAACCTCGAAATAGAGATCACCAATACACTGGACCAATGCGCACCAAAACTTAAACCTAAATCTATAAAAAGAACTGTATCTGAAAAGTGGTACACAGCAGAACTTAAGGCACTGAAAAAAAAGTGCAAAATAATGGAACACAACTGGAGACTGTCCAGATTGGACCCCGACAAGTCAGCATACAAAACAGAACTCAAGAGCTACAATTATGCAATTAAGAAGGCCAAAAGGACGTATTTTGCACAACGAATAAATGAGAACAGCAACTCGGTAAAAGAGCTTTACAAAATAGTACGAGCCTTATTGTTCTTAAAATTGTGCTCTGATGTTTTTACATTATCATGTGTTACGAATTTTTTAAGATCTGTCCTAAAGCTAAGAAATACGAGGGGCTTATAAAAGGAGGAGACTCTTGATTATTTAGCCGATAAATGGGGACACCAGTTGGTGCTCGTCTCTTTTAGTGTTTTTATTGTTCTTATAAATATCTTAATATGTTTATAGTAGTGTTTTATAATTTGGGCCTGGCCTGTAATATATATGATGATCAAAGTACTGTAACGTTGTATTGTTGAGTGTGTATCTTTTATGGTCATATTTTTTTTATGCCGAATAAAGATCATTATCTATCTATCTAAAATAGTACGAGAATTATGCAAACCGACCTGTATGTCCCAAACTCTGCATCCATCAGCAGAATGCTGTGAAATGATTAGTGAATTTTTCACAGATAGAATATGCACAATTTACTCGTCATTTAGCATTAAGACCCCAGTAGATCCCATCAACTGGGAAAACATGGACCCTCATCCCGACGCCCCCGTACGTCTGGGTAGTTTTGCCCCCTTTACAGAAGAGGAGGTCGCCAAGGCAATGGGGGAAGGTAAATCGGGATCCCCTCTTGACCCCTGCCCACATTTCATCTTTGCGCAGATCATACCCACCCTGGGCCCATACATCACGCAGCTATTCAACCAATCTCTGGAGACAGCAGTTTTCCCAGAGAACTGGAAACAGGCCATAGTGACTCCCTTGCTGAAGAAGGCGGGCTCAGATGTAAATAACCCAGCTAATTACCGGCCAATCTCGCAACTCCCCTATCTCTCCAAAGTATTGGAGAAGTTGGTCAATAGACAATTGTCTAACTATCTAGAGACCAACGAATTACTGGAACCCTCTCAAACGGGCTTCAGGGCCACCAACAGTACAGAGGCAACTCTCCTGGCCGTCCTAGATAATGCAAGATCATTGCTGGACCAGGGAAAGGCAGTAGCCCTGATCCGGCTGGACCTGTCGGCGGCGTTCGACACGGTCTCCCACCAGCTTTTATTGGAAAATCTGCATGAAAAAGGGATACACGCAAAAGCCCTTCAATGGCTCAGTTCATTCTTGAGCAACAGAACACAAACCGTGCAAATGGGTGCCTTCTCCTCAAGTCCAAAAAATCTCAGTTGTGGTGTCCCGCAGGGAGCATCCCTGAGCCCTACTCTATTTAATGCCTATGTATCATCCTTGGCAAAAATTGGCATGAAGTGGGGCTTTGGTATTTGTTCCTATGCGGATGACACGCAACTGACAATAGCCATCGGAGACAGGCATGAGGACACCAGGGCTAAACTCAACAACTGCCTCACTGAAATGGCAACCTGGATGTCGGAACACTGCTTAAAGCTCAACGCTGAGAAATCTGAAATCCTGCTCCTCGGCGGAGCCAACCATATCTGGGATGCGTCATGGTGGCCCCACTCGCTGGGAGATGCCCCAGCACCCAAGCAGTGTGCAACAAATTTGGGTGTTATCATTGATAACACCCTATCCATGCAGGATCACGTGCAGACCCTGTGTGGAAGAAGCTTCGCTACGCTGAAGCTTTTAATAAGGCTCTTCCCCTGGATCCCACTGGAAAGCAGGAGAACAGTCACACAGGCCCTACTTGTCAGCAGGCTGGATTATGGAAATGCACTTCTCGTTGGCATGCCAGATTACCTTTTCAAACGTCTGCAAGTGATACAAAATGCAGCGGCCAAACTGGTGTGCAACAAGGGCAGATACAGCTCAGCAACTGATTGCTTGAGGCAACTTCACTGGCTGCCCATGCGTCAAAGAGCAAAATTTAAGCTCTTAGGACATGCACACAGGGCACTCCATCATACTGGCCCTAGGATTCTTCGGAATAGAATCAAATTCTACACCCCTCCCAGGTGTCTAAGGTCACGCCTTCAGGCGCTAGTTGAGACAAAAAGGATCAGAAAGAGCAGGGCAGGTGGACACACCTTTTCATACCTCGCAGCTCTGCACTGGAACAAGCTTCCACTGGCTGATCGAGGATTACACGGCGTTCAGGAAGAATCTTAAAACCCACTTATTCCCCAAGGACTGATGTCACTTACCTTAACAGCCCTAGCCCTAATCACCACCCTCGCGCTACATTAGCGCCGTGATATCCCTATGGGATGAATGTTGCGCTTTACAAATAAATAAATGAATGTATGGAGGCACGCCTACGTAGCTGCCAGGCAAATGTCAAGGACAGTAACTCTGCATGTCAGTGCAGTGGTAGCAGCTTTGGCCCTGGTAGAATGAGCACAAAGTCCTTCCAGAGACTGCTTTCTGGCCAGTGCATAGCAGATCTTAATGCAAAACACCATCCATCAGGAGATGTTTCTCTTCTGCACAGCCTTGCCTTTTTCACTCCAGAGACTCCCAGAAAAAGCAGATTTTTCACCTGGTATTCTTTGGTAGGATAAATATAAAAGCTTAGAGCGCTCATGTGGTTCGAATATGGAGTTTCTCCTTCTTAGACGGGTGAAGCAGAGCATAAAACACTGGTAAGGTGATGTTTGGACCGATTTGAAACAGCGTCACAACTTTAGGCAAGAAGGATGCCCGTGTCCGCAAAACCAGCTTGTTTAGGAAGAAGGTGGTGTACAGCGGGTTGACACAGAGAGCCTGAAGCTCACTCAAATGCTGCGCTGTTGTTATAGTGACAAGGAACACTGTCTTGAGAGTTAGAAGCAGCCAGGGACAGCTGTGAAGTGGCTCAAAGGGGACACATATCAGATACGTAAGGACCAAGCTAAGGTCCCACTGTGGCATGACAAAAGGAGAGAGAGGAAACAAAGGTTGCAAACCTTTCAAAAAGTGCATACCACCTGGAGACTTAAACAATGAGGGCTGATCTGGCAACAGTAAAAAAAAGATATTCTTTAACTGTGCCCAGAGCAAAACCTTGCTTAGCTAAAGACAAAACAAACAACAAAACATCAGATACTTTTGCCTGGAGGGGCGTCTATCTGCTGTGTACCACACAAAGCCACAAATGTGTCCCAACAACAGGCATATACAGTTTTTATCGAGGGATGCATGGCTGCCAAGATGACATCAACCACTTCTGGAGGAAGGTCGAAAGTGTTCAGTTGTCACCGTTCAATCTCCAAGCATGAAGATGGAGAGTGCAAAGGCTCAGGTGCAGAACCTTCAACAGCAGATCCTCCAGGAGGGGCAGTTTGAACGAAGGACCGATGCTCACCCAGAGTTCTGGATACCATACCTTCTGTGCCCAATCCATAGCCACTAGGATGACTTGGACCCAATCAGTCCTGATCTTCTTGAGAACTCAGAACAGGAGGGGTATCGTCAGAAAGGCATACGGGAGTCCCGAGTTCCTCTTGAGGCTGAACACTTCTCCGAGTGAGAGACACCTTGGAAATTCAAACACGCAGCATGCTGACATTCTCTGTGGAGGCAAACAGATCAAGCCAAATTTCTCCCCATTTGTGGAAGAGACCTTGCACCACCTCTGAGTGTTACTGCAGTTTGTGATCTGCTAGGTGCCGACGGCTGAGTTAATCCACCCTGGCATTCAAAGAGCCTGCCAGTGGGTTCACCACCAGGAAAGTTCCTTGGTGGTCCAGCTATCTCAGAGACGTGGGGCGTCCTGGCATAGGGTCTGTGATGCCACCCCATCTTGTTTGTTGCAGTGGTGTTGTCCATGAGCACTTGTACCAGCCTCCACTTGAAAGATGGAAGGGAGGCTTTCAACGTAAAGCAGATGGCCCACAGCTCCAGAAAGTTGATATTGAGCCGGGACTCTGCCAGAGGCCAGCGGCCTCTGATCTCCACCTCTCCCAGTGACCTTCCCAATCCAGAAGCCATGAATCGGTCACCACTGTGAGCTCTGTGTGGGGAAAAGAAGGGGCTCTGCCACTGACACAATTGAGGTCCAGCAATTACCACTGCAGATTGTTTGCAGTCTCTTCTGAAATCTGGCTGTGGTCGAAGAGGTCCCATTGATGTTGGGCTCACTGGGACTTCAGATCCCACTGCAGAGCCAACATTGGCCACATGGCATGCTTGACTAGCAGGATGCAGGAGGCCATCAGTCCCATCAGCGGCAGAGTCGACCTCACTGAAATCCATGACTAAGGCTGCAAGCTCAGGATCATAGCCTGAATGTCCTTAACTCTCCTTTCAGGGGGAGGGTGGGATTGGAGGCACAAAACCGAACCATGTCCAGTATGGCTCTGATGAGGGGGAGCATTTGACATAGAGTCAGGTATGACTTTGGCATGTTGATAGTGAACCCCAAGAATGACAGCATTTTTGTCATAGTATGGAGGTGACTGATGACTGCTTAGGGTGAGCCCACCTTCAACAGCCAGTTGTTGATGTAGGGGAAGACTGGCACCCTTGGCCTCCAAAGGTCAGGGGATCATAGCCTGAATGTCCTCAACTCTCCTTTCCAGGGGGAAAGGCATGAAACTGAACCGTGTTCCAGAATGGATAAAATGAGGGTGATCATTTGAGATGGAGTCAGGTGTGACTTTAGCATGTTGATAGGGAACCCCAAAGATGACAGATTTTCGCCGTAGTCTACAGGTGGCTTACAACTGCCTGGGTCGAGCCCACCTTCAACAGCCAGTCGTCGAGGTAGGGGAAGGCTGTCACCTCTGACCTCCAAAGGTGTGCTGCCACTACCACCATCACTTTCATGAACACCCAAAGGGCACTGGTGAGACCAAAGAGGAGCACATTGAACTTGAAATTCTTCTGCCCTGCCATGAACCGCTAGTAGCGCTGATCGGCCTGGAGGACATGTACATTGAAATAGACATCCTACAGGTCTAAAGTCATCATCCAGTCTCCTGGGTCGAGTGCAGACAAGACCTGGGCCAGTGTGAGCATTCTGAATTTTTCCTTGCGAAGGAAGAAGTTGAGAGGGTGTAGGTCTAAAGTAGGAAGACGACCTCTGTACTTCTTGGACACCAGAAAGTAACAGGAATCCACATCCTACTTCTGGTGCAGATACCCTCTCTATTGTCCCTTCATCTAAAAGGGCTTGCACTTCCTGCTGCAAACCGGACAGATGGTCCTCAGTCAGCCGCTGGGGGGACAGAGGAAGTTGCAGCCGCGTGGATTGGAAGGGCAGTGAATACATCTTTCCAACAATTTGCAGGACCCACCTGTCCAATATTATGGCCTCCCAACCCGACAAGAATCGTCAGATCCTGCTGTGTTACACTAAGGGCACATTAAAGGGGTTTGGTAGGTGGAGCTGTAGTGGAGCAGTGGACTGGGTGGCCCGTTCAACCTTGACCATGGGTGCAGTGGGCATCTTTCCCACGTAACTGCTGAACATCTTGTTGAGGCTGGATTAGCTGATGGCATGGGATGCCTCTGCCAAAGCCCCAAAAGGAGCAAAAGGGCTGATACAGCATGAGAGTTGGGGCAGATAAGCCCTTGGAGCATTCTGCTTGAACAGTTCCAGAGCTGAATCTGTCTTGTCCCCAAACATGTCCAAGAGGGGTGACTGGACATCGCCTGAAAAACCAGCTGACTGCAGCCAAGCATGGCGGTGAATAGCGACACTAGTGCCAATGGCCCACCGAATGGATTTGTGGGTGTCCAAGCCAAAATGAATTGTGAACCTGGCTGTGTCATGACCATCCTGTATAGCCTGGGTGAGGACAGGTCGGAGATCTTCAGGAACACCTTGGAGGACTTGAGTCACAGAATTCCAAAGGGCATGGAAATAGCGCCGTAGAAGGCAGCTGGCAATCACTGATATAAGAGCCAAGCTGGTGGATTATAAGACACTCTTTCCAAATATCTTCACCCATTTTGTCTCCCCATAGGGGGGAATAGTTGAAAATGTGTTTGGGATTTGTCCTGCTTGTAGACACCTGCACCACCAAGCTTTCGGGGAAGGGGTGCTGAGATAAAAACGCAGGGTTGTTAGGGCAAGGCGGTGGCGTCGTGTGATCTGGCAGTTGACTAGGGGGGCCAGAGCAAGGTTTGGCCCAAGCTCCCAAAAAAGGTATCCATAAGTGCTCTATTGAAAGGCAAGAGGAACATAGTGGATATTTGCCCTGGGTGGACTACTTCTGTCAGGATATTGGTCTTGACCTCCAAGGTGGGGAACTGGAGGACATGGACTTCAGCTGCCCTACTCATCACCATGCTGTAAAAAAGTGCTCTCTTCAGTGGCAGAATCAGGGGGTGAGAGGAGCCCTGACTTAGGGGAGGTATCCAGGCCACTAGCTTCTTGTGGGTCATCATACCAATTTCCTTTGTGGTATGGCTGCCCAATCTCATCACCTGCATCATAACCATTGTCTGAATTTGTGCGAACAGGGAATGCAGGGTATTTGTTCTCCTTTGTGGAGGTATCAGGTTGAATGAAGGAAATGGCACATCAACAGCAGCCTGGCACGACCGAGGTCGAGCTCAAACCGATGCCAACTCGCAGTTAGAGAGTACAATAGGTACCTCGTCTTCCTGTGTCGATGGACTCGGCTTCGGCGTTGAAGTTCCAGGAACCACTGGGGACCATGGCTTCGAAGGCAGAGTCTGAACTGGAGCCAGGACAGCCCTGTGATGGTCTGGGAGGCTTCATCTGGTGCAAAGGGAGAACCCACTTATAGTATTCCAGATGGAAGGCCGCTTGTCTCCATGAGGCCCGAAGGCAAGGATCCGAAGAGTCAGAGCATGGACCCGAGAAACTTTTCAATCTTTTTCTGAGTGGTGGATGGCCTTGGAAACTCAGGTTGTGCCGGAACAAGTTGCAGGATAGGCTCCAACTTTGATTGACTTTGGGAGCAAGATGGAGATGTATGGTGCTGCCCTCGCGCCTTCTCAGGCGAAAGTGAGTGGCAGGAAGATTTCTAATGTTTTTTCTTCGGCTTATCTGATGACTTTGATTGACACAAAGACCGACCTCTAAAATGACTCCTGCGACTTTGGAATCTAGAACGGGAACCGGGATGGAACTTTTGACTTGGACTGGTCTCGTTGTGGAGTCATTTGTTGCTTGGAGATGCAGAGTTTTACCTCATGGTCTCACATGGCCTCAGGACCGACTCTACATTAGTGCGACTGGTGCCACCCCCCTGGGTGCTGACTTTGGGGGGGGGGTGCTGTTTTATCAAATACATTATGGAGGTAAAAGCACCTGCTGCAGCGTTCCTTGCCTCTAGCAATTTTCCAGCAACAATAAAAATGTCAAGATAACTCTGGTGATTAATGGACCTATTGAAGATAGACTAAGTTTTGTCTAGTGGGGGTTTTGACTAATCATAAAGTAGCACAGAGGGTTAATATGCCTGCTGCATAAAGCGTGTACCATGTAGATCAAAGAAGTGCATATAATGTAAATAGTTCAGTGGGTTACTGCTTTTGTCACAGAGATCCTTTTCTTACTTGCAGTTCATAAGTTAAAATCCAAATATAGAACAGTGAGCTATTACCTGTAATCAAAGAGCTGCATGCACATTGCAAGGTATAGGTTAGAGTATTATGATGTCTACCCCCAGTCTTTCATTATCGCAATGCTACAAAACGGGTTCATTTGGGTAGAAATTAATTCTTATTAGTAAAGATAACCTCCAAACATGGTGTTACATTTTAAATTCGAGTTTGTGCTTCTCAAGACCACAGACCTCTGTCTTATGTAACATTTTCTATACACTGATTTAAACACCAGCCCCTGCACTCTCTAGTGTGGGAGTTCGAGACCCTCCTCCACCCGCAGGTTCACCTGCGCCTCATCCCTGATGGTCCAGTGGACCTCTGTCACCCTTTTCTCGCTCTGCTTTCCGCTCCGTTTTTCACTCGTTTTCACCCTCTTTCCTCAATCTATTTTTCTGCACCTTTTCTGCTTTCTGCACTTTCCTGCGTTTCTGCTTGTTTCTCTGTTTTCCCCTTTATTCCTCCTTTCCCTCCTTTCCCGCCCGTTTTCCCCCGCCGCTGCTGCCCCCGCGGCCCCTCCCCCCAGCACGACCAATCCAGCTCCCCTCCCCGCTCCCGCCTCCCAGCTGTCCAGCCCTCCCCGACCCATACTTAATGGCGGCCGCTGCGGGGACAGGCGAGCAAGCAAGACCACTGACTCTTTGTCAGTGAAATTGCTCTCCCACCCTCGCAGCTCCACCATTGAGTGAGGCCTCCCCCAGCCCCTGCACTCTCTAGTGTGGGTGTTCGAGGCCCTCCTCCACTCGCAGGTTCACCTGCGCCTCATCCCTGGTGGTCCAGTGGACCTCTGTCACCCTTTTCTCGCTCCGCTTTCCGCTCCGTTTTTCACTCGTTTTTCACTCGTTTTCACCCTCTTTCCTCAATCTATTTTTCTGCACTTTTTCTGCTTTCTGCACTTTCCTGCATTTCTGCTTGTTTCTCTGTTTTCCCCTTTATTCCTCCTTTCCCTCCTTTCCCTCCTGTTTTCCCCCACCGCTGCTGCCCCCGTGGCCCCTCCCCACCAGCACGACCAGCGCAACCAATCCAGCTCCCCTCCCCGCTCCCGCCTCCCAGCTGTCCAGCCTTCCCCGACCCCTACTTAATGGCGGCCGCTGCGGGGACAGGCGAGCAAGACCACTGACTCTTTGTCAGTGAAATTGCTCTCCCACCCTCGCAGCTCCACCATTGAGTGAGGCCTCCCCCAGCCCCTGCATTCTCTAGTGTGGGTGTTCGAGGCCCTCCTCCACCCGCAGGTTCACCTGTGCCTCATCCCTGGTGGTCCATTGGACCTCTGTCACCCTTTTCTCGCTCTGCTTTCTGCTCCGTTTTTCACTCGTTTTCACCCTCTTTCCTCAATCTATTTTTCTGCACTTTTTCTGCTTTCTGCACTTTCCTGCGTTTCTGCTTGTTTCTCTGTTTTCCCCTTTATTCCTCCTTTCCCTCCTTTCCCGCCCGTTTTCCCCCACCGCTGCTGCCCCCGCGGCCCCTCCCCCCCAGCACGACCAGCACAACCAATCCAGCTCCCCTCCCCGCTCCCGCCTCCCAGCTGTCCAGCCCTCCCCGACCCATACTTAATGGCGGCCGCTGTGGGGACAGGCGAGCAAGACCACTGACTCTTTGTCAGTGAAATTGCTCTCCCACCCTCGCAGCTCCACCATTGAGTGAGGCCTCCCCCAGCCCCTGCACTCTCTAGTGTGGGTGTTCGAGGCCCTCCTCCACCCGCAGGTTCACCTGCGCCTCATCCCTGGTGGTCCAGTGGACCTCTGTCACCCTTTTCTCGCTCCACTTTCCGCTCCGGTTTTCACTTGTTTTCACCCTCTTTCCTCAATCTATTTTTCTGCACTTCTTCTGCTTTCTGCACTTTCCTGCGTTTCTGCTTGTTTCTCTGTTTTCCCCTTTATTCCTCCTTTCCTGCCCGTTTTCCCCCGCCGCTGCTGCCCCCGCGGCCCCTCCCCACCAGCACGACCAGCGCTACCAATCCAGCTCCCCTCCCCGCCTCCCAGCTGTCCAGCCCTCCCCGACCCCTACTTAATGGCAGCCACGCAGCGGACACGCGCAGTGGGCGCGACAAAGGCGCGCCAAAGGCAAGCCCGTCTGCACCCGTCCGCGACCCGACCGCGACCTGCGCCAGGAACCCTGGACCTCCGCCCCACCACTCCACGCACTCAACCCAGGCCGCAACAACAACTGCAAACTAGCATCACCAGTCGACACCCACTGACCCTTCAGCTGTCACCGCTGCCGGCACACCTGCAGCACCACCAAGAACACGGATCCAGCACAACCCGCCCACAAAAACACAACCGAACCGAAGACCCTGCAATGCATCCTCCTCAACGTCCGATCCCTCCACAAACACGCCACCAAAATCTGGGACCTCCTCGACAGCACCACCCCGGACGTAGCGTTCTTCACCGAAACCTGGACCAACACCACCTCGGGACCGGACATCGCCATCGCCATCCCCCAAGGATACAAGATCTCCAGGAAGGACCGCCCCACCCGCCCGGGAGGAGGAATCGCCATCGTCCACAAATCCACCCTCCGCCTGAGCACACTCCCCGACGAGCCCACAGACCTGATGGAACACCTTCACTTCAAGATACTGGCCAGCCCCACCGCCACCCTCCGAGGAACCCTCATCTACCGACCTCCTGGACCCCACGGACCCTTCGCCAACTCCATCACGGACATCATCTCCCCGCAGGCCATCGCATCCACCAACTACACCCTGCTGGGAGACCTCAACTTCCACCTCGACAACCAACTGGACCCCAACACCACATCCCTCCTGGACAACCTCCACAACATTGGACTCCGCCAGATCATGACCAAGCCCATGCACTCAGCAGGACACACCCTCGACCCCCTCTTCACTACAGGAAACTCCATCACCTTCAGCCACACCACCGAACTCCCATGGACTGACCATCGTTGCGTCCACTTCACCTTCAGAACACCCACCATCCACAGACACAGCACCTGCTCCCACGAAGAAACTGGACCAAAATCACCAACGACCAGCTCACCTCCTCACTCAACAATTCCACCCCAACCATCACGGAAAACGACGACCCCAACACCGCAGCCCGAACCCTGCATAGATGGATCTCGGACAGCGCCAACACCATAGCCCCCCTCAAGAAAAACAACAATACCCGTGCCAAGAAAGCCAGATGGTTTACCACCGAACTTCGAAAGTCCAGATGCACTTGCCGCCGCCTCGAAAAGGCCTGGAGGAACACCAAATCCACAGAAGCCCAAACAACTTCAGAGCCGCCACCAACGCCCACCACCAACTCATCAGAGAAACAAGGAAAAAAGCGAATGAAGACAGAATCTCCACCCACGCGCACAACAGCAAAGAACTCTTCAACATCATCAAGGAGTTCGCCCAACCCACCAGCGAGTCTACTGACATCCCTCCCTCACAGGACCTCTGCGACAAACTCAGCACCTTTTTCCACCAAAAAATCAAGAGCATCTACGACAACTTCGACGAAGACAACCAACACACTGAACCCTCACCAACCACCCCCGACACCCGGAAACCAGCGATTGACGACTGGACAGCCCTCACCACCGAAGACACACTGAAGACAATGAAGTCAATCCACTCAGGGGCCCCCACGGACCCCTGCCCCCACCACATCTTCAACAGAGCCACCGACACCATCGCACCCATGCTCCGCCACACCATCAACCGCTCCCTGGCGATCGCCTCATTCACCGACGACTGGAAACACGCCGAGGTCAACCCCCTCCTGAAGAAACCCTCGGCGGACCCCACCGACCTAAAAAACTACAGTCCCATCTCCCTGCTCCCGTTCCCAGCGAAAGTCATTGAGAAAGCCATCAACAGCCAACTCGCCACATTCATCGAAGAGCACAACATCCTCGACTCCTCCCAATCCGGCTTCAGAAAAAACCACAGTACGGAACCCGCCCTCCTCGCCACAACAGACGACATCCGCACCCTACTGGACAAAGGAGAAACAGTAGCCCTCATCCTCCTCGACCTCTCAGCGGCGTTTGACACAGTCTCTCACCGCACCCTAATACGCAGACTCCACGACGCAGGAATCCAGGACAAGGCCCTCGACTGGATCCGCTCCTTCCTCTCCGGCAGAACGCAGCGGGTCAGACTCCCCTCTTTCCTCTCGGACCCTACACCTACCACCTGCGGAGTCCCCCAGGGCTCCTCCCTCAGCCCGACGCTCTTCAACATCTACATGGCTTCACTCGCCCCCATCGTCAGAACCTACGGACTCAACATTGTGTCATACGCAGACGACACCCAACTCATCCTCTCCCTATCCAACGAACCCAACACCGCCAGACACAACTTTCGAGAAGGCATGGAAGCCGTCGCCAAATAGATGAAAAACAGCTGCCTACAACTTAACACCAACAAAACAGAAGTACTCATCATGGGCCCAAACCCCGACGCCTGGAGCGACACCTGGTGGCCCCCGCCCTCGGAAACCCGCCAACCCCCACGGACCACGCACGCAACCTGGGAATCATCCTGGACTCCGAGCTCAAAATGGACCGCCAGATCAACTCCGTCTTGTCTTCCTGCTTCCACACCCTCCGCCTCCTTCGTAAGACCTTCAAATAGATCCCCCTCGAACACAGAAAGACCGCCACTCACGCCCTGGTCACCAGCAGACTCGTCTACGGCAACGCACTCTACGCCGGAATAAACAAAAACCTCACCCGCAAGCTACAGAACATCCAGAACGCCGCCGCAAGACTGGTCCTCAGCCTGCCAAAACACTGCCACATCTCGCAGCACCTGCGCACACTCCACTGGCTCCCCGTCGAGGCTAGAATCACCTTCAAGATACTCACCCACGCACACAAGGCCCTCCACGACACCGGCCAGCATACCTGAACAGCCGACTCAAATTCCACGCACCCCAAAGGACCCTACGATCAGCCCAGCTCTCCTACGCCGTGGTCCCCCGCACCAAAAAGACCAGATCGAGAGGCCGCTCCTTCCCCTTCCTCGCGGCCAAAGCCTGGAACGACCTTCCGCTCCACCTCAGACAGACAACATCGCTCCCCATCTTCGCAAGAAACCTCAAAACCTGGCTCTTCGACAGACCCCCTCCTTGATGGACTGGAACCTGCACCCCCCCTATCCCTAGCGCCTTGAGACCCTTACGGGTGAGTAGTAGTGCTTAACAAACGCTTGATTGATTGATTCATTCATTCATTCATTGTCTCGATGTAATGTGTGTGTGATGTAAAGCGCTCTGATACCCTACAATGTTATGAGTAGCGCTATAAAACATGGTTTGAGAACATGATTATAGAGACTTGAGATGCACTGTTAAAGGGTGGCAGTGAGAGAATCCATGGAGAAGGTAATTTGGGGCACCAATGAACATTGTTACACTGGGCGCCACCAGCACTAAAGCCTGCCCTGTGTGGCCTTCTTGTTCATGGACATGCAATCACTTAAACTCTTAGAGTTGTGACTCGACCCCAGGCACCACAGGCAAATCTGATGAGAATATGTCACAGACATTTGTTTGCGACAGTCCTTATAGGGTTTAGAATCTGCTGTTTTGGAAGGTGACATTTCCCTTGCACACTGAAAATTTTGATTGAAGTAAGTGTCTCAAAGGGACATGAGGTAGCTACGGATCCACGTCCAGAGGTGTGGAAAGAAAGGAACTGACATCAATGCATGAGGGTGGCGCCTATATAGGCTCTGTACCTCCTTTTCAGAGCGAAACAGTGTCAGTGCGGAGCTGCAAAGCACCACCTACTGGTGCGCAGAGGTACTGCTTAAAAGATTGACACTTAGGAAATATTCAAAAGGTGAGGAATCTGAGGTTTGAAGTGTCTATCTGAAAAATAGTCCACTGTCACAAGTGGCATTTTGGGTTTGTCTATGCTGTACACATCCAATGCTTCTTTTCAGTGATGAAGGCAATTTCACTAATCCTGCTAAGGGTGTCACACAAACCGAGTTATTGGGCTTGCAATTTTCATCTAATGGACATCAGGGTCCTCAGTTGGAAATTAGTAAATTTAAATTTCAACGCATGGAGCCATCTCAAATTGAATGCTTCTAAAACGGAAATACTCACATGTGGCGATTGGAAACATTATGACCCGCTCGCTGCATGGCCTGATGATCTGGGAACACAGTCTAAAGTATCGAAGGAAGTAAGAAACCTCTGAATGACCAGGGACCCAAGCAATCAATGAATGCCCAAGTGGACAAACTAGCAAGATAAAGCTTTGTTACTATAAAAACTCTGCGACAAATCTTCCCCCATCTGGGATTTCCACACAAGGTCCAGGCTAACATCTCCCTTGTTCTGTCCAAACTCGATTACGCCAATAGCCTCTACCACGGATCACCTTTAACAACCATGACAAGACTACAACAGATTCCAAACTCGGCTGCCAGACTACTCTTACTTATAAAACCGTGAGACCACATCTCACCTGCTTTGAAAGCCCTGCATTGGTTACCGGTTACCAGAAGACCCACGTTCAAGCTGCTTTGTATCACCCACAAAGCGATACATGGAACAGGGCCGCTCTTCATCAGGAATAAAGTCACCAAGCACATTCAACAAAAGAACCTCTGCTCTAGAGTGGCACCTCGCCTCAAAATCCCATCATAAAAGAAAAAACCATGGGTGGCACATCCTACTCTGTACAAGCAGCCAAACTATGGAACTCTTTACCCCCCAACATAAGATCCACGGATAACCACCTTATCTTCAGAAAACTACTCAAAAATTGGCTCTTCCTCACATAACCACCATACGCAAACAAATATACAGCATATCCCTCTGTATATAAGCATCTATTTGTACTATAGACATGTACCTATATATATGTATTGCTTTGAATAAACGTGTAGAATAATTATGTTTTAAAAAAATATAGATATTCATTAGTTCTGCTTAACAAATGTACATATTACTGATAGTTACATTATTCTATGTTTTTACCATGTATATAAGTGACATAAATAAGTAAATCTTTTATCATAACTATTTATCTACAATTGTTTCACTATTGAATTACAAAAAATAAATAAAATTCATTTAAAGTACAACACCACTTGAAAGCCGGAGTTTAGTTAATGCATCTTTAATCTACATATACTACCTTCCTTTATATGTCTATATACCTTCCATCTACTTATGGATCTATATATTTATTACTTTTCTTCTAATTCAGCATATCCAATGCACTACCCTATTTCTCACCCTATACCGCTCTCAATATATCCTCTACCTCAACTCTCTGACTCATCTCAAACCTCCTTCTACTACTCTTTCCAATGCACTACCCTATTTCTCACCTTATACCTTTATCAATATATCCTCTACCTCCACTCTCTCATTCATCCCAAACCCCATACCACTACTAGGAACCCCAAAATAACCCTTTCTAGACGCTTCCCTACTCTATCCCTCCTTGCATCATCTCATACCTCTTTTACTATTCCGATCTCCCAAAAACAAGCCTTTTAAACCCTTCCCTCTGACTCTTCCCCCTCCACCTCCCTTTTATTCATCCCAATCCCTCTTCTATCCCTCCACTATCCTTTTCAATCCAAATAACAGACTAACATGTCCCCCACTCAAATTAATTTTTATATTTCACTATATTAATTCACCACTAATCTTTATGGGTTCCGGAGTAGCGTGCTATTCTCAGATAAAGCGCTTCAATACTCCATCAGGGGAAGCAAGCGCTATATAAATGCAAACCATTTTCCCTCTTCTATTCCTCCACTATCCTTCTCAATCTAAATAACTGACTAACATATCCACCGCTCAAATTACTTTCATATTTCACTATACTAATTCACCACTAATCCTTTATGGGTTCTGGAGTAGCGTGCTACTCGCTGAAAAAGCGCTTCAACACCTCGTATGGGGTAGTAAGCGCTATATAAATGCAATTACAATTAAATACAATACCCTTAACTGTGGCTCATAAAATAGGCCTTCAATCTCCTGCTCCAAAATGGCCGAGGTCTTTTCTATTTGGCTTAATCTCGCATGGTTGTTATCAGGCAAGATTTGAAACACATCCTAAAAGTTCAAACCGAAACTGTTAAAAATGGCAAACAACGCCTCCGTGCCCCTGAAATTGTAAAATTGTACTTGACATTACTTCTGCTTTTCGGCATTGTTGTGACCTCCCACGCACTCTTACATTCTTGGCACTGCTGTCTGTAGAAAGAGTATCCTCCCCTCCCCTCCTCCATCCTTCATGGACTAGTTTGGCCTGAAAATCTGTGCATTTCCTTTTCCTGCTAGGTTTTCCTATCTGTTCATCTGGTCGTTCCCAGCTCTGCGTGCACTCATCACAAGCGCTGAGACTGCTAATGTCTTCATGGAGACAATCTCTCAGCACTAACAGCTCACGCGGGAGCACGGGTCACGCCCTCTGCTTGAGAAAGACGTACTTCCCCCATTCTCTTCACAGAACGTATCTTACATCTGTTTAGCCCCTTCACTGCGACGGGCCTCTTACCATGCAGAGGAACAGCGATAAAGGCACCACCAGGCGAGGGAGCAAGTAACCCTTCACGAGCATCTGGCGTTTCATTGGACTAATGTGTCCAGTCCAGGGCAGGGATCTGTATTTGACTCCTTAGTCACAGTTACGAATCCCAGCCAGTCCACTCAACTTTTCATACTTCTGTGGTTGAGAAAATGAGTACCTGCTCTACCATTATCTTGCCTTAGTGCCAAGAGACATCCTTGAGGGGCAACATGCGCTCTACAAATACATGTTATTGTGAGGGGTTCTTGTCAGAGTGAATCTACAGTTCACACAACATAAGCTCTCTGCTTGACACATGATGGCGATTGGCGGATGGAAATGATTTGGAAAAAGGCTGTGCTTCTTTAAGATTGCCCTTATCAATAGATTAGCTAGGGTAAGTCAAACTGGGAGATAAGGTGTTCTCTGTTTCAGGAGGGTGTGTCAGCATGATGCTGCCTTACTAATGTATAACAGAATCCTTGCGTCCCACACTTTTCCATTCGAATTTTATTCTTAAAAGTTTCATCAAATGATTGCACTGGTGTAGCATTATTCTGTAAACTGACGGCTTCCTAGTGGGAGGAGTCCGTTTGAGCAGGACTCAGAAAAGATGAGTTTGAAGGTTTTTCTGAGGCAATGGTTGTTGTGGCTGATCCTAGTGACCAAGTTCCAATGGGAAGTCCATGGACTGCTGCAGTGTACTTCAGGGTGTCCTGAGAAGGTTTCTGTCGGATGAACACATGAAGCATCTAGCGGTGTTGTGCTGTAATTTGTCGCTAAGTTATTGTGGGAACGGTCCCTGGATACATTTGTGGTGGAGAACTCAAAAGCAACAAAGAAAATGGAGTCAACGTATGGATTATTAGAGGAAGAACCTGAAAGAGAATGCCCGTAACAATGAGAGAAGGCAAACTTTCGAAGAATCAAAAACTGTAAATTCTGCTTGTCAATGCATAGGCCTCAGTAATTAGCTGCAAATAAAAAAAACACGTGGTTGAGTTGGGCTAACTCATTTCCCATTCTGTATCTGCTGTCCTCTGGGCTCATCCAAAATGCGAATGACACTTCCAGTAGCAAATGGCTGTAGGGGGCTGATCACATGCACCTCTCTATGGAGCTCTAGTCGACAGCTAACACTATCAATCTAGACATAAAAGGCCTGGGGAGGGATGACGCCAAGAAGAGTCTCACAATAGCAGTAAGGTTTTGAAAGAATGTGGTGAACAATGGGTGAATCATTCCCCCCAAGATCCTCTACGTCTTTCAGACCTTGACTTTCTCTATCCCTAAAGATTACACCGCGGAGCTTCAGTCATTCTGTTACACAAACCTCTGGGAGGGGAGAGCCCAGCGTATCTCTAGACACCAATGCACTCTCAAACCGCGGATGGGAGAGTTAGGCTTTCCCAACCTAGCATGCTACTACGCTGCAGCACACCTTTGCTTTCTCATCCACTGGACCAGGCAAGAAACTGAAAAGGGGTGGCGTATGGTTGATCATACTATGGTGGCGGGCCCCTGTGGGAAATCCCATGGAAACGCAGGCCTCAAAGAACGAGCACCCTGTATAGCTCGCCCATCACTTGGGCTACCCTGGAAGTCTGAGACAGAGGCGATTAAACAGGCTCACGCCCTTGACATCACACTTTACCCCCCTCTGGGAGAATGCTGACTTTTCGCCAGGCCTGGATAGGGGGCATTATAGTGCCTGGCTACAGTGAGTCTGCAAAACATTACGGGATGACTCCATCCAGTCTTTTGAACAGCTTAAGCTAGACTATGGTCTTTTGGAAGCGGAGCGATTTTGTTACCTCTAATTAAGGCATTGGCTCATTTCCTCGGGGCTTCGGCAGGGTGCTACCTGAGCTCTTGCACCATTCGAGAAATATCTACTCCATTGCACTGGCGACACCCATGCTTCATCTAAGATCTATGCTGTTACACACCAAAGGTCATACTAACAAATTTCCCTCCCAACGTTCCTGGGAAAAAAACATAGGTATAACCCTAGACGAAGCCCAATGGGAAGAAATACTTATTTGCACAAATAGCATCACACATCACACAGGGGGAAAGGAAAAGCTAGCCAAGATTTTATACCAGTAGAACTACACAGCGAATCGCTTAGCTAAAATGAAACAGGAGGGGACTCACGCTGCTGGCGTGGTTGCGGGGAGGAGGGTACATTGTTACACTTGTTATGGTCCTGCACGACCATAGGCACATTTTGGAACTCAGTCTCCTCCACTATCATGCAGATCACAGGGACAAACCTTGTTAGGTGCCCAGAGGTTACTATTTTGGGACGGCCTGCTGATGAGATATCTCCCTTATGGGGGAGGAAGGGTCGTTTGATCTCCCACTTTCTTCTTGCTGCCAAGCAATCCATCCTATCACTCTGGTGCCAGACGACTCCACCGACAGAACTCCACTGGATCGAAAGACTTTGGTGGCTCCTGTGCATGGCGAAACTGTCAAGTGAAACTAAGGGCGATGTCAAGGAGTTCCTGAAACAATGGCGGCCACTGTTGGACTTCTCTGCTTCGGACTACAAGGAATTGACATGCCCTAAGCGGATGAGGATCCTGAAAATTCTAGAGATCTCCAAGCTTGATGCCTATTATTCCGCAGTTCACCCCTCTACTAATGACGCCTCTTAGCTGATGAGTGCCTATACGCCCCTTTCAGGGCTTTTGCCCTTATAGCGCTATCAATGTCTCTTTACTATTGCTTATTCCTTCTACAGAGTGTTGGAGTGGATGGGCCTAGGGGAGGGAGGGTTTCTGTTGGGTCGTGGGTTTGCTGTTTGGTAGACATGTTCTTTTTTTAACCAACATAAATGCTAATAAAAACGTACTTGACCTAAACAAAAGCGGAATCAAAGACCATCCGCACTACGGATGTGTGAAATCTGTACAGGCGGTGTCAAATAATCTATTTCTTAATTTGTCAAGATGGGGAATATCAAATGAGAGGACTTGGGCATGAGTAACATCAAAGAAGATGAGTGATGTGTATGCTTCAAAGATCATATCAAGGTTGTATATTGGAATGTTGTGTTTCTCTCTAAAACAATATTACGATTTATGTGAAGTTGGTGATTGAGGAGTCAGCCAGGAGTAAGGGTTCAGAGTAGAAAAATATTTATGGACTTTGAATTTGGCATGAAGGGCAAAGATGGAACTTTAGATATTACCACACGTTGTGGTACAACTGATCAGTGCACTCACAGAGCAATGTAGAGTCTGAGGGTCACCGTCTAATATGGAGATCGAGTTTGCGCCGTGCTGTCACCCACCCCCAGGGGGTGTGTATCATTGGTGCTGACCCGAGGGGGAGCAGACCTACATCCTGAGTTGGAATATATGAAGGAAAGTACAAATGTGTCCCTAGAGCGATCTCAATCATACCACAACACACTATATACAATGGAGTAACTCTGCGTGGTTTATGAGGTTCCGAAAACAACTCCGGCCTTTATTGAATTCACTCCCTGAGACAGAAGGTCCACACTTGGGCCATCTTGATGTCTACATTGAGGTGGTTCATCCCAATAAATTCAGAGTATCTGAACCCCAAACCTTTTCATTTCTGGGTCACAACAACATAAACAAGTCCACAGAGATCTCAAAATACGGTGCCTGTAGTCCTATATCTCACTCAACTGAGATACCACATACTTTTGCTCATCATATCTCTTCTTGCTTGGGGCTGGGAGATTTTTTTTATCTACTATTCTGATCCCGGGGGCTTGCACCCGGCATGAGGCGCAGAGAGCAAAGTTGTGAGGCAGCGACAGAAACATGTGAGCCACATGTGTAGCTAAACTGGGCCCGTTATCACGCATGCCTTAGATTCTTAGCTTGGAAACCGTGCCTCACTACCTAGATGTACTCAAGGTCCAAAAACCTTGCCCACCGGACATGCAATGTTGTTCCACCGAAACCCTATGTCACTCAGCAGGCATCATAGACCTATAGTAGTGACTCACAGAAGGCCTCTGGATGCAGGTCACAGATGACTCCTCTTCTCCTAAAAAAACCTGAACTGCTTAGATGTCAGCAGCCAGGAAGGCATCTGAGAAGCCACCCCTGGCAACTCGAACCGGTTTAGTGCTGGTCCGTCCAGTGGTTGGGTACAGAAGGGCCCATTCCCTTTTCCTGGAGAGATTCATCGCAGGCTGGGATCTTGCTAAGAGAATAACTGTTCGTGTCAGGCCATAACTCAAGAAAACACATTCTCGCTGCTTGACGGCTCTCCCCAAGTGACTCATAATCTTCTAGAACATTCTCACCTGTACCATACACAGCCAGTCCCTGCAGGCCCACATCCATTCCGTGACTGAAAGGGCCTACAGAACTCTACTGGCCTATATCTCGCCCCACGTCCATTGCTAGACATTATCATTGATTTCCTGTGCAGAAGAGGTCCCTATAAATCTGTTGCATTTGATGCAGTAAAGTAGTAAATACCCGTTGTATTAAGCGACAAATGGCATGAAAAGCCGGAGGAGGCCAGAGCGGAAGTGCAGTTATCGAATATTGATCTTTGTCAATAATATTAGGTCATCAAAGAAGAAACCATCATTGGTGTTTGTGTCAACACGAGAAATGCAATGATAAACAGTTTTTGGACGATCAGTTTTTTTGTTTTTTCTAGTTTCCATGTTGGGATCGCCTGCACTACTGTACAAGCCACCCCTTGGCCGGCTCCTAATGTCTGGGCACCTCTCCTTACTTGTTTACTGCGCATGTGGGCCCAATGCCAGAGCTGCTGTTATCATCACCATAACATACGTAGCACTGAAACTGTTGCATGACTGTGTAGCACTAAACCTGTTGCATGCCTAATGCCTCCAAAAGAAGTGGGGTTGACAGCGCTCCTGAACAAGTTGGCCCTGTCATTAGAAGCCTACACTGATCCTCCTGTTCGGTGAGGGGCATCGCACCCTAAGTTCACTTTCTGACTCGGTGTCTCGCAAGGAAACAAATCAGCTTTCACCACATTGTCTCTTTTTTTGAGTGGCGGCTCCTCCGCTACGGCTGAGGAGCGTCGCCTCACTGCTTTTGAGCAGTGTAAAGGAAAGGAAATATAAAATGATAATAACTTTGAGTTATTATCATTTTATGTTTCCTTTGCGGGCGGGCGGTTGAACGGGGCTGCTCTGCTCATGGAGCAGGGCAGGGGAGGAGTGGTTTGCCAACTCCTATGTGTGCAATAACTGTTTGGTCGGCCCTCTCGGGCCATCCAAACCCGTCATGCGCACTTTCCCCGTTCTCCATGCAGGCTGCATTACAGCCTGCATGGAGAACAAGCCCGGGTCCCCATTCCCTGGTTGAGCATTGAACCAGGACACTCACCAATCACAACGCTGCATTGCAGCGTTGTGATTGATCAGGGGAGCCTGAGTGCTTACCAATCACAACGCTGCATTGTAGCGTTGTAATTGGCCATGGAAGCCTGACTTTTCTTCCTAGTTTCCTGTCCCACAAGGAGAGCAGGAGCAGAGATGCGGGACCCGGCTGCAGGGTAAGTGTATTTTTATTTTTTGTTTTACACTGTGCAAGCTCACGATTCCCCGTGGCCCCCTTGCCCCCCCTCCCTGCCACATCCCCCCTACCGCCACCCGCGAGTGATGCCGGCCGCCACTGCTTTTTTTACCCTGAAATGTCATTTACTATCAATAACGAATGTAGAAGTTATTCCTGAAGGCCAGGAGGAGGCTCCTTTGTAAATTAGAAAGAGCAGGGGTCTCTGGAATTTAAGAAAAGCATTAGGCTTGCATGGAGCGGTGAGGACAGAAGGGCGACGGGGTAGGCCGATCTGCTCTCACGCTATTAGGACAGCAATAGACAAAGCACATTTTCTCTCACAGTTGCATGTGCAGGGAGCAATAGTGCCATTATTGGCAACTTCCCCCACTCACAGTCTGAGCATGCGAGAATAAATAAATACACAAGACAACTTTCGTTATGGGAAAATATTGCTGCAGGTTTATTCCATACAAAAGTATGCAATATGGTGGGTTATCTTACGGGCGATCCAAGGGCAGGCAGCTGTACCAACCTATGCTGCCCCCGCCCGCCTGATGAGCCAGCACTGTGGGTCACCCAGTCAGTGCTACAACTTTTGGTGATCCTCCTCCGGATCACGTGACACGTTGGTCCCTTATTACTCATGCCCTTTTCAGGGCGGAGCGTAGCAGGGCAAACCCCCGGTTGGTCAGGCCCCCAACCGCCCGAAGGACTAACGGGGCGCCGTCGCGGTTTTCCAGGAACCTGCCCTGAGGCTCCTGGTCTTTGGCACCCCTATTGTGCAGCGCAGAGGTACCCTTACTGTACCCGTCTGCCGCAGAGGTACCCTTACTGTACCCGTCTGCTTCCAAATCGCCCTGTAACTCCGCAGACGCCGTGGCTGGCGCAACAGAGGACGCCAGGAGGGGCGGAGGAGGCATATATACCCTCCCCTACCATGGCGCCCCGGAAGTGATGCACGTAGCGCGCCACCGCGAAAGGACTCCTAACTGGAGTCCAACCACTAGTGAGGGGTGTGTTAGTGCCCAGATGGCACTAAAGGGCCGCCCTTTTAGGGTGGCCCCCTGCGGGGGCCGCGGGCAGCCGCAGTCTGACTAGGGCCTGAGCCATGAACTGACTAGGGCTTCCTCGTCTTGTGCTCATCTGCCTTTGGGAGCCTTCGGGGGCTTGGGAGGAGCTTGGGACGCTAACCTCTTCTCAAAATTGTGGTTTTATTTATCGTAACAGGAGTTGGTGAAATCTGAGCCTTTTAAATATTGTGTAGTTTCTGCTTAGGTCAGGTTACCAGCTGTGATTGCTCTTCCTCTTTCTTCCTCGTTAATGGGTTGCATTTACCCAGCAGTATCTGTGCCTTTAAAAACAGCATGGCTGCTGCTCATATCACCGATTTCAGCTCTTGTCCTTGTGGCATCCTTTACTCATCCAACACCATCTCTGCCATTTTGCCATATGGATTACTCAGCCTTCTTTGACAACCCCCTCATTTTGGGTGTACATACACTGAGCACTCAGCTGTGGGACTGCCTACATGCTTTAGTCCTGATTGCAATTATCATTTGCACATGTATTTCTCACAGGGGCGTAGCTTCAGGGGAGATGTTTGGGGTGTTACACCCCCCCAATAAATGTATGTTCTGATAAATAGTTGGGTACAGATGCTGTCAGTCGGGTATAGAGAGCTGTCTGTCTGATTTCACCACGAAGTTTTACATTCACACAAACAAAAACGCACAAAACACACACTCTTTCCCTGTTTTGAAAGTCCTCGAAAATGTTGGTTATTTTACAAAATATTGTGTTTTCTCTAATTTATTACTCTTCCCCTTTCCACGGCACCTTAGGTCCCTCTCATGCACCCTGGTTGTCTTATAATGTATTATAACATTATGTGCCAGCGTGTCTGTTGGTAAAATCTGAAGCTCATACCCCCCAAACTTACTGACCAAGCTACGCCCGATCTCTCACATACCCTCACCCATCACACCACCAGGCGCAATGTCCCACATCACAATAACCGCACCTCAGTGATCATCACCCAAACATGAAAACACTTCCCACATAAGCTCTAAACATAAACAACACCCTTCCAACCACACACCCTACATGGTGTAGCTTGCTTTGATAGGGGTAGTAAGCGTTATACAAATGCTACAATACAATTGTTAACCCGGACTGTTATCATGTATGTGTGTGCGTGTGTATCATTAAAGAATGGGAAAATGTGCTACACCTTCCTTTTCTATGTTTTGATTCTGAAACTTAAAAAAGACTAGGTTTGTTGTGTTGGCCACTTCCGGGATGCCACACCATTAGCGATGAGCCGGAGCACCTATACTACCTTGCATTGGAAGAGCTTCCACACCAGAGTGGTGATAGCAACTCTTGGAATATACCACCCCTTCTTGATAACGGGGGTCTGCCCCAGCTGTACCCACCTTACATTTGAAGGGCTTGACATCCGAGTGGACGATCATGTGGGCCTTGAGCGTCTGTTTCTGCACAAAGCTTTTGAAGCAGAGGTGACACTGGTAAGCTCTTACGTTGGTGTGGATCAGGACGTGCCTCTTCATGTTGGCAAGAAGGGTGAACTCCCGGCCGCAGATGCCACATTTGTGCTCTTTCACACCCTAGAAGAAACAGGCATGGATTATAAAGTCAAACAACCAAGAGGATAAACGGCCTACGTTGCGTGCTCCTTAGAAAAATTACACGCCAAATAAAACGTATGATATGTTTTTTAAGAAAGTACAACAATCAATAACAGTCATCCAGGTAAATAGGGTCTAAAATATACCCTCAAAAAGGTATCCAGGCGCTGTTGCATCTCATTTATCACCTTCTGCTCCTTTATGATCTCTCATTTGTCCAGTCTTCTCTCCCTAAATCTAGAAGCCTTTGTCCCCATAGAATCCCCCATGTCCTTTAACAAGGCCCTGCCATGCACTTTAAGGGACTCGGCCGGGGAAGGAGCTGAGTTCCTACTCTGAACCCTGATGGCCTGGAGGTCTTTCTCAATGCCAGCTAGAATCCTGAAAGGTTCCAGGGCAAGACAGGACTTTCCTGGTGTTGTGGTCAGAGGATTGCCACCTTACTCTCTTGTTCATCTTCTCTCCTAACACTGCATACTGCTGTGCACCAGCTACCAATCATTTAGCAATTTTTAGAACTTTACATGGTCCTTTTAGCTGCACCATTGAGAGCAGAGATGATCTCCTTTCTGTCCTTTTCCACATGGCACTACCATCCACCCTGTGATGGACCTCATTGATCATCAGAGTCTCCCTTGAAAGTGATAATTAATTGAAGAATCACCCATTTCAGGGTGCTGCACTGCATTTTGCTCTTTTTTTTTTAAAAAAACATCTTTTTATTGGCATTTTATACAAATCATCACACAGGATACAAACAGGAAAGGAAGAGAGACAGTACACCGATGACGTACGGGCGATACAGGATATAATTGCAGACTTTCATCCTCTGGCACCACAAGTGATCATAAAAGCTATTGGCTCAACAATACAGATTTTCTCCTCATCTAGTACCCTCCTCAATGCCTAATAAACTATTAGCAGCAGTCTAAGAAATTGCATACATCTTCAAGTATTGACTACATTCTCCAATACTTGCTCCACTATTGCTTTTATATTACATCTTTTAGGCGGGCGGCCGTCCAACATCGGTCCTACGTATATGCATACCGCTCATGTTTGTGTATATACTATTATAATAACTTAATTCAAACCATGTAATACAAAGAAAAGGAAAAGAAAAGAAAAACTTGTGCAAAGGAGTGGTGTAGACAGTTTTGAACACTAAGACCTAAAGGGAGTCACAGCGTGGATAACCCGCAGGCGGGTCCGGGAGGAACCCCCCACTACAGGTATCCCACGTTTTCATGGCTAACAGGTCCCACACAAACTGCATCCCATGCTCCTCCCCTACTTGAGTCAGACCCCTGGGTTCCCCGGAGACCGCGGGGGAGTATCTTGTTCAGTGCTACCGGGTTGGGACCCTTGTCCTGGCCCACCCTCCTCACTACTAGAATCCTCCAGCTTCTCCCACGCAGCCAGCGCCTCCCTCCACTGTTCAGCTATGGGGCGCTTTCTCGCTCCCTTGGCTTCCTCCCAGCTCAGCACTCTGCCTTCTGCCCCAGCCCACACAATGACATCTCAGTTCCAAGTTGCAAACTGTGGCCCCCTCGCAGACTTCCACTCCATCGCTATTCTGCGCTTAGTGACCCAATGCGAGGTCTATCAGCCTGTTCCCAACTTTACGTTTAGGCGGCATAGGGAAGAGACCCAACAAACATGTCTGTATCGTGGGGGACAACACCCTACCTAATGCATCTCTGATCTTACCCAACATAGCCACCCAGAAAGGACGTAAGCAGTGACATTCCCAAGTCATGTGACCAAAATCGTCATCCGGGTGTGTACATCTGGGGCATTGTCGGACATCCCCCCCATAGGTCACATTAAGTCGGTGGGGCGTCATATAGGAAATATGTGTATAGTTAAATTGGATATATTTTAAACGGGTATTCCGGGTAATCTTTTTAGGATATTGCAAAATTTTGCGCAACTCAGCGTCAGTAAGGTCTCTGCCCCTCATTCTGTCCCATTTTGCCCGTAACCCACTCAGGGGACCAACGGACGCTGCTAGTAGCGTGGCATAGAGCCATTTCACTAAATGGCCTGCTGTGCCAAGGGTGAATAAGACATGTAGTACAGGGTGCGTTTCATGTTCTTCCCTCCCACCGCCCCATAGTTGTGCAAACGTGCGTGTCAACACCTCGTACTGCAGGAACTGACCTGGGGGGAGCCCGCAGCTGTCAACCAACTCTGCGAATGGAATCAGTGCTTTGTCCATGTAGCAATCCCCCACATTATCAAGCCCGGCCTCCGACCAGCGAACCAATTGTTCACTCGTGTATATGGATTGGGGGTCATCATGCGGCAGCCCCACGAGAGGTAGCATGGGGGAATACTTGGTGGATCGCTGCCCTATGCTCTGACACCTTCTCCAGGTCTGGAAGGCCGTGCATTGCAATAATGAGCAGTAAGGGGTAGGCGTTGCCGGAATTAAAAGCTTCGCCATCACAAGCTTAGGACAAGACACCGGGTCCGATAGGCACGTGCCCTCATCGTTTACTCCTTTCACCCACTGCGCCAGCCATTGTAATTGGGCAGCCAGCATATAAAATTCAAAGTTCGGTACCCCTAGTTCTCCCTCCAACGTAGGGTGTTGTAGTGTTTTCAGGGACACCCTCGGGCACCTATCTCCCCACACCAGATCCCGCAAGAGGGCATTCAGGGGGCGGAACCAGCAGCTCGGCATCAGAACTGGGAGATTTACAACGAAATACAACAGCCGAGGCAACATGACCATTTTAGACAGGGTAATCCGGGCCATGATGGGTAATTGCAATGTGCACCAAAAATGTACACAGGAACAAAGTGAACGCAGTGCCCTGCCCAGGTTCCCTTCTTTCAAGTCATCTAACGCGTGAAAGATGTGAATACCCAGATATTTAAAGGTACGCTGAGCCCAGAGTATGTCAGCCGGCAATGTCTCTGGTCTAGACAGTGGCCCTGCAATTGGGAACAGATACATATTAGATTTATTGATCCGAAGGCCCGAGAGCAGCGCGAAGTCGTCCTGGATTTGCATAGCCGCGGAGGTGCCCCCAACTGCCTCCATCAGATATAGCAGCAAATCATCTGCATACAGAGAGACGTGACGCTGCCGCCCACCTATTGACAATCCTATCTCGTCCCCTCCCAGGCAGATCCTCTCCGCAAGGGGTTCAATTGCCAGGGCAAACAGGAGGGGAGAGAGGGGACACCCTTGCCGAGACCCCGGGATATCTTATATTGCCCAGAAATGGCTCTGCCTGTTTTAACCCTCGCGGTGGGTGAAGCATAAAGAAGCCGCACCCACCGCACCCAGTCGTCCCCCAGGCCCATGCGTAGCATCACCTCAAACAAGTATTCCCAACCCACCGTGTCGAAAGCTTTTTCTAAGTCTACTGACAGAACCGCCACATGGTAGAGTATTGAATAGAGCCTGCGAAGGTTGTAAGAAGTGCTGCGAGAGGGGATAAACCCATTTTGGTCCGGGTGGATCAGGGACTTCATGTGTGGGAGTAGCCTACCTCCCAACACCTTACTCAGGATCTTAAAATCCAAGTTAAGCATGGAGAGAGGCCTATAATCTTTCACTCCAGCATCTGGCTTCTTGGTCTTGGGGAGAGGGATCACTAGTGCAGTCTGGGTGGAACTGGGCAACCTCCCACTTTCATACGCCTCTGCAAATAGCGTGACAAGATGTGGGGCTAACATGTCGGGGAAGCGCTGATAGAATTCTGCCGGGAGGCCATCGGCCCCTGGCGTCTTACCAGGCGCCAATGCCGCGATGGCTGCTTTGACTTCCTGCAAATTTATCGGGTCTCCCATCTCCTCCCTCGCCTCAGCATCCAAAGTACGGAGCGGCAGAGGGCCCAAAAAGCTTGGTATGTCAGGTAAGGGGGCCGCGGACGGAGCCGCGTACAGTCGTTCATAATATGCTAAAAAGGAGTCGTTGATTACATCTGAGTCATGCACCACGTCCCCGGATTCTAAGCTAAGTTGAGTGATCGGCGCTCCCCCCAGCTTAGGTTTAATTAGCCTCGCCAACAGTCGGCCCGCTTTCCCTTCTTCCCTCTGCACTCTGTCCAGGTAGTCCTTATAATTGTAACATCTCAGCCTACCTAGCGCGTCATTATACCTTGCGCAAGTTTCTTGTAATGTCACACGGGCAACATCGTCAGTACCCTGAATATTGGCTAGCCTGCGGATATTCCCTTCTAAGTCTAGGAGTTCTTGGTGAAGCTCCCTATGTGCCCCGCTTGCCTGTCCCATGCAGTGGCCCCTTACGACCACTTTAAGTGCCTCCCACTCCACTTGAGGTGAGGATGCACTAGTAACATTGATGGGGAAGTATGTTTCAATGAGTGTGTGTAGCGAGGCTTGAAAGGGAGCTCCTCGAGCAAGGACGGGTTCAGTTTCCATGTGGGGATCGGGGGACGCCTCCCCGGGGACGCCTCCCTGGGGACTGTACGTCATTATCAGAGGACTGTGGTCCGACAGTGTGCGCCACAGGTATTCGGTGTGTGAGATGGAACCGTTGAAGGCCGGGGTGCAAAGGAACGTGTCAAGCCTAGTATGCACCTGGTGAACCGGTGAAAAGAAGGAGTACTCCCTGTCCCTGTTATGTTGCAGTCTCCAGGTGTCTTCAAGGCCCCAGTGGGATATCCAAGTACGGAAACCCAATGCCGTGCAATGCGGCTGGGTCCCCAGTAGGGGAGGGTGCGAACGGTCAGCAGCAACATCCGCGACACAATTAAAATCACCCCCCAGGATTATGTGACCATTTAAGTGGTTGGCCATTAAGGCGGAGAAGGATTCTAAGAAGCCGACCTGGTCTTGGTTAGGCGCGTATATGTTGCCTAATGTCACTTCCTGCCCCGCCAGTCTCCCCATGATCAGAGCATACCATCCCTCCCCATCGAGCCAAGTATGTTCAAGGGCAAAGGGGACCCCAGGTTTTACCCAGATCAACACTCCCCTGGCAAAGGCCGAGGAGGTGGTCGCGAAGATCTGACCCCTCCATCGCCTCTTCAGCTTCCCGGCCTCCTCCCTGTTCAAGTGTGTCTCTTGGAGAAATGCAATGTGTACGGCCCTGCGCCGCAAGTATGAGTAAATGTTGTGGCATTTGGCAATAGATCCCATATCTCGAATGTTCCATGTTAGGAACCGTACAGCGTTATGTGTATCCGCCATCTTGCTGGACCCCACCCATCAGCCACACAAGGGGGACCCCTCCCTCGCCCGCTCCCATTTTCATGCACAACCGCCCTCCTCTGCAAACATCAGACCAAAGAACTCTAACAAATGGACCCCCATGTTGGTCAACTCCCCAACCCCAGGGCAACTTGACAACGGTCAGTGGCCCAAACAGCATGTGAAACATTTGGCACTTGATGAGGCCCTAACTTAGTAAGGCACTCAGCGGGGGTGACCGGATATGGATATAGTTCAGGGCACACAAACCATCCGAGGCGCGCCGGCCCCCTGAGGGATAGGTCAGCTCGGGACCTGGGTCAGTTACTAACAGTTCGGCACCACGCTGGGATCTAGGATCACCACAATGTTCAAGCAGCCTCAAATAATTTCATCAGCCGTCTTCGGTGTCACCACCGGCAGCTTCACACTGTCACTGCAGGAGGTGTCTGACTCGTTTTCCTCAGTGTCCCTCGGGGAGCGGGCCTCCGCCTCTGGGGTAGGACCCCTACCCTGCATAAGCACCGCCACAGCCTGTAGGGTTTCAGCCCTCTCCCTCTCTGCTTGCGATGAGGTCGGTTTCTTAGTGATGCCTCTGCGAGACCGCCTTCTGGAGAGCTTCCTAAGCTCTGCGGTTTTCCTCGACGCGGGCCTAGAGCCCGTGGGCTGCGGGGCCCCCACTTTGTAGGCGTCAATCCAATCCCAGGCATCTTTCAGACAATCACAGTAGTGAGTGTTACCATCTAGGATGATGCAGAGTCGGGCCCGCAACATCAGAGAGTACTGGAGATCTTCTTCTCTTAGTGCCTTCTTAACCTCCAGGAACGATGCCCGCTTCCTCTGCACTTCCAGTGTATAATCCGGGAAGAGGGAAATTTTGCTATTGTCCATAGTGTAGGGGCCCTCTGCACGTGCCTTCTGCAGGAGTACATCCCTGTCCCGGAAGTGGAGTAACCGAGCCACTACTGGCCTCGGAGGTCTTCCAGGCGCTGGCGGTCTGGCCGGTACTCTGTGGGCCCTCTCAAGAGTGTAAAAGGTTGACAGGCCCTCAGGTGCTACCACACTTCTTAGCCACTGCTCCAAGAAGGACACCATGTCGCTGCCCTCAGCCCCTTCCGGCAGGCCCAGGACTCTGATGTTGTTCCTCCTGTTGCGCCCCTCTGCATCCTCGGCCCTCCGCTCCAGCACACACACTCTATCTGTGAGGGCCCCCATCTGTTGCTCCAAGGCCTTTTGGGCTGGTGCTAATTCTGTGATGCTGGACTCGGTCTCCTTCACCCTCTCTGATAGCTTCTTATGTTCCTCCTGCAGGAGGCCTAACCCCACCGCAACTGTGCTGATGTCTTGATGGAGAGTGGCCTTCGTGTCTGCTATGGCCTCCAATATCTTGCTCAGCTGCTGTTGCACGGCGTCCTCTGAAGCAGACAGTGATTGCTCCTGGGCGCTATCTTCTTGGTCGTGTGAGACCCCAGCCTGTCGACCCCTGGGCTTTCCCATGGTGCCAGAGAGCCTGTGCAGCCGGCGGGCCACTATGGGGAGGGGTGAGTCTGTACAACAGCTAGTACCACAACTTGACTCTTCGCAGCAGGCCGCACTACGGTTCAGGCCTGTGGCTCTCAGGACAATCCCAGCTCCTCAACGCCAAAGATCAGCCCTCCCACCAGACACCGGGTCATTGTATTCCCCACAGGCATGTAGACGGCACTGTGCCAGGCTGTTAGGGCTCCCTCTCTTGCGTATCATAGTCCAATCCCAGGGGCCGGGCCCTTATTCAGTCTACCGCCCGTGATGTTGGTTGGGGCGGCCCTCACACAGTGCTTTGCTCTAGCCTGCCCCTGTTCACCCTCGCCAGAGTCCGGGGTGCGCAACCTCGCGCTGTCGCTGCTCTCCTCGGTGGGGCCCACCAAGTCCCAAGGCGACCGTCCCAATCAGGCCGCAAGGGTCCGTGCCGGTAAGCTCCCAGTCCGCCCTGGCCTGCGAAGGCCTCACCCCGACCTGCCAGAGCTTCAGCCACATTCAGCCCTAGCACAGGGCCATGCCAGCACTTCTGAGAGGGGAAACTGCAGGATCTGGGCCCTCCGGTGCACGGTCAGATCCATGCAGGATGGCTGCTCCGCCCTCGAGGACACCGGAACCGGAGCCGTCCGTCCTGAGCCCTGATCTAGGCCCGATCTCTCGCCTCGCCCAACTCCTCACATCAGGACAGTCGCCACTGCGTGTCGATGCACCGCAGAGGGGTTCCTCCCCAGTCGCACACTCAGGCAGGCCACCAGTTCAGCAGGCAGAGGGCGCCCGGTCTGGGGACAGGCCGCGGCCTCCTCCCGGTCGCTCGTCGCAGGCCGCTCACACCAGGTACGCCATCTTGCGGGCTCGTCATCCCAGCCACGTCGTGGTGTTTCGCTCCCCAGCCGGTCGTCCAAGAATCGGCGAACCCGCCGAGGTATGCCCACTACCTCAGGGAGACTCCAGGGCTCTTTTACGCTCTCGCCCAGGTCTCGGGCGCCGAAGTTTAAAGGCGATAAATGACGGGCCGGCACGGAGCTCCGAGCTCACGCTTCTGCCATCTTAGGGTCCAGGCCACGCCCCCCCCTCTCCTGCATTTAGCTCTTTAATGCTGCCTTCCGGACTGTTGCAGGGATCCAGTGTGTGGTCCCCTTCACCAATCTGCGGTTGACCACCTGTCCATCCTTCCATCTTTGTCCCCAATCCTGAAGGCTAAAATCTCTTTTGTGATAGGGCCCACCTGTCCATCCTTCCCTCTTTGTCCCAATCCTGAAGGCTAAAATCTCTTTTGTGAGAGGGGCCTCCTGTCCATCCTTCCATCTTTGTCCCCAATCCTGAAGGCTAAAATATATTTTGTTGGAGGGCCCACCTGTCCATCCTTCCATCTTTGTCCCCAATCCTGAAGGCTAAAATCTCTTTTGTGGGAGAGCCCACCTCTCCATCCTTCCATCTTTGACCCCAATCCTGAAGGCTAAAATCTCTTTTGTGAGAGTGGCCTCCTATCCATCCTTGTATCTTTGTCACCAATCCTGAAGGCTAACATCTCTTTCATGAGAGGGGCCTCCTGTCCATCCTCCCATCTTTGTCCCCAATCCTGAAGGCTAAAATCTCTTTCGTGAGAGGGGCCTCCTGTCCATCCTTCCATCTTTGTCCCCAATCCTGAAGGCTAAAATCTCTTTTGTGAGAGGGGCCTCCTGTCCACCGTTCCATCTTTGTCCCTAATTCTGAAGGCTAAAATCTCTTTTGTGACAGGGACCTGGGCTTGCACATGAACAGTTGTAGGCATATAGGGAGAAGAGCACCCATAGTTAGGTTTGTGATTAAGGACTACTTTAAAGCAATGCATTTAGTAACTGCTTCTTTGCTTGTCTTTTTTCCTCTGGTGGTGTTTGGATTATGGTGTAACATGGTGAAGTACCCTGCCAAGAGTCCTCAGGTTGTCATGCTTAGGTAGTCACGAGAAGCAGGCCTCAGATGTCCATTGCTATGCAAGCTGGCATCATCACAAAGCATCCTTTTAACCTTTTAACCGGCATGGCTGGACCAGTCTTGCACAGATCTACCGGCCTGCGTGTAATTGCTCAGAACTTGCTCAAATTCAAGCCAAGGTAGCATATCTTTGGCGAGTACAGGCAACTCCATCCTAAGGAACCAAAGCTGTCTTATATGGAATCGTCAGCTGCAGCAAAGACGGTACTCTTGGAGCCGTGAAAATGCACCCTGTGCATGCAGTAATCAATCAGCCAAGAGCTGTTTAGGTTCTGTATTCAGTCCTGATGCCATTTTAGTCGCCCATCACAATGGTTTTAGTTTGGACCTGAGGATTCTACCAGAAAGACATTGGAGCAACGCAGCTGAGGATGCTGAACACTACAGTTCAGAAGATGGTGAACAAGTGACATCAATCAGGTGTCTCCACCCATCGACCTGCAACATTCTCTGATTCTGGGAATGAGTAGTTGTGCAGGTAGGAATTCTTAGCCTGGACTCATAGAATCCTCCATTCCAAAGGCTCCATTCTCATGTGCTGCCCATGAGTTTAGAGAAATGGTGCTCACGTTTTTCCAGAGGGATAATGGACACCTAGGGTTAAAAATACTTTTTATCTTGTGTGATGGTTGTTCTGGTATCTTCTAGCAACTAATGTCCAGTGATATTGCAAGAACTGCAACTGCTGCATTGCTAGGAAGACCAAAGCCAAGAGGGTGACAGAGATGCAATATCATCAACACAGTGGACCTAATGACGTGGCCTCCATGCATATACTGCAGTTTTTATGTGGCGGCACAGGAGTTCTTGATAGGCCATAGTTGGCCAGCCAGGCTGCGTTCCATCCATGGTCAAGTCTTTGAAAGTGGATTGATCAGGCCTATTCTGGATACCAGAAGGCCCAAGATTATAAGAATTGCTTGTTATTACCACCATTATTCACAGGTGGAATCTTCAACAAGACACGACTAGATAGCGAGACATACTGGACATGCTGAGGACCACCAGAAGCCTAAGCTGAGCCAGCATCTGTCACTCTGGTGCATAGCTAAAACTGGCCAGTGGATGATTCCACTGAGTTTTTGCTCTTACTTCATGCTGGGCTTCCCACAGATATCTGTTTTATTGTTGCACATGATGGCAGCCATCCTGAACCATATGTCCATTGTGTAAAGGAACCCAAGTAATAGCTAAAGAAGACTTACAAACTGTTCTCCAATACTGCAGCCAAAAACAAGAAGTAGAGCAGTGTTGTTGCGGAAGGAACAGAAACTCTTGCCTGGAGTCCTGTTCTGAAGTTTCAGCCATAAGGGAAAGGACACGCTCTGGATTCTTACCACTGCATTGTGGTCAGCAAATTCATAGGTGTTCCAGTGTATACATAATAGGCTCAGAAATGTTAAGGAAGCTGTCCCTCAGCCCTCCACATTGCCATCGCTATCGGGGTCTGGGTCCAGGCTGCCTCATTGTCATAGCAACGAATGTGCATCCCTTGATCTATCTCTCTAGCCACCTCAGTGGCATGCTGAAGCCATGAGGCCAAATCCTTCCACGACTCCACCAAGGCCATCAACTTGTGCACCAGCAAGCTGGGATATTTGGTAGACATGCATTCTTAGGTAGGTCTGTAATATATAGGCCAGTGCCGACGCTCTCTAGATTAGCTGTTTTTGTTCTTTCTCTAAACAGCCTTATCCATCTACAGTTAGTTGATAAATAAGTGTTTTTATATCTTATGGTTCATGGTGTCTTAGGCATAATGATATGGTATTTTGCATTACCATGATTGCGTCTCTTTCTCCCACTACAGGGACCAAACAGGGTATCCCCTTTGCCGCCAGAGCCTGAGCCCTGAGGTGTGGCGAGCACAAACCCAGCTGCATCCAACTCTGCAATGGCAAACTCTACACGCACTCTTCTTGGTTGGCGCTAGAATTTACACTGCACGAATTTACAAGTACATCATAGAGTGTATCTTTGTATAAACCAAAAATAAATCAAACACTGGAGCAACAAGGTACCATAATTCCCTATCACAGCTTCTACTTTGTTGGAAACCCAATTGTGGCCTACTTGCTGCTGTGATGTGTTTCAATTCAAGAAGGAGTATGCTCAATCCTGAATCAGGCCCTTGTTGACAGGGTTGTGAGAAGTCGCGGCTCCTGGAGGGAGTGCTGCGGGGCGGTGGGGCGGGGCGGGGGAGGGGCAGGGTGGGGGGTAGTAAACTCCGGCATACGGCCGAACGGAGGTAAGTACATAAATAAATAAATAAAACTAATTACATTGCGCGCGCCGCATCGCCATTTGGCGTTGCAGCGTGCGCAATGTAATTCGTTTTATTTATTTATTTATGTACTTACCTCTGTTTGGCCGTATGCCGGAGTTTACTACCCCCACCCTGCCCCTCCCCCGCCCCACCGCCCGCAGCACTCCCTCAAGGAGCCGCGACTGGTTGTGAGGAGGAAACGTTCCTGTGATAAAGATTTTAAAAATTGTTTACCCTCGTTGTCGTGTTGGTCTGAACTACAAACTGCTGCATGCTGCCATGTGAGTGGTTAGTAAGGCATAGCTTCAACCAAGCCCAATATTGTATCTACCATCCAAGCTCATGGGTGCCCCCTATCAACAGACAGTTCTGCAGAACAAAATGCCTGCTACGTTCAGATGATACGTTTATTCCATCTCTTGTCCTGAGGTTCTCCGGTTTAATCTAGACTTGCTGGACACACGCTGCAAAATAAAAGCCCTACAGATCAATTTGGGAGAGACACAAATCACTGTCTTCTCAAATAAAGCAAAAACCAATGAAACACAATAAATATAAAATCTGCACCAATATTACAGACATAGAGCATATTCTAAACTATTCCTAACTTGGACTCACCCTTAGTGTGCTCCGTGCCTCAGTGTAATCCCTGTATTTCTTCAAATCCCTAATGACAAATTATTTTTGTATGTGTGTGTTTTGTGTGTCCGTCTGTCTCTTGCAGGGCTGCTGTCCAGACTGTACCTGATGTGCGTTTGTTTTAAAGTAATCGCCAATCACATGGGTTTCATAACTGGGCTGAGGAACTTGGGCATTGAGGGAACCCGCCTGGCATGGTCGAAGAATATTTAGTTAATTGGAACCCAAAGGCCCCCTCCAGTGTGGGGGGAACGCAAGGCTCAGTCCTCTCCCTCCTTCGGTTAAACTTGGTTTAACATCAGTACTGATTCCGCCCCAGTTTTCTGTACTGTCAAAAACCTAGGTGTGATCAAAACTGAGGCAAATGTAACTCTGTCTGCACAAAAAGTACTGTACAAAATCCTATCTTTTTACACCCGCGAGGCGTTGAGCCGTTTGCATTTCCTCATCTACTGTCAAGCCTTTATTTTTTCCTATCTCCATTACTGTAAGGATAAGTACTTGGTTCTTGCCAAGGCCTCAGCATACAAGCTGCATTTAATATAGAATGCTGCCTTTGAAATTTTACTGAAACTGAAAAAAAAATGATGGCTCCTAACACTGGCCTCTGATGCAAGACTGAAGAAATTTCAACCCATTATGTCTCATATAAAATCTCTTTTTGGCATGCAGGCTTTACCTCATTCAAAGTGTTTCAACCTCAATGTCCAGGGAGGACCTGCTGCAGGAGACAATAACTAGACTCAAATGACTACGAGTTGGTCTCAGTAATGGCTGCACAGTGATGGAATTCGATTTCCCTATTCTTGAATAGAAAACTAAACATTGTATAATTTAAAAACACTAACAAAAACATGGCTTTATCCATCTTAATCTTAGACTAGATCCATACTTAGTTTTTGGCCAAACATTGTGGTGTATAAAACTAAGTCAAATAGCAGAAGGTTCCATTAAAAAAAGAGCATTTGGTTAAACTTAGCACCATACAAAAGTTATAAGGTGTCTTTTTATCCCACTTTTGTCAATTCAAATGTTAGTGGAGAAGACACTTTGCTGCTTACTTCCAATTTTCTTGACTGTTATTGCTACATTTTCAGTCCTAAGAAAGTAATTGGGGGAATACACATGGAGAAGGATGGCCAGCCAGTCCTTGATGGGAAATGTGCACCAGTGCATCAAACTACTACTAAAGGACCGCCCCTTGATAAGAAAACATCAAGTTCTCTATATTCCATCTTGCATCCCCAACACACACATACGATTAAAATTCCAAATCTCCCTTTGTTTGAAGATTTCCACCTGAGGTTAAAGGCCTATAATGAAATCGGCCTTTAGATGGCACACTTGAGAGGGTCAGACCCTTAAAGTGACAGAACCAAGAAAATCTCTGCATACCCAAGGCATTACTAAAATGCTACTCAGAGCGCCTCAGCCACACAATTTGGGAATCATTATTCGGAAAACATGCAATATCATGTTCCCACTGTTACCTTAGATGTATGTGTTTGAGGATAGAGAAGAGCACCTGTTCCAATGTTTACTACAGATACAGAGTGTGGCAGATAGATGATAGCGCAACAGAGCAAGAATATCATTAAGAGTTGATTGCTATTGGTTCATGAATTTTGTCTGCTGCCTGTCTATGTTCCATAAGAGATGTACTAGGCTCAACATTTCCTCAGATCTCCCACCCTGACCTACCTTGTGTGTAAGGGAATGCTGCTTGAGATGGTGGGGCTGAACAAACTCCATGCCACACTCCGTGCAGATGTACGGGCGGATATCCTTGTGCTTCATCATGTGATTCTGGAGCTGGCTTGGGTACTGGAAGCTTTTTTCACATTCACTGCAGTTGTACTGAATAGGACCACGATGGGTTGTCAAATGCCTTTTCAGCTGGGCCAGTGTAGGGAAGTCTAGCCCACATTCCACACAAATGTTCTCTCTGCCAATCTCGTGCTTAGACTCGTGGGACTTGAGCTCACTGGGATAGGCGAAGCCTCTGCCGCAGATCCTGCAGTTGTAGGGCTTGACTTCGCTATGCTGCATCATGTGCCTTTTAAGGTGACTTGTTTGGGTGAAAGCCTTGTGGCACACCTGGCATTTGTGAGGCCTCATACCCTGATGCGTCAGCATGTGAGTATGCAGGTGGCTGAGCTGCTTGAAGAGCTTGCCGCACCGAGAACAAGCATGGGGTTTGATGCCACTGTGCCCCAAAATGTGGGTAACCAAATTGTACTTAGATGTGTAGGATTTCTCACACATTGTGCACTTCCAACGCTTCTGGTCCCCTCCGACATCCACATAATAGCTGTCATCAATCTTGATGTTGACATCAACCCTCTCCACCTTTGGTCTCACGTCATCATTTTCTTGCATCTCAGCATGTTGCATGGGCTGCTCTGTTTCTCTCCTCACCTGGAAAGGACTGCCATAGTGTAATCTGGGTGGTGGCAAAATAAAGGGAAAGATCATGCCAGGATGGATTTTATGGCAGTAAGGATAAGAAGTGTGCAATAATGCTGGGCTCTCTGGCCATATCACCGGATCCTGTTTGATAGGCTTGGTCCCAAAGTGCCCAACCGTTCTATAGAACTGAAACCCTATGTTGCACAAGTCAATCATCTGAGATCTGTAGAAGGGCAGGTGAGGGGACTGGAATATCAGCGGATGGTCTGATGGTGCCGCACACTTCTTGTCATCATTCCGGACTGAAGGAGAACTCCGGTCTTCTGGGGGGTCGCGATGCTGATTCTTCGGAGGCATGCTCTTCTGTTTATGAGATCCACTTTGAAAGGCGGCATGAAACCTTTCGAAATCCTCCGCTGGAGGGCTGTATTGGAATGATGGAAACTCTGGTTCGCAGTCTTCTTTGCAGGCTGAAAATCTGTTAAACTTCATCATGGGAGGAGTTGTCTGGTAACAGTGAGGGAAGGAAGTGGCTCGCTTCATGTCCATGTTGAAGCATTGGACTTCTGTTTTGATTGTACGCGCCTCCATCTACTTTGCAGTTGGGTTTACCTATAGAAATAAAACAAAGTGTTGCATTGATATCGTTGGCTCTGCACTCAAAGTCAGAGAACACAAATAGTCATAAATTGTCATAAAATATTTTTGATTTCTTTTTAATGTGCCCTTAATGATGTGCTTGCAAATAAACCATACACTAGAGCCCACTTTACGAGTGTGTCAAAATTTGGTGTGAGGATACTGCGAAACTGAAATGCCATTTGAGGCGGTATCCATACACCATATTCCATAAATTGCAAGTTTTCTCATCAGAATGGGGGGTAAATACTTAGGACACGGCAAGTAATATGGGGTTATTTTCCAGGTACTTTTTACCCATTACCACAAGAAAAATGCTGACATTTTCTGCCTACTCAGAGCAGTATCTTACAGACTCTATTTTATCTGTTGGAAGCATTGTCTGCTGCACCCACACTGATGTAGGGGTGAGGCAGGGTCCGGGCTGTGTTGCTGCTCGTGGCCCCTGCAGCATGAAACAGAGGGTCTCTTAATTATCAAGGAAGTAGTCAGAAAAATAAAATACCCTCAACTTTGAGCCCTATGGAACAAGATACCCTAGCAAAGTGAGCGATCCTGGCCCTTTCTATTAAGGAGATAGTGGACATTGTTGACAGACAAAAAAGCTTCAGAATGATGAATTTTAAGCATGATTTGAAAAGAATGTGGCCAAAAACTGCACATGTATCAGTATTGACTTCTTTCTTTCTTTCTCTGATTTAGTCTTTCCATTTTTAGGTCGAGCCTAGAGTAGCGCGCAAGCGCTGCTTCTGGCGAAGGCTTTATGTAGTGGGCATTTGAAAGCTGACCACACGCTCGTGCACAATGACCTTTTCCGTGCGGTTACCCGCACGTTTCAGGCACGATGCACGAGCGTGTGGTCAGCTCAGCAGGCTGCTGCTCTCGCTCGCCCCCGCTCCTTTTTTTAGTTGCTTTCACTTTCGCGCGTCTCTTTCTAGTTCTGTAGTGTCTGCAGCCTTTCTGTCGGCTTGTTTATTATTATTAGTGGCAAATTGTTTTAAGGGCAAGCACTTCTTTCAGACATACTGTACAAAGTAAGGCGCGCGGTACTCACCTACTGACTTCATAAACAGTAAAAGGCTGAGCCGCCCGGCGTGACGGAGTGCACGTACTACTCAAGGCTCACTGTGACACCTAATCAGCTTCGGGCAAATTAACGGCGGCTATTTCGAGGTCCCGGAGGCTCCAAAAGAAGGTACCTGGTTATTTATACCTTAAAGCCCTAAAGCTCCGAGAAGCGAACGGAGTTTAAATGTTATTGCCCCTCCACCTCTCATTGCGCACAAACCTCGGTGACATGTTATCCCGGGTTCGGACTTCACCGGAACTTGGCGCTTGGCGCATGACTGAACTCAAGCTTGTTATGAGTGAATCTGTGCTAATTACGTCTCTTTCCACTAGTGTTGAGGGCACTGCAATGGAGGACTGACAGACACAGGCTTTACTGCCACAAGGCCTCTTTACCCAGAAGGTCCCTCTCTTTTTACTGCGCCCCCTACACCGAGGGGCAGCGCGCGGATGGGTGATGTACCGAATACCACTGTGCCGAGGAGCACTGCAAGAAAAATCAATGGAGTTCCTTTAGGATATGAGAACAACTCTAATTTGTTTAGCAAACTATCGGCGTTGCTTATGCCCAGTTCATCTCTTCATATTGATATACAAACAATCAGTCGCTCGGACACAGCATACTTGAAAACTGCACGAAGCTAACATAATGACTAATGAGAGATGTTTTCCTTCTTCGAAGTTTCCACCCTCCAGAGGTAAAATGAAGGATCACCGCTTGTTTGGATGCTTGTTTCCCACCGCTCGACTGTGGGAAAAATCCTTATCCATACACGTGTCTACTCCTCAAACCGCACACTTTCCCCTTGTCAGCTTCAGGTGGGTGTAAACACACCCTGAGTCCGGCGCTCCACGGTCTGTTGTTGAAGTGCGGGCCCTCATGCTAGAGTGACAACGGTGTATTGTTCACACGGGGACAACTTGTGAGATTCACGTTATAAAGAGTCGTATGTTGCGTCGGGTCAGATAGGAAAACACTTTCCGATTGTAAATCAAACATGACGTCAACAGTGCGGCCGCCTACAGGGTCCATAGAACAAAACAGTATCACACGGGCCATTTAGTGCAGTGTTCACTATTCCATGGTGGCTGTTGGGATCTCTCGGCGTTTCTTATCACCTCCTTAAGCTGTCCTCTGCGTTAGAAATATGGCTTTTCATGCTCTCTCTCTCTGCATCTGTGGTATGTCCCTGTATCCACCTCTGTATCATTAGTGCCAGCCTGTACACTGCTTCTGTACCAGGGGCGCGGCTCTGTATTCTGTCTCTGTGACAGTTCTCCACCACTCGTATCAGTAGCGGGCCCTTGTATCCCCTTAAGTATCAGGAGACTGACCCTGTAGCCACCTCTGTATCATTAGTGTCAGCCTGTACACTGCTTGTGTATCATAGGCGCGGCTCTGTATTCTAACTCTGTGACAATACTCCACCACTCGCATCAGTAGCGGCCCCCTGTATCCCCTTTAGTATCAGCAGATGGACCCTGTATCTACCTCTGTACCATTTGTGTAGCCTGTACACTGCTTGTGTATCAGGGGCGTGGCTCTGTATTCTAACTCTGTGACAGTACTCCACCACTCGTATCAGTAGCGGGCCCTTGTATCACCCTTAGTATCAGCAGACTGACCCTGTATCCACCGCTGTATCATTAGTGTAGCCTGTACACTGCTTCTGTACCAGGGGCGCGGCTCTGTATTCTAACTCTGTGACAGTACTCCACCACTCGTATCAGTAGCGGGCCCTTGTATCCACCTTAATATCACCATCATGACCCTGTATCAACCTCTGTATCATTAGTGTCAGCATGTACACTGCTTCTGTACCAGGGGCGTGGCTCTGTATTCCAATTCTGTGACAGTATTCCACCACTCGTATCAGTAGCGGGCCCCTATACCCCCCTTAGTATCAGCAGACGGACCCTGTATCCACCTCTGTATCATTAGTGTCAGCATGTACACTGCTTCTATATCAGGGGCGTGGCTCTGTATTCCAACTCTGTGACAGTACTCCACCACTCGTATCAGTAGCGGGCCCCTATACCCCCCTTAGTATCAGCAGATGGACCCTGTATCCACCTCTGTATCATTAGTGTAGCCTGGCGGGGGTATGCCCAGACGTGGGTCCCTTGCTCACTTTGCCACTGGATTCAAGCAAGCCTGGCTGATGACGGCTGGAATGCCAGAAACCGGTCCTAGGATGCTTGTTTCCGGTCCAGGGAAGACATGGCTTGGCAGTTCGTGCTGGACTGTTCCCATGAGGCACAGGGTCAGACTGATTTGCATATGGCCATGTCTGAACTGGGGTGGTGGAGTGAGCTAAAGAATGATGATGGATTAAACCCAGATCAGTTGACTGGGGGTGAGTGTTTGATTGGCTCAAACGTTCCGTCCATCATCCCCTTTTGTATCGCTTTGTTCGCCCTAAGTTGGCGGGGGTATGCCCAGACGTGGGTCCCTTGCTCACTTTGCCACTGGATTCAAGCAAGCCTGGCTGATGACGGCTGGAATGCCAGAAACCGGTCCTAGGATGCTTGTTTCCGGTCCAGGGAAGACATGGCTTGGCAGTTCGTGCTGGACTGTTCCCATGAGGCACAGGGTCAGACTGATTTGCATATGGCCATGTCTGAACTGGGGTGGTGGAGTGAGCTAAAGAATGATGATGGATTAAACCCAGATCAGTTTACTGGGGGTGAGTGTTTGATTGGCTCAAACGTTCCGTCCATCATCCCCTTTTGTATCATTAGTGTAGCCTGTACACTGCTTGTGTATCAGGGGCGTGGCTCTGTATTCCAACTCTGTGACAGTACTCCACCACTCATATCAGTAGCAGGCCCCTGTATCCCCCTTAGTATCTGCAGACTGACCCTGTATCCACCTCTGTATCATTAGTGTCAGCATGTACACTGTTTCTATATCAGGGGCGTGGCTCTGTATTCCAACTCTGTGACAGTACTCCACCACTCGTATCAGTAGCGGGCCCCTACACCCCCCTAAGTATCAGCAGATGGACCCCGTATCCACCTCTGTATCATTAGTGTCAGCATGTACACTGCTTCTATATCAGGGGCGTGGCTCTGTATTCCAGACTGACCCTGTATCCACCTCTGTATTATTAGTGTCAGCATGTACACTGCTTCTATATCAGGGACGTGGCTCTGTATTCCAACTCTGTGACAGTACTCCACCACTCGTATCTGTGGCAGGCCCCTGTATCCCCCTTAGTATCTGCAGACTGACCCTGTATCTACCTCTGTATTATTAGTGTCAGCCTGTACGCTGCTTCTGCGTCAAGGCAGCGGCTTTGTATTCTAACTCTGTGACAGTACTTCACCACTCTTAACAGTAGCGGGCCGCTGTATCCCGCTTAGTTTCAGCAGACTGACCGTGAATTCACCTCTGTATATTTCGTGTCAGCCTGTACGCTGCTTCTGTATCTGGGGTGTGGCTCTGTTTTCTAACTCTGTGAGAGTACTCCACTACTCGTATCAGTAGCGGGCCCTTGTATTCCCCTAAGTATCAGGAGACTGACCCTGTATCCACCTCTGTATCATCAGTGTAGCCTGTACAGTGCTTCTGTATCAGGGGAGTGGCTCTGTTTTCCAACTCTGTGACAGTACTCCATCACTCATATCAGTAGCGGGCCCTTGTATCCCCTTAAGTATCAGGAGACTGACCCTGTAGCCACCTCTGTATCATTAGTGTAGCCTGTACACTGCTTGTGTATCAGGGGCTCTGTATTCCAACTCTGTGACAGTACTCCACCACTCGTATCAGTAGCGGGCCCTTGTCTCCCCCTTAGTATCAGCAGACTGACCCTGTATGCCAACTCTGCATCAATACTGTGGCTCTCGATTCCACCTTTGTATTAATAGTGTCAATTTGAACTCTAGATCAGCGAGGTCACCCTGTATTTTAAGTCTGTCAGTAGTGTGACTCTATACTCCACCATAGTATCAGTAGTGACACCCTGTATCCCACCTCTGTATCAGTGGTGCCAATTTGTAATCTGCCTCTATGTCAGTGGGTAACCTTGTGTTCTAGGTCTTTCAGTGGCTCACTCTAAGGGCCATATGTACAAACATTAGGAATAGAGATTTTCAAATTGTAGCAGTCCTGAAACTCTGTATCCCCTCTCTATATTAGCTTTGGAACTCTGTATTTCACTTTGGTATCAGTACAGTGACTATCAGTAGTGTGAATATATATTCCCCCTGTGTTAACAGTGGCTTTTTATCCACCGCAGTATCTCTACTAAGATACTTTAGGTCCATATGTATCCACACCATGACTCTGTGTTCCTCTGTATTAGCACAGTTACTATATTCCAACTCTGTATCTGCATTGTGAGTTGGATGCTTAGTATATTTATAATTTACCTGCACTGGGGCTCAGTATTTCACATCGGTACCAGCCCTGTGACTCTGTATGTCGCCTCTGGATCAGAACTGACTCTGTATACCCCTCTGTACCAGCACTTTGTCTTTGTATACCCCTCTTTACCGGCACTGCGACTCTGTATACCCCTCGTTACCAGCACTGTGACTCTGTAATCCACTTCTATGTCAGCACTGCAACTTTGTATACACTCTCTTGACCAGCACTATGCCTCTGTATACCCTCTCTTTACCAGCACTATGCCTCTGTATACACTCTCTTGACCAGCACTGTGACTCTGTATACATTCTCTTTACCAGCACTATGCCTCTGTATACACTCTCTTTACCAGCACTGCGACTCTGTATACCCCCTCGTTACCGGCACTGTGACTCTGTAATCCACTTCTATGTCAGCACTGCAACTCTGTATACACTCTCTTGACCAGCACTGTGACTCTGTGTACACTCTCTTTACCAGCACTATGCCTCTGTATACCCTCTCTTTACCTGCACTGTGACTCTATATACACTCTCTTTACCTGCACTGTGACTCTGTATACCCTCTCTTTACCTGCCCTGTGACTCTGTATACACACTCTTTACCTGCACTGTGACTCTGTATACACTCTCTTTACCTGCACTGTGACCCTGTATATACTCTCTTTACCAGCAGTGTGACTCTGTATATACCTGTTAAAGACAACGCTTTGAGTGATGTAACGAGGAGACTTTATTGTAAACATGTAAACGCCATCAAACCCTGGCAAGATAACCACTAACTGGCACTCCCAGAACCTACAATGTACATTCTATCTGATGTCAGATGCCAACCATCGCCATGTGACATCAGCAAGGACATTACAACATAGCTCCTTTTTAGGTCGAGCCTGAGCCAGCGCGCATGCGCTGCACTGTGAGGCTTCTTGTAAGCACTCTAAACTACTCTGTGTGGGTCTGACTCCCCCCACGCATTGGGTTGGTTGTTGCCTGTGTCATTTTATCATCGTAGCCTGCAAATGGCTAAAGGTGGGTGCATGTCCCACCTCTTTTGCAAAGGTTTACTCCCACAGCGTTTTGCTTGCGGGAGCGAGCAGCGGCGCGCAGGGCAACAGCTGCAGTGCCTCCTTGGGTGGCAGCTGCATTCTTCGTGGGTCAGGTTACTCTTTCCACATAACGCGCCGTGCTTTCGCTTTCAATTGTTTTACGTGGCGCTGCAGGGTCTGTGGCTGCCAGCGGTGTTCCTCCTGCTCGCCCTGGGGGCTGAAGCGAGACTCTCTGCTGCTGTAGCCGTTGCTTGTTTTAGAGAGCTCTTTACTTTTCTACGCCATTGATATTCTCTTTGAAGTCAAATCGAGTCTCGCAACTCGGTGTTGAGTTTGTCTCTTCCAGCCCTCCCTACCGCCCCCACCCCCTCCCCGCACACACACATTCCGACAGCGTCTTCATTTAATTAGGATGTGATGCCCTGAAGCTGAACCTTAGGTACGGCGCCTCCAATTATCCAACATGAAAACGAGTCGGGCTTTTGGGTTGTATTTATTTGAAGTCGGCGGAATGGAGACAGTGGGGAAAGGCCTTGTGGGAGGGGAGCACCAGGAGCAAACAGAATGCGAGAGAGGCTTTTGATGAAGAAACAAACCGGAGTAGAGGTGTATTTTTCGACGAGACATATACGCATACAGGAATTGTCCTTAGAAAAGGCTATTCTACCTTTCCGCCAAAAACATTATTGTGAAACCTTCGGTTCTACACAGATTACTTTTTCAGACCAAAAAGCAACACGCTACCTAGCAGCTCGAACTTTAATTTTTACCTAGCAACATAGTTTACAACACACGTTATTTGCTATTTAAAAAAATGCGAGCAGCATTCCAAGCTTAAAAGCTACCATGGCATAAAAGTGAGTGTCTTTTTGCTTGTTTACTTTAGTCAAAACTTATTTTCCTACTTATTGTATTAGCCATTTTTTTCCGTAGTTGTTAGTTTTGAACAGGCAGGACTCCAGTGTAAGTAAGGAAACGCAATACTTTAATACGTAGATAATGCACCACTTGCCCAGTAATTAAGTGGGTTTAACATTTCTTCATTTAAATTATGGGAATGACCGGATTATTAACAGGATAATGTGCTGCATGGCTAAATATAAGTTCCCAAGGGCGAGAACTATTGGCTATGCCAATGCTTGTTCTCTTCATAATTCTTTCCTACTTTTTATTTATTTAATTCCTCCCTTTTCATTCTCCTCTATTCTGTTTTTCCATTTTACTTTTGTTCTGCCCATTCTTCTATCAGGTGTCTTTTGAGCTCTCTGTCCTTCTTTATATTCATGTTTAATGTTTCTTCCTGCTTTCCTTAGTCCCATTCTCACATTTTTGTTTTATCATCTCCTGTACTTCCTTTGCCTCTTCTCTCATCCCTCCTTCTTCAATTCCTTCCATTCGCTAATTCTTAATTTTCTTTCCTTCCACGACCTTCCACCCATCTATAATTTCTTCTTTCCAATATTTTATTCTATTTTCAGTTTTACTTTCTTTCCCTCTTCCCACTTTTTTATTTCTTTGTTTCTTCCTGCCACCCCTTTTTCTAAGTTCCATTCTTTTCTTCCCCCTCCCATTCTTTTTCCTTTTCTCTCCATCTTTCCATTTTTCTTTTGTGCCTATGTTCCATCTTACTTCCTTTTAACTTTTCTTCTTTCAGTTCTTATTTGAATTTTTCTTTTCTTCCTTCAAGCTATGTCATTATATTTGCCTCAAACTTATTTTTTTCTGATATATTCAAAACATTTCTCTTCCATTCTGTCAACATTTGTAACTTTTTTGAATTCTTTCACCCCTTCCCCATCCCACAGTTGTACGACTGTAATTTATAGCCTTCCCTTCTGCTTTGCAATGACTTTCAAGCCAGAGATGAAAGTTTAGAAGGGCCTTAAAACAATTTATTTCGTCCCAGGCAGGGCTTTAAGTGGGATGAAAAAACTGGTCGGTCTCTCAAAGGGGCGTGGCCAATGCAGTTAAAGGCGTGGCTTAAAACGCGTAAGCTAAACATTTGTGCTTAGCAAAGTGTGCCGCCTGACTGGCATTTTGCTGCTTCTGTGATTGAATCCAGATTATAATACAATAAGTAAGATTACCATATAATATTGAAAATACTTCCGTTCTGAGATGTGAATGTAAAAGTACTATAACGAGTCTCTTTGAAGTTACCTCAAAGGCAGTGAAGGGTGGTACTGCTGCAGAATTAAGATTTTTTTTTCTCACCCCGAGGGTGAGGGCAAAAATGGAGAGCCCAATAGAGACCCGTCTCTGCACCTGCTTTTAACAACTTCCAGTGCTGCGCACCAGCAGGCCCCGGCCCACTTAAAGCCCTGGTCCCAGGTACCCCCACTTAAGCTGGCAGAGCAGGGGCCGAGCTACCCCCTTCCTTATGGGGTCCCGAGTTTGCATTGCAGACCTGATCATTTCTGTTCCGGGAACACGGGACAATCATAGTTGCGGGTGGCAGTATTCCAGCCAGAGGTTTTGCTCCAGATGAAATTCTGCTGCTCGTAATGAGAGCTTAACAACTAGAGAAACATTTGTTAGCACTGAAGCCTATTATAACTGCAGCCTAAACAACGAAATCAACAAAATCAACATCAGACCTCAAAACTTCTGCTTGAACAAGTCAAAGTATATAAATTTTGCATGACATATTCACAAACTGTCAGTTAAGTTAAAAGGAGTATTTAACATGACCTTCACAGCATTTAACAAACATTTATTAGATTTGGAAATTCTAATACCAGAACACTTACATTGGATAGAGTCAACACCAGAGCACAAATCTGTGACTTGAGACAATTACAAAAATACAACCACAGACACTTGGGAAAAGCAAAATAGTGAATGTAAATCCGTATTTGTAAAGCGCGAACTACTCACCCTTACGGGTCTCAAGGCACTGGGGGCCGTCGTGGAAATTAAGTGAGCTATTGCCCAGAGTCACATGGTGCTGAGCTGAGCTGCCGCCGGAGATCGAACCGTGAGCCCTGTGCTCCGAACTCAGCTGCCCTGGCCGCTGCACCACACCTCTCGATAACACAAGAGAGCATTTCTGATTTTCTTCAAATAATCAATGTAAACCTTATTGTAGGAAATTGGGTCACTGTTTGGGGGATAAAACCCTACTCAAGCAGAAACCACAATTCTTGTGAGGGTGAAACATAAGCAAACCCCAAATTAACCTGTGCACAACCATCTGGTAGCTTGGCACAAAAGCAGTCAGGTTTAACTTGGAGGCAATGCGTAAAGTATTTATGTAGCACTTCAAACAGTAATAAAGTGAAAACACAACACAAGGAAAATCCCACACCACTTTAGAGAAATAGAGTAAAATGCAATAAATTATTTGAGACCAAAACAACAAAAATCCAATCAGTAGAACTGGAGAGATGCAATTTTAACGATTTAAGTAGCAATCATGCTTAAAACCACCAAGTGCCATCTGTGTTACCTGGTCACACTGCACCAGAACAAAGTCACAAGTTTAGACCAAACGCGATGGAGTGCAGGCCAGATATGGGGACCAAGTTAGGCCTAGTAAACAACAAGGGGGACAATGAGGGCTTGAAAAAGGTCCACCGTACTTGCCCTGGGTAGAACTAGAAGACAAAAGAGGTACGGTGTTCCTGGGTGGCAAGTTGGCCACCTGGTTAGTACTCAGAGTGGTGGGGAGGTGGGGAATACCTCCTTTCGGAACTAGGACCCTCACACACCCAGCAAGCTAGGTGTCATGCTTCATAATATGGGTCTGCTCCTCATCGAGCCAGCGCTGCAATGCTCGACGGGCACCCATAAAGGGGCTCTTTATCGGAGATCTTTTGTTCCTTGCCGTATAGGTGCCGCGGGTGTGAGGGGCCTGGTAAGATGTAGATGTGGTGTGTGGGTTACAACAGGTAAGGGAATCCTCTATAATTATTTTTATTCTGGAGAGGTCACAACCTGATTAAAAAGTAAAAAGAAGAAGGAGGGCGACTATTTTGTTTTAATCTGACAAAAATTACGCTCTACCCCTTAGTGGTCAACATGTTTCTCACCTATAAAATGTCTCTAATAGATCAGTTGGCGATTCCTCAGGACCTAGGGGCATATTAGCAAGACAGGCGATAAAATTATCGCCGTTTTAGCGGCAGGAAACTGCCGCTAAAACGGCGATAATGGGCTTGCTAATATGAGTTATAGAATTCCAATAGAAGCCCAGGTTAGATGTCCTGCACATCTAACCTGGGCTTCTATTGAATTCTATAACGCATATTAGCAAGCCCATTATCGCCGCTTTAGCGGCAGTTTCCTGCCGCTAAAACGGCGATAATTTTATCGCCGGTCTTGCTAATATGCCCCCTAGTGACTAAATGAAAACTATCTACAGTGTGTGGTGTGGTTCTACATACCACTTCTTCTCTCGGTAGGACGTTGCCCCGGAGAAAAGCAGCCAACCTAGAGTACAAACAAAAAGGATCAAAAAACCAAATGGAAATATTGGTACATGGTCCTATTGATTCAAGTGGGTGTGTTTCACCGTACACAACCTCTTTGAATCTATACAAGTGATAAAAACAACACATTCTACTCACATTCTACGTGTGCCTTCGTTTGTATTTAGAATATAAAACCTCTGTGTAACCAGTTAGAGTAATTGAACAACATGGTGAGTGAGTATCAGCTCACCTCTTAAGGATTCAAGTGCTGCTTCATCAGACCGCAGCGGAGTATATGGACACTCAACGTAGTGTCGCTGTTTATTAAAAGGAAAAAACAAACAACAAAATATGTTGGGTGTGGGCTTGTAGGCTCAACGTTTAGTTGCTAAGGCCATGACTCTAGAGCATTAAAAGTGAAAGTGGGCATGGTTCAGGTTAAAGTAAGCCCATAGTCGTGAAATTGGTATCATTGACAAGGTTATTCAACAGACTCAAAAGTGCCCCAGACCTGCCTGCGTAGCTGCTGGCGCCTTCACCATGCGCTCCGACATTATGCCAATCGTGCGGTGTGTTAAGAGCGCCTACAGCGCCCAAGCTATGTCTTAGTGCAGAGCTCTACAGAACATCAGAGTCAGCGTACTCTTCCCAAAGACCAGCGGTAACTTGTCAGCAATTCTCAGCACCTCTTACCTCTCTTAAAAGCTTGTGACCAGGCATAGTCTCAACGTGTAATCCATACTCACCTGCTCCCGCTCAGAGCAGTCCGGCTCACCTACCCGCTCCGCTGCATCAGGAAGGAAAAGACAGGTTGTCGGTTCCTGTCTTAAATACCCTCTCCTGGTGCCATTAAGCATGGTAAATCAGCCGCACCTGGTGTGTGGTGTGATGGTGTCGGCATGACATCATCTACAGTGTAACCATGGAGGCCATCTTTGAATGTGGTGAAAGTCTATAGTTCTGGCTATTACCTTGATGTGGACGCGCATTTTTGAGTTTGACAGCCAACTCTTCCACCAGTCTTAGGGTACTTCGATGGGGAGTACCTTTGCCCCCAGTGTGGCATGTTTGTACATGGCGGCGTTTGAACAAGAGACCATCCAACACGCGAGTAACCCCTTCGGAGCTAACCTGAGACTGTGGAAGAGGTACATAGTGACATCCTCATCTTTTGGCAGGGTGACATACAGAGATGCGCTGAATTTTGCGAGTGGATTAACACAAAAAACCAGCACTTGAAATTCACCCACACTATATCTGCCACGAACATTGCCTTCCTAGATCTCACCATCAGATTACAAGAGGGTAGAATATGATACCAATTTCCCGACCATGGGCTTACTTTAACCTGAACCATGCCCACTTTCACTTTTAATGCTCTAGAGTCATGGCCTTAGCAACTAAACGTTGTGCCTACAAGCCCACACCCAACATATTTTGTTGTTTGTTTTTCCTTTTAATAAACAGCGACACTACGTTGAGTGTCCATATACTCCGCTGCGGTCTGATGAAGCAGCACTTGAATCCTTAAGAGGTGAGCTGATACTCACTCACCATGTTGTTCAATTACTCTAACTGGTTACACAGAGGTTTTATATTCTAAATACAAACGAAGGCACACGTAGAATGTGATATGCATGAAATCACGTTGTTTTTATCACTTGTATAGATTCAAAGAGGTTGTGTACGGTGAAACACACCCACTTGAATCAATAGGACCATGTACCAATATTTCCATTTGGTTTTTTGATCCTTTTTGTTTGTACTCTAGGTTGGCTGCTTTTCTCCGGGGCAACGTCCTACCGAGAGAAGAAGTGGTATGTAGAACCACACCACACACTGTAGATAGTTTTCATTTAGTCACTAGGTCCTGAGGAATCGCCAACTGATCTATTAGAGACATTTTATAGGCGAGAAACATGTTGACCACTAAGGGGTAGAGCGTAATTTTTGTCAGATTAAAACAAAATAGTCGCCCTCCTTCTTCTTTTTACTTTTTACTTTTTAATCAGGTTGTGACCTCTCCAGAATAAAAATAATTATAGAGGATTCCCTTACCTGTTTTAACCCACACAACACATCTACATCTTACCAGGCCCCTCACACCCACGGCACCTATACGGCAAGGAACAAAAGATCTCCGATAAAGAGCCCCTTTATGGGTGCCCGTCGAGCATTGCAGCGCCGGCTCGACGAGGAGCAGACCCATATGATGAAGCATGACACCTAGCTTGCTGGGTGTGTGAGGGCCCTAGTTCCGAAAGGAGGTTTTCCCCACCTCCCCACGACTCTGAGTACTAACCAGGTGGCCAACTTGCCACCCAGGAACACCGTACCTCTTTTGTCTTCTAGACCAAGTTAGGCCCCCTGAACTCAGTACCTTATATCCTTGGTGTGCAGTCTGCTGTCGGTTCCGATGAAGTTGTGCGATGAGGCTTTGCATGGCTTTGCATTGCTCTGCATCAGTTCCGGTGAGCTGTGTGGCGAAGCTTGACGGGGCTTTGCATTGCTCAGCGTCAATTCGAATGAGGCTGGCAGCTGTGCTGTGAGGCTTTGCGTCGCTCCGTGTTGGATCCGATGGGGACCACAACTAGGCTGTCAGAGCACCTTTATCCACACACCCAAGAGTCCAGGGTGGGGGAGGCAACACTTAGGGGGTTAGGACTCACAGCAGGCAGAGTCCAGGAGTAGGGTTCAAGATGGTTGGAGCCTTTTTTGTCCCTGAGGCTCTGATCAGGAGGCCAACCAATTAGCCCTTGGAGTACCTCTGGTGGTCCTGGATTCAAGATACAGGTCCGGTCCTTCTCACTCAGGCAGCAGGGAAGCAGGGCAGCAGATTAGCAGGGCAGTAGAACAGTCCTTCCTGCAGAAGAGCAGCACAGCAGTCCTTCTTCTGAGTCTTCCACAGGTACAGGAGTGTACTGAAGATTTGGGTCTGAGGGCCCACAGCTTATACCTGATGCCCACTTTGAAGTGGGAGAAGCTTCTAGAGTTCTCTCCTACAGAGGTGTCTGGAATTTTCTGCCTCTTTGCCCTGACCTCAGCTTGCCTGGGGGCATAAAAGACTAGTGTGCTGAGGCAGAGTCTTTGTAATGTGTAAGTGTAGTAGGTGACAGCTCCGTCCTCCTATCAAGTCAGAGATGGCCCATCCTGCCAACACCTTTTACCCCTTTGGCTCACTGTCTGGGAGTAATACACAATGACCAACTGCCAGATACACCTAGTCATGTGACCCAGGATACAGGCTGCATGCACCAAATGGTTCAAATAAGAAAATGCCAACTTTCTAAAAGTGGCACTTTTAGAATTGTGATTTAAAATCCAACTTTACCATTAAAGAAGATTTTAAATTACAATTCGTTAGACACTAAATTCAACATTCTTTTCTGCTCCCAATTGAAAGTTATCACTTATTAAATGTAATAAGATAATCCAATGTTATCCGATTGGAGAGGCAGGCCTTGCATTAGTGAAAAACTAATTTAAGAGTTTTCACTATCAGGATATGTAAAAGTTAAAAGTACATGTCCAACTTTTTAAATACACTGCACTCTGCCCTGTTTGGTGCCTATACTTGGAGTGTTTTATATGTATTAAAAAGGAAGATTTAGGCATGCGGAAAGGTTTATTTTGCCAGGTCAAAATGGCAGTTTAAAACTGCCCACACTGGCTGGAATGGCAGGCCTGAGGCATGTTTAAAAGGGCTACTTAAATGGGTGGCACAATCAGTGATGCAGGCCCATTCGTAGCATTTAATTTACAGGCCCTAGGTACATGTAGTATCACTTTACTAGGGACTTACAAGAAAATTAAATGTGCCAATTAGATGTTAGCCAATTTTACCATGTTTAAAGAAGAGAGCAAAAAAACTTTAGCCCTGGTTACCAGTGGTAAAGTGTTCAAAGTCCTAAAGACCAACAAAAATGAGTTCAGAAAACAGGAGGGTGAAGGCAAAAAGTTTGGAGATGACCCTGTAGAGAGGGCCAAGTCTAACACTTATGAAACATCTCACAAAAGATTAGCCATATTTCTGAAGTACTGATGTTGTGATGGTAGTGGGGCTTTTATGCTTATAGCCGTATTTGTTGCATGTCTTGACGTACATAGTATGCATGGCAATCAGACGGTAGACCTAGGAAAAGAGAGGTCACAGTCTTGATGTGAGGTGTGCACTGGTGGCTCATCTATGAGGGTGTGGGGACATTTCCCCACCAACTGCTCCAAGTGTCAGTCGAGGGACAGGAACTGTGTGGCGTCAGCTTCTGGATCATACTGGGGAAGCATAAAACAGATCCAGGCCTTGTGAGTAACAGGCAGAATGGATGGAAAACCCTGACCAGATGCACCTCGGTGGATAAACGTTCTCAGGGTAAAGGGTCTTTATTGTTCTGGTACAGAGCCACATGGATTGCCACATGAGGTTTGTGGAGTTCCACACAACATCAGCAACTCATTTTACCACACTGACTTTCTCCATGTGCTGGTTATCCCCACTGCAAGAGTGCACTTGTCTGTGGTTTTATAGCCAATCTGACATCATCAAACAAAGCAACATTCTGGAATGCCTCTTATTTGGAAATTGTTAGAGATGCAGGGCTGGGTAAAGAGAACATTTTTTTTCTTTTACCCCTACACTGGATTGCCACTTTATAAATATAGCTTTCAGGACATGACTAAGATGGCGATGTGAGTGAATGCTTCTGCTCCTTACTCAATGTCCACCCAAACTTTTTCTAAAATATGTACCCATCCAGGCTGTGAACCCGCCCGCAACATTCAATAGACCTCAGCAATGCAGTGAGGGCTGCCTGGTTGTTGTTTGACGGCCAGTGAGGTTCGCATTCAAGGAAAAAGATGGCCAAGACCTCGCTGAGCATGGCGGGTCATAGTGAGTGGTGGAGGAGCGGCCCTGCCAACTGTTACTCATGGCAGGTTGGACTTTGTCTCCGCATTACCACACTAAAACATTATGTCACACATTTAGAGCCTCTGTCTCTGACTCAGAGTGGTTCACAATGCTCATCGGGCCGGTGATAATGCCAGCACTGGGACTGAGTTTAACTTAATAAAAACCCTGCCCAGAGGTTAAGAGGCTTTCTGTGTCTGCTGCCCTCTGGTTGCAATCTGCATCCAAATATTCAGCTCCTTTAAGCCTGGACACTGACTGAATTTTATTCTGCCACTTGCAACAATCCACAGAACTCCAATTCCCATAAACTCACTACAGTTTTCCTTCGCAGTCATTATCACCCTCTGCGGCCTGCTCTCAGCCGAATCAGTAGAGACAAGCTGTGCAACTGGTCTATCGCCATAAAAACGTGTCACTTAGTGAACTCATTGCGATGGACAACAAGCGTCAATACAGCCTCCCTCCGAGTCTAGGGTGATGTAACCCCTCGTATGCAGGTTGGTCCTAAAGTGCCTTTCATTCAAGGAGGGTCTCCTTGGTAACCTGGGTACAGGCTCACTGCTCACCCGCTCTTGAGCTTCCCAGACAAAGCGCTGTGTCACCTCATCATGTGGGGCAGGCGGGTGTGAGCTCCAGTGGCGCAATCAGTTAGCGCGGTACTTATACAGCAGTACTTGCATCGAGCCAGCATGTGAAGCAGGGCTGTCACACAAATGGTTTGCACAACAGCAGCCTTGTTATGAGACCGACCTAGCGACACAGATAGCAAATCTGTTGTTTGTCAGCGCCTTGAAGAAAAGAGTGATGACAAGGTAGAGGGCTGCTTATCACCATGCCTTGATACTAAAAAACACTCTCTGCATCTCTTGGTATGTTAACTATTGGGTGCCTGTCAAAAACAACTAAGAGAAGGCTTAATGGATGCTGCAATTATAATGGCTATTATCTGCAATGAAGCACATTCCTGATTGTAAGTCATCGCTCACCCCAAGCATTAGAGTCTCTCAGCCCCAAGACAATGTACTCCATTTTGACAGATCACGTCATGGCTATTTCACTTTATGTCTCAGCCACATTTTTAGTGCTTCACAAGTAATTGCCTTTAGCTTCATAGGTTATTCCTGATTTCAAAAGTCAAATAGATATCATTTTCATTGTTTCTATATTATTTGTAAAGCAACAAAGAGCTTTTCTCTCAGTACACTCCTTCCATTCCATAACTTGTGTTTCTCACTATTCTCCTTCTGAATCTTTGCAGTGAGTCCTGGCTACAAGTAGCTTGGGCATCTGCAATCAGACTTCTATGTAGGGTCAATAATTAGCCACACATTTCCTGATCCTGATATTGCCACCCCGGCACGGCTAGGTGTGTAAAGCAACCGGTGGTAAAAGGACTCTGATATGGCACAAGTCTAAGTCACTGAACGTACCATGCATGAAACGGCTCTGAAAGGGCGGGCTGAATAGGGGCAGATGTAGGAGATGTCCCTCACTATATCCTTTCTTCTCTTTGCTTTTTGCATTCAATATGAGGTCCTTAAACCTGTGCACTGCTGCTTGCACACAGATAAACCCTTAGCCAGCTCTGTTCCTCAGTGCCTCTAATGAGGAGAGAGAATATTTAGTGCACGTGTGCTTTGCCCTTTAAGGTTAAAGTACTTCTAGGTTAGTAAGTAGAGAATCTATCAGTTGTCTGTGCAGCAGGGTAGTAGGCAGGAGATGTGTGTCGGGCATCCATGTAGATGTATGGAAGAGAGAAGCGGTGTGTGAAGGGTTTGCATATGGGTAGAAGGTGTGCCAGGGGTGTCTGTATCCCCAGAGACATGTCCTGTTTCTGTGAGAGTTGTAGATGAAAGGTAGACAGGATGACAGGGATCTCTGTGTAGAATTTACAGTACAATAGATGTATCTTTGGCACAGTCCTTCTGACAGGCACAGAATGTAGGAGAGTAGGATCTGCTTCACATGGGTACCCCCACTTTTTGCTGATGCTTCACTGTTTTTCGACCTTAGAATGGCTGGGGCCCTGCTAATCAGAACCCCAGCCTAGCTGCTTCCTCTCTAAAATGGTTTCCATGTGCCTTAGGCACATCTCTGATTGGAATCTGGAGTGCCCTTATAAGTCCATAGTATATGGTATACTATGTACCCAGGGCATAGGTACCTCAGAGGCCTGCCAGGGGCTGAAGCATGTATTGTGCCACCCCTGGAAGGCCAGCCAAAGGACACCACAGGTCTGCTACTGCAGCCTGGGTAAGGTGGTGCATGCACCCCTTACTGTGATATAGGCTACCTATATCACTACATACATACACACATATAAACCTATAAGTCACTCCTATGGCAGGCCTTATCAATCCTGAAGGCAGAGTGCGTGGTTCCTATGTGAGAGGGTGCCCCTGCATGAGCAGGGCCCCTCTGCAGCGTTCGGAGACCCTTCTCTGATGCTGTTTGTAGTGCAGCCTGACCATATACTCTTAAGCGCATTATAACCTCGCATTAAATGCTAACTTTGGGATGGCTGCACGGAAACATGTCGTGTTTGGTGTCAAACATCTTGGAATACTACCCCCGCCAGTTCTGGCGGCGGGGGTAGCATTCCACCCTTCTAGAGGGAGAGACATGTACACACCGGTATACCCGGTACTGACTTTCCAGAGCCCTGGCATCACAAAATGGATGCCGCTGCCACAGACACGAGTCTGGCCTCCTGCTGCTGACCGAAACTCCGGCAGGGGAGGCCTGGACAATAGGTTTCCTGTCCCAGGGAGGTGTAACCACCTCCCCAGACAGGATAGTGTGTATTGGGGCTGGGCGGGAGCACTCTCTGGTGCTTTGAAGTCCTGCACTGGGGGCACATTTGGTGTCCCCGTGCATACCCCAGTTCAAACCGGCTCAGGGGCTTCCAGCCCCTGCTCTGGCGCGAAACTGGACAAAGGGAAAGGGGTGTAACCACCCTCTGCCCTGACCCTCCCATAGGTGGGGCCGCAGAGTATGTCCAACCCCTACCTTAGTATAAGTATGGGACCCCAGTCCTTAGGACTTTAGATTTACCTGGATGAAACTCTGATACAGAATCCTGGACCTTCGACGCTCTACTTTAAGATTAGAGGACTGAAGAATCTCCCTTGGGGTCAAGGAGTGACTCCCCTGCTTGGCAGGCACCAACGAAGCAATTGTCCGGTCTGCATCGCTGAAGCTCCCGCCGGACGCCAAAATCTTTGCATCACCAGAGGTGGATTTCCAGACTTCCCCGAGGCTACCCTGAGTCCCCAGCAGAGCTGAGGCCTGTGGCTATCGTGGGTAACGTGGAACCGTGACCCCTGGACACCGCGTACTTTTGTAAGTGCATCCTCTTCTGGGCTCCCACGAAGTTGTGCTTTGGGCTCCGAGTAGCCCTAGCCTCCAGCACTGACTGCACCGAAGATCCCTGGCCTCCACTCCACGAGTGTCCTGTGAGCCAGCTCCAAGTGCGTCCACTGAAGGCTCCTTCGCGGTCGCTAGTCCGTTGGCTAGTAGGCCCTCCCGAAGGCCAATCTTCTTCTGCTTGGGCTCCCTGGTTGCTCCAGGCGTGCCCTGACTTACCCTCGCTGGGTGAGTCCCACAGACCTTGCTGGTCTGCAACATCGTCCTTCTTCCATTTCCACGAGACTTGCCGTTGCCAAGGCTTGTTGGGTCCAATCCGGTCGCCGATACCCCTGCAATCGACAGACGTTGTGGGACAGCTCGAATCCAGCTCCTGGTCATCGTCGACACCTCCTGGACCTCATGGCTGAAGAGTCAAGATGACTGTCAACCTACCTGAAGCACTCGACATCGGTGGGCATCTGCTCATCGCCTTCCTGGTCACTGGCTAGTGACCCAGACTCTGTCCCCTCTGCTTTCAGGTTCTTCAAATCTTCGATCCACCTTTGGATCCACCCGAACACTTTCGACTTGGCCGCCAGCAGCACTTTGCAGCAGATCGCCATTGAAAGCGACGACGAAACCCGACCCCGAAAGACACCTATGCACCCGGCTCCCCTGGGTGAGGTAACTCGAGTACTCCGGTGCTCCCGTGGGTATTGACACTAGAACAGCCTAGTTCTCAAAGGGTTTGCTCCAAGTCCTCCTCTAAGTGTCCCTTTTCTTTTAAATTCAAACCGCGACTTTCCCCATAGAAGTTAACGGCGATTCGCGGCTGTGTTCATACACTGCACGCGTCCCCCGTGGGTCCCCTGTGTCACTACCTTGGGTGGTTCCTTGTGGTCCAAGCACTTCTACAGGCTCTAGGCCCTGTGTCTAGCTCAGTCGTGGTTCTTATACCACTTTATTGGTATATGGTTTGGTACGCCCCTAGGGCTCAAACGTGTATTTGTGCTATTACTCTAGATAACTAACTTATAATTTATGTACTTCGAACTCTAGCCTCATAAAGAGACTAGAGGGGTGTGTTTAGCAATAAATACATATATTTTGAATATATACCTGGTGTGGTCCTCTTTCATTTGGTCACTCAAGAGATTATAGACTGGAAAAACAAGCTGCTTTACATTCCTTCAAGACTTAGCCTGAAGGCTGCTCTCCATAGCTACCACTAGGATAGCTTTCAATAAAGGTTGTCTTTAACCTATCTCCAATAAGGGGTTGTTTGGACTGGTGCAAGGTGCCCACTATAATTAGTGGACAGCATATGCCAGGCCAACTTCTCACACAGCCAACCTAAGTATATGGAATAGGCTCAGGGTCTCTAGGAACAGGACTGATACAGATGGTGTCATGTCAGAGGAGACTGCAAAGTGGGAGAGGGCAGTGCAGGTGTGTCAGGGAGTCTCAGCACATTGGCCGTAATGCCTAAAATGGCTTGTGTTTTGAGTTATTTTCTATAGCACCACAAATGTTTCCATGGTTACCATGTTAGAAAGGAGAAGTAGGTTAGTAATGTGGCACAAGCACTTCAGGAGTGCTACAGCTATTTTCAGGCCCTATCCAGGCTATTAAGTTCCACAAAAAGGATTCTGAAATGAATCACATAACATGGACACCAAGTGTGTTGTGTTTTGCTTAATTAGTATTATTATTGCATGTTAAGTAGGTTTTGTATATTAGGTAATGTCATTATCATTTGTATTACGGGTAGTTATGTTCTCTTGAGCGTGCCAGTCCCTTATTGGGGTGAAGAAGGGACACTGTATTCCTGTATTGGTAATTCAGTTTTTTTTCTTTTCCTTCCTTCATTCTCAACTTAGAGAGAGATGGCAACGCAAGATTCAACACTACAACCACCCCAAGCATTTTGGTCAGCAGGAGGGAGCCCATTTATGAAATGGGTTGAATGGAAGACATATTTTTTTGATTTTCCAGAGGCCTTAAACGCTTATGAGCAAATGACGAAAGCACCTGGGGGTGGGGATGTGAATGTCTTTGAGGCTACATTGAAAGATTTTGATAATCATTTTGCACCGAAAGTGTGCATTGGTATTGTAAGGTGTACATTTTTCCAAAGAAAACAAGAAGTGAATGAAACTGTGGATGAGTATGTAGCCACTCAGAAAAGATCCGCAGGGGATTGCAAATTTGATCATTTACAAGAGCAACTTATTAGGGATCAGGTAGTTATACACACCAGAGACCCAGCCAGGCAAGAAAGGCTGTGGATTAATGGAGATGCTGATCGTAAAGATGTATTAGCCATAGTGAGAAAAGCAGAACTGTCTAGTTGTAGTGCTAAGGCTCTTGAAACAGAAGCTAAGGACACTTCAGAAGAGATTGTAGGTAAAATTAAAAGTAAGGGGTTCATTAAACTTAAGAAAGAGAGTTATAAAGGACATGAGTACACTAAGAAGGGGAACTTTAGATGTTAGCGCTGTGATAGTAGTTCACATTTAGTGTCTAGTAAATATTGCCATGGAACACAACATAAGTACTCGGCTTGTGGAATAATTGGCCATTTCGCCAAAGTTTGTAAGAAAAAGAAGGGAATCAAAGTAAAATGTGTGGATGTTGAGTGCTCTAGTGGTGAAGAGAGTAAAATTAAAAAACTTACTATTTATAACTGTGAGAATGTTGTGCAAGATTATGATTCGAAAGAGTTGTTCATTTTAAATATTAATAACTCTGGAAGAAACAAAAAGAAACCGTTATGTTCAATGACCATTGGATGTGTGACAGTACAAATGTTTGTAGATTCTGGGTCTCTGTATACCATTGTGGATGAGGAAATATGGAAGATTAAGTTTGCTAAGCAATTAGGTGCAACTTGTTGGAATCAGATATTCACCTGGAAGGATTTTCAGGAGAAAGAATTGACATGGTGGGTTAGAGACCCAGATTCAAAAATAGAGAGTCATATGGAAAGCTTGATGTTGCCAAGAAAGGTCCCACTATTCTAGGGTGGAGAGATCAAGGGAATTTAGATATTATTCTGAATCTGAACATCCCTGAACCTGACATGATTTTGGATGAAAGTCAGATAATGGGTGCTGAAATTTTGAAAAGATTTCACAGGGTGTTCAGTGGTGAAATTGGGAAACTAAATAGTTTTGAACATCGTATAGTTTTAAAAACTGATGCATGCCCCAAGATTCATTCTATCTCCCCATTGTCGGACTGTATTTCGATGTATAGTTTTGTAAACATAAATATCATCGTAATGCAATGTTTACCGTTTGCAATAAAGAGTTATAAAAAAAAAGACTCCTAAGGTGAGAAACTTTCCAACATTACTCAGGGTTGAGGTTGAAAAAGAATTGGAGAAATTGGTCAATGCAAATATCATTGAACCTATTGAATCCTCAGAGTGGATTTCTCCGGTAGTAGTTGGCAGACAGAGTAACGGTAAGATTAGATTGTGCATTTACCTTTGTCATTTGAATAAAAATATAGTGGTGGATGAATTGCCACTTCCAAAAATTTCAGAGATGTTAGCTTTAATAAAAAATGGTATGTGGTTTTCCTTTATTGATCTCTCAGCTGCATATCACAAGATCCCATTAAGTGAAGAGAGCAAGTCATATACAGCCTTTATCACACCAATAGGGTGTTTCCAGTATAAAAGAATGCCTTTCGGTTTGGCATCTGCTGCTGCCATTTTCCAAAGACTTATGCACCAGTTATTTGGGAAACACGAGAATGTAAGGTATTTTCAGAATGACATCTTAATTTTTGGCAAAGACAGGTGGGAGCATGACAAGATTTTGGTTGAGGTTCTGGGAATTCTGGAAGAGAGGAGTTTGACTGTAGAACATTCTAAATGCAAATTTGTTGTGAGATCGGGAACATATCTTGGTCATGTCCTGTGTGGGAAGGGAGTTACCACAAAACCATCAACAGTAGAAGCTGTCCAAAATGCTCCAAACCTTGCGAACAAGGATGAAGTAAGATCATTCCTTGGTTTAGTCGAATTTTACTCTAAATTTGTGAAGGGTTTTTCTAATACAGTGTTCAATATAAGACAATTGTTGAAGAATAAGGTGAAATTTTAATTGACTGAAGAATGCAGAAAAGAGTTTGAAGACATAAAGAAAGCTATTATTGAGGCCCCGGTTTTAAAATATTTTCCAGAATTAACAATGTTGTCACTGTGGAGGCCAGCAGTAAAGGTTTGGGAGGTGTTCTCTCACAAATAAATTCTGAGGGTAAAGAAAACATAATTGTGCATGCTTTGCGGGCGTTATCACGGGTAGAAGAAAAAATTTAGAAATTGAGAAAGAAACTCTGACATGCGTCTGGGCTTTGGATCATTTTGGATCATTTGAGTGGGGAAAGCAATGCATGGTATGCAGTGACCTCAAACCTTTAGTTAAACTATTGACTACTGAAGGTTTGTTCAACGTATCTGCTAGAATAGCAAGAATGTTGATGAGACTACAGGATTTCATATATAGAGTTGAATATATGGCATGCAAAAAGAATGTTCTTGCAGATTTTCTGTCACGCTTGCCTACTGATTTACAAGAATGTCCAGAAAATGATTGGGATGATGTTCATATTGCGTTGATTCATGATCAAGGTATATCAAAACTTAAGGAGGAGGATTGGAAAAGGCAATATACTTTGGATGAAAATTTACAGCTACTCATCAGATATGTGGAACATAGTTGGCCGAGAAAATCTTATATTTCTAAGGGGTTGAAACCTTTTTGGGAAATCAGGAATGAATTATCTGTGGTGCAACAGTTTGTTCCCAGAGGTGAAAGAATAATTCCCCCATTGTCATTTAGAAATAGCATTGTAAAACTGTGCCATTAAGGTCACAGTGGTATCATAAAAACATAACAGAGGATAAAAAATGGTACTTGTGGCCGGGTATGGATATGTGCGTAGAGAGAATAGTGAGGAATTGTGTTTGGTGTGCCAATTCTGATAAGTCACTTAGAACGTTAAGGCCCAATATGTGTGAGCCTATTGTTCCCAGTAAGCCATGGCACCCAGTGGCCGTTGACATAATGGGACCAATTGGGACACAGGCTAAGTACATTATTGCACCTATTGATGTGTATTCAAGGTGATCTGTGTTGAATGTGGTGGATAAAATGGATTCTGGAGATGTTTTGAGGTTCCTTGATAAAGTGTATGTAGATGAAGAGATACCTGTGCAAATTATTAGTGATAATGGTGTGCATTTTTTGTCTAAATCATTGAAGGACTATTTTGAGAAAGTAGGAATTAAGCACAGAACTACTTCCTTGTATAATCCTAGCGGTAATTACATGATTGAGAGGTTCAACAGAGTGTTGAATAATGCTCTACAATTGGCAATGAAGAATGGTGGTAATTGGGAAGTTCAGATTTTTAAGACGTTATGGATGTGTAGGACCACACCTCATGAAGCTTTGGAGGTATCAGCATTTGAAGTTATGAGAGATAGGGGAGCAAGGACTAAATGCAATTTTGAATGGATGTTACAAGCGTTTAATATCACTGTTCCAGTAGATGAAGTGAGGAAAAGAATTGTTAACAAACACAAGAAGTATAAGGAAATGTTTTATCTCAAGAGAGGATCAATGGAATGTGAAGAATGTGGAAATTAAGGAAGGAATGTGGAAATTAAGGAAGGAATGTGGGTAAAGGTAAAAAAAACTATGAAAGGTGAAAAAAGGATAAAGTCAATTCTCAGAACCATTGAAGGTGGTCAATGTTTTATGGAATGCTGTTCAATTTAGTGATGGTAAGGTGTGGAATCTCAGAAGAATTGCGGTTTTAAAGGGAGATAGCAGTTAATTTGTGGAAAGGACACGAGAGACAGTGTGGAGTTCCATTTTAAGGAAGAGGTTTAAGATCATGTGGAGAAGGGAAGTACTGACATGTTTCATGGTGAAATTGACATTGGATGTGATGTAGAGAATAATAATGATAGAGAGGAAAATGAAGTGGTTGCACAAAGGGAGGGAGATGGTGAAGAGTTTGTGGAAGATAGAGTGTTGGAGAATGGTGGAAAAGACAAAGAAAGTGATGGAGTTGAATGAGGGAGTTCTGGATGTGTGATGGAGAGTGACAGTACAGGAAAAGATAGTCATAATAGAAGAACTTGCCTCAGACCTCAATGGATGTCGGATTTTGTATGTGAAGATATTCAGGATGATAAATGAGAGTACTCTTTTCTTTGTATTATTTTACTTTATATTTTTGTTAAGCTGATGTAAAGTTTATGTTTATATTTGATTTATTAAAGGGGGGAGATGTGTTGTGTTTTGCTAAATTAGTATTATTAATGGAAGTTAAATAGGTTTTGTATATTAGGTAATGTCATTATCATTTGTATTATAGGTAGTTATGTTCTCTTGAGCGTGCCACGCTGGAAGTTCCAATTCCTTGTGGAGTAGACCTTTCGTGAGAGTCATCGAGAGGATGGACTTCGAAGGTTGTGTTTCCAGTATGCTCCACTCTACCTGGTGTTTCAACCATGGCATAAAGTATCCTGAGTAAAGTACTTCTTGGATTCATTACTTTACAAAGTGTCACTCATAACATATTGAAATGTCACACATAATCACACACAGATCAAGCAATGTCATACATAAGCAAACTGAAAACTTGGCAGCTGTGACTGTGCAAAGATTATCAGGGGTTTTGTGCTACATCATGCAATGCCTTTTAATGTTGCACTCACATCAGCGTTCGGTACACAAATCCATTGGCACCCAAAAGCTGATCAACGATATCATTTGCGCCATTCTGAGTCATGTAGCACCCCCTGGGGTCACCAGAGCCCCTATCCTTTATAAAACTGTGACTTTGCACTCATAAAGACAGCAACTTTCCATCTCGTGTCATGTTGTCAAGTTAGCTAACAACAGAACATTAGAAGTGGAGCGAGGCATAGATTATCAAGTTTGTCTCTAATGAATATTCCAGAATGTTCGCCAATGGAGGAGCGCCGCAGTGCATCACGGATCGTCTTCTGCCTCAAGCGGTTTTCAATAGAGCCAAGGCTTCAGGAGAAGATGAAACGTACCTACTCATTTATTTATTTTCTTCCTCTTCCTGAATATTGATCAGCAGCCCTGAAGTGCACGGATGTGAATTGAATTTTACATTATCCGATCAGTTTTTGCAGCCCAGGCTTCCATTTCGTCCTCAGACAACGAAAGAGCCCGGTTTTGCTTCCCAATACATGTCCTGCCTCTCTCACATACTTTGCCAAATATCAGGTTCCACAACATTTCTGAAAATATTTAAAAAAAATATGGGCTTAGAAGACAATTCCAGGTGGTGACCTTTCTGGCACGTTTGCATAATTGGTCAATGACGATGCAACTCCATGGATGCGATTTTCCCTCTGGTAATTTTACAGAGGGTGTGTTCTGGCACTGCTGTATGCATCTGGCCTTTGTATATTTTTACAAATATGCAATAGTTGTGTATTTATAAAATACAAGGGCACACTCAATATAGCCAAAGGCTCTGCAGCTGTATGCCTGGGCACTGGTGTGCGAGGACTCATGGGTAGATGTGGGTGCCCTGCGGCTTCCTGGGAGGGGCGCGCCAAGACAGGGCTCTGATAGCGGTATCACTACGATGATGACAGGACTATGACTATGGCGTCTCTGTTATTAGTCCATGGTGGAATGATTGCATGGGATCAGAACATCATCTGACAGAAACACGGTTCAAACATATCTCCCCATTGGAGTTGAATCAGCACCCAGTGGGGAGATATTTTTGCAAACGATGTTGACAGGAGACACCCATTTGTTTCATCGTTACCATTGGATTATCCACACCAGTTGCTGCTAGAGTTGGTATTAGTGGAAGAGGTTACTTTGCATGTGACATTTTCCATAAAACACATTACTAGCATATATAGTTATGAGGTATTGGACTGTTTCTTGAGTGCCACCTGAGACCTGCCTGGGTGACAAGGTTTTATTTCTTTAGAAATGTGTGCTGTAGAATGCTCAATCTGGCCATATTTAAAAAAACACAAAAAAGATCCACATGTGATTTTTCGCTCAAAACTCTTGTGTAGCTACAAGGGAGATGGTGAAAGGGATGTAATTGTGTGTTGGTCTTTAGCTGTTCCATTCCCTTTATCCTGCTTTACCAATGTTTACTCTCCTGAGGAAGACACACTGACCCAGTCTTTTGACAATGCAATGGAGAATCAAACCCTGGCTGTGTAAGTCTCACAGAACACCAGCAGACAGTGAGGGATCCTGGGTCCTTCCCATGCATGCCAGGGACTGTCAGAGCCCTCAGCATCCTATCTTTCTCTCCTCTGCTCCCACCCTTTCATCGTTCTCAGTCACCGCTTAGCATCCCTTCATGGACCAGCTAATGGAGGCTGAAGACGAAGAGGACAGTCACAAGAAAGGTTTCACTCTTTCGTTAGCTTTGATATGATAGTATCCCTCACTCTCAAATGCCTGTTATTAACCAAAATGCACCTGAATCTACAAGACTTCACAAAACCAAAAACAAGCAACGCCGTCCATCTTCCTCCAGAACTACTAGACTGGGCTGGTGTATCTCATGCGTAAGAATTAAATGAGGAATGCTGGGTTACATTAAAGGCAGGAAGAAGTGGGCCTATAGAGAGATGCACCTACAGGTGTGAATGACCTCAGCTCTGCGGCTCCCGTGACAGTGGTCAGAAGACACAACTGCAGAGTGTGAGAAGCCTCACCAAGGATATCCTGACCAAAGATGTCCTTCGTCATTAAAAATGGAAACCACCGGCAGAAAGACACCAGCATAAAATGTGCAGTACAAACGTATTGTTTAACGGTAGGGAAGGGCGCACATCTGTATTGGTGGCGGGTAGGTCAAAGGGTGAGGAGTGGACGGGTTAGTAAGGAATACTGCATAGTACCAGCATTGGCAACCTGCCCCACCCCTCCAACGTAACATGCATGCTCATAAATAATCACACAACACATTTCTTGTTTGGGTAAAAATTGCTGCAGGTTTATTACATACACCGTTATGTAATATGGTGGGTTATCTTACGGGCGATCCAAGGGCAGGCAACCGTCTGGGCCGCCTGCCCGCCTGATGAGCCAAGCAGCACTGGGGCGAACCCCATCTGTGCTGCCACTTCTGGTGATCCTCTTCCCGGATCACGTGACACATGGTTCCTTATTACTCACGCCCCTTTCAGGGCGGAGCGTAGCATAGCAAACCCCCGGTTGTTCAGGCCCACAACCGCCCGAAGGACTAACGGGGCGCCGACACGGTTTTCTAGGAACCTCCCATGAGGCTCCTAGGATTTGGCTCTGGCACCCACCATGGTGCCGCGCAGAGGTACCCTTCTGTACCCCTCTGCTTCCAGATCGCCCTGTAACTCCGCCACAGCTCGGGAGGTGGCCACCGTCGCCGCCAGAGCCCCCACCAAAAGCTCCTTTCTTACCTGCAACCTCTCATTTCCAGACCTCCTGCAAAGCTAGGGAAGAGATCCCTCCCACTGGTGATAGATTAACCCCATCTGTATCACAATAGCCCTTGCTGATAGCCTGGATCAGCTAGTGTCTAATGCAACACAAAGGCCCTTCTGCCCTGTGAATTTGTGCCAAAAACTATCCACCCTCCTGTGGGAAAGTTCCACTACTTCACATACATAACTCAGCCCCGTGCCAACTCTGGGCGGGGCAGATCAGATTCCTGGCTCACATTGCCCCATGAATTTGCTGAGCTCACCTAGCTGCCGTCCTACTAGGACGGTGTGTCTAGCGCACCTGTGCCCCCACTTAAGGGACAGCTGCCCGCTTGTTGGGAGACCGCTCCCACACCCACCTGCCTACTTCTGGCTATTCGGGCGAGAAGGATTATACTTTAACCTTTGCACCGTCCATTTGCTTTCTAACTCATGACGCACAGGAATGTCCATAACTAGACGTGTGTGACGATGAGCCAGGGTGCCCTCCTGCCCTGCCGTGCATCCCTTATTTCTTATGGGAATTTCGCCAGCTCAGCTCCCTTCGTGGTGAACCCCCCTGGGGATACCAGCTAGAGAATCCGTGTGATTAATGCAGTGCGCACTGGCTGCCATATGGTGCCTAACTTTAAGGATTGGCTAAGTCCTACTTTGCCCTTCATCCCAGAATATTCCCGAATGGGAGGGGGGGGGGTTCACACTGCTCGCCTTGCCTTTTGTGCTTGGCACCTTGTTCCCCCCTTTCTTGGGGACGCAGCACAATGTGTTAGCTGACAGCACCCCCGCCCAGTGAGGCTAATATAGCTAACCGGGCAGGGCATTTGACCTTATCTGCAGGAAAAGTCGACAGGCTGGAACCCTCCCTGCGAGAGCCCCCGGATAGGGGGGCAGGGGTGTTCACACTGCCCACCCCTGGGCAACCCCAGCGGTGGAAAATTACCTGCTCAGTTAAATTTAGCTTTTTGTTTATCATTGGACATGCCAAATGTTCTTTTACATAGTAGCCTAGTGCTTGACACCTTGTGTCCCCATTACTTGGGACGGCAGCCCACTGTTGGCTGACAGCGTCACCACCCAGCATGGCATCTATTAATGATCGGGCGGGCGTTTGCGCCTAACTGCAGGATCATAGTCAACTGCCCTTGGTTCTGGGGTGCACTTATTTCGCCCCTTTGCCCAGCTTATGCACAAACCCCTTTGCTTGCTACCCTGGTGAACACCTTAATGGTATCGAAGCTGGTTTGAAACAATGTATGTCTTGCGCCCACTACTGGAGACACCTCACCCTTTCATGTAATTACAACTTACGCAGCGCACCCCGCTTGCCTAACTGCCATCGGATCACAGATGCACAGTACCTACTGTGCCTCTCCGACCCTGGATGCTTTAAACCTGCCACAGTGACGGAAACCCAAGCTTCCCAGTTCCCTGTTTAGCTGCAGTGCACCGTCAGTGGGTCCGCTAGGAGATACCACAAACAGACACGCATATGTATTGTGCCCACTATTGGAGACAATTCACCCCTTCGTGGAGTGACAACTACACGGTGCCTACCCAAGTCACCCAACAGACAAGTTGGCCCTGACTACCTTGTGTTCTGGTGCCAGGTTTGGGAAGAGCCTTGCCTTCACTAGCTGCCCTTCTGGGAAACACAAAGACAGTGCTCTGGCCGCAGCGCAGCGATGCCCTCGTGTAGCATCGAACCCCTGGTCAAATAAGAGTGACAACTCCAAACTTACTGAAGACTACACCATGACCATGGGTGGAGTTTAGCTCTTCCCCAAACTTCTGCTAGCGTAACCCACGGTCACGCCTCCTGTTCAGTTCACTTCAGTAATTCATGGCACTGACCCACAAGGGCCTGATACTGGGCTGTGTAAATGGGGCCCAGTGTGACCTTGACACTCGGCTTGGTGTGGATGGGTGCTAACAATACCTGGCTGAAGTGCAATCCCTTTGACAATCACTCCTGACAAGATGTGCCAATGCAGGTAGAAGCAAGAGATATCCAGCCCACCTTACTTCCTGTCCCAGTGATCTGAGTAACTTAGTGAAAGATGCACCTTTGAACTGGTGGCGGAAACTGTTACTTACGCCTGCAAATGCTCTGCTCAGAGCAGCCCGCAAGACTAATGAAACGTTGTCAATTTGGCTGTCAACTTTGCTGCCTGTGCCACCCTTCCGCCCCATGGAAATTGCTCTGGGCTCTCGCTTACTACCCTGCTGAGTGAGCCCACTGTATTCACCAGATTCATTAACGATTTCCGCTTCTGACTGTACTTGGTAACACGTACACCCCATGGTATCTTGGCGCTGCATAACATGTTTGTTACTCAGCTCCATGGTACTTGTTTTATCGACCTCAGAAGGATGAAATGCTTGTTGATTGCAACCTAGTTGGTGTACATACCTAGAAGAGCAGACTAGACACCCGAGTATGAATTACTCTTGTGCAGCTTACTGCTTTTAAATTAAGCCCCTGCTCGCAAACTGGGAGAGGGATAGTGCAGTGGGCACAGTTAACAATGCTTCCATCAGGGACAAACATCTTGCTAACCCGGTTTGAGGAGCAAGCACGCTGATGCTGATCATGGGTGGGCCCATGAAATCCCACCCTTATCCGCCCCCCCGCCAAATTCTGGTAGTAGTGATCCTAGCACAATTGCAGCAATTTGGTGAACGTGCCAGGTTTACAATGATGTGTACTCGAAAATACCAGGACTGTGGAAGGTCTGACCTCGTTCTAGTGCCACAAAGATTAACGTGTTTGTACCAGTGTAAGCATTTTGTGTTGTACTAATGCGCACACGTCATAGCAGATAAGAGGAACCACCACTGTCAACTCCCACTCCATGCAAAATCCTCCCTTGGGCTGGCCCCACCATGATCAAACACGACATCTCAACTGAGCATGTGAGCGCCGAAAATTCACAGCTCGCCGACAGCAGAGAAGCGGCCAGCTCCCATCGTCCTCACCAGAAGGCACCGGTTTCTAAATCCGGCCCCCCACATGATCTTGGGCAGAAAAGTTAATCGGTGAGGATATCAACTTCCTCACCTGCAAAAGCAGGGAGTGCTGGCGAACAGGCTCATCCCTGAATACCAGTCACAATGTTAACCGTGTATGTCCAAAAACGTTAGAGGGCCTTTCCCCTCCAACCTGACAAATTGTTGGCCTCCTGGACAACTCTGCAAGTATGAGTGTGTGCCCACGTGTACAACTACATTTGATGCATGTATTGGACACTGTGTCCAACAGTGCCCAGCAGTACATCATCCCATTACTCTGTTGGTAGTGTGGGACTAGATACCACCATTTCCGGTACCAGTAGTGCTTCACGGCAACGACAACGATTGGCCTGCCACCAAGAGGCATGTCTGCTGGCCACTGCCTGCACACACCTCTGATCTGCTGCCTGCTCTCACCCCTCTGCAGCTGTAATAACCCCCATTAGACCAACGAGAAACTCTAAGACCACCAAGGTTTAAGGCTTGCATTGGTGCGCATTACCGGGCTTAGAGGTGCCTTGAGCGATGTACACATGTTACATAAGCCTTAGTGGCACAAGGACCTTGTCGCCCATGCAGCGAAGTCTTCACTCAATGCAATAAAACGAAACCAATTGCACCAGCGCACGGCCCCCACAGCACCCCCAGGCGCCAACGAGACAAGCCAAAGTTTGTACCGAGCATCCCCACTCCAAGGAAAGGCACCACAACCAACACGCTGCGCAGGTCACTCACAAAGGCACCACTGTAAGGACACCACCTTAATGGCCCCTACATGAACCTTGAGTGCACCCTGTGAATAATGTAGGCTGAAAAGACTGCCCGTCGCCCATACACTGTTATTACATAAAGAACGAACACTGGTAGGCCTGGAGCGATACCCCGGAGTTTACAGCTGCCGGTCCGCGTTGACCTCAAACACCTCACCTGTGTGCTATTAAAATTAAATCTTATGCCCAAACACAGTGGTATAATCCTGTGACAACAAATGGCCGCCTGAACACAACACCACATTCGACTGCCAGACTCTCGCGCATTGCCATCGCCTCTCTTAAGTGGATTCGCTGATCACCCACCCCCGGCATTACGCAAGAAAGACACATCGACATGCAGAGCCACCTTTGAGATCTGCTGACCTGCCCCAAGCCTTTGCCACATTGCCAGACAGGCCACCCTGCTGAATAAAGTTATCCTGGGGCTGGACCAATCAATTGTTTTCCCTAGCACTTCAGACTGTTCTCGGTTATCCCAGTGCTGTGTCTGGCAGGTGCTACCCTCCTGGGCATACAATGGGCGTACCCTGCAGTCCCTTAAGCCATTGACGACCACCCCGTACCCCACCCGTACTACAACCGCTGACTGCGGGGGGAGGGGCTGTCTTGGGCAGGTGCTGCCCCTGACCCTGAAAAGTAAACCGACCAGGGACACGACAACGCACCCGCGGGAGCCCGATCCAGCCCCGCAACAACCGATGCGGCTGCGCTGTCCCCAACACTATACAGCTCCACGACCCACCTGCCCGACGTGCCATAAACTCCCTCAAGGCACGAGCACCCCACAAAAGAGGCCATCTTGCCCCTCCCGCAGCCACGGGTGCTTATAATAGTGTTCCGCCCGACTAGTATCTGGCTGTTTCGTTCATTGCATCCAGATATATAATATAGCAAGTAACACCATACCTGCAACAAGTCAGGACTGTTATCCTTGTCTATGGTTGTTAGACGCATAAGATCAATATCCCGCGACTCGAGGTGGGCCGCAAACCTGACTCCAGCTAGAGCAGACCAGGGCCTCGACCCGAGCCGGAACCCCGAAACCCAGCACCCCAGTTTGTCCGCCGTCCAGGTCACCCCGCGGGATGACCGTGAATCAGCCGGAGGAGCCGATAAACCCGGGGCCCAGGTGAATGATTGCAGCACCAGTGTGTGCCACCAACTGAGGCCCGTGTCTAGACGGGGCCGCTGGCCACCCATCCCCGACGTTCCCCCGGGCAAGCCCACTCAACTGCTCGACCGCGCAGGGAAAATTGCACTACAAAATAGTGTGTGTGACGTGTACAGGGGTAGTTAATGGTGTACCCGGAGCTCGGGGCTAGAGTCCCAGAACAATTGGCAGCTCACCTCCTGCAATTCAACCTACATATGGAGGTATCATGGCCCTATGCCGCACGGCGGAGGCACGGGCAAAACTGAATTCCATGCCATTCATGGACAGGTCAGCCAGCAGTCACCTCCTGGCCTTTCCTCAGGCACACCGTACCATCTGCACCGTGTGGAGGTGTAGGAGCCATACCTGACCCTCCCTTACTGGGTCCCGGGCACAGCGAGACAGCCCCCCCTAAATAGCAGTAAGGGCAACTTGCCCACCGTGCCCCGATTTTGGCAAACACGGACTCCCGACACAGTAGTGGGGCACCTCCCCCCAGTGCGACTGAGGCCCATTGACCGTGCTGCTCAATTGTTCCCCACCGCTTTAGATCGGCCAGGTTGGAGGCCGGAACACCGGCCCCGAAGGGAAGGGGTTATGAGCATTATAAACTCACCCCGACTAATCCGACGCCTGCGATTCTACTAGGCCCCTTATCTCTGACGAGCTGGAACTCGAGATTTTCAAAGGCAGAACCTCTCCCAGACTGCCCACTTAACCAAGACATTACATAATGTTCGATTCATCTATACAGTACTAGTACTGAAATTGCAGAAAACCCATTAGTGCTGCAAGTGCTGTGATGTTCCTAGTGAGGCTTTAACTCTTTCGTGGGCGCCCTGCGTTGCCACACATTGGGCCCGCTGGAGGTGCCAGGTAACGCTTGCTGCCGGATACGCCTGGGGTGCACCTAGCCATAATCACCGGGGTGCAAAAGAAAACTGCAAAGAGGCCCTTGCCTGTTGTAACTCTCTCTGCCCGAGCAGGACGCGGCCCCCACCCCGGCAAGGCAGACAAGCACGCAGACCATCTACACCATAAGTAACAGTGAAAGCGTCGCCCCGTGGCGTCGAACATGACACCTTATTACGGATGCAATCGAGGACATAACCCCCCATGTCAGTGTTACATTACGTTTTGGTACCATAGAAGCTTCAATAAAGTGCCTGCACTTCCATCCTGGCTTCTCTAGTGCTTCCCGTAACGTGGGGTTTCAGCCAGCAAGCCCCTCTCAGGAGAACAAGTGCACACCTCTTTATTGGCCCGTGAAGTTATGCCTACTTATTAATAGACAAGACGAGAGGCCGGGGCGCTATCTGCCCTCAAACGGGAATTATACCGCGTGCTCGAAGAGGGATTACAGCGAGGGATGACCACACCACGTCTGAGCTACCGCAAACAGTGGCCGGGTCTTTGGCTCGGGCTGCTGTTAGTTTCTCTGATGAATTGGAGCTCTGGTGCGGGCAGCCGCCGGGCACTGACGCGCCTTTCCAACCCTAACCCAAAGCTCCCCCAGGACCTCGGTAAAACTCGCAGCCCACGTGGCTGCATGGGTAAGGGGGGTGGGATTGCGCACATCCCACGCAGCCCCTCCCGCAATCCAGACCTTAACACACGGGAGGCCAGTGCCGGCCGGCTGTGCAGCGGGGCCGGGACGAGAGCAGCGAGGCGCCCCCTTCACGAACCCCGAGCGCCAGAAGGTCCCCACGGAGACGCTGGTCGGGGCATTTGCACTCTGGAGGGGGAGGGGGGAAACTACCGCGTCCCCAACATGCATGCTTTCCCCAGCCTCGTTCCTGCCATCTGTCGGCCCCTCGTGACCGGGACGCCACCTCCCTGCCAACTTCAAAGTGTGCACACACGCCGGAGGCCCGTGCTGGCCGGCTACTCAGCGACACCGGGGACATGCTTTGCAGGATGCCCACTGCACAGACCCCGGGCGCAAAGGGGGGGGGGAGGTTTGTGACACTAGGACACTGGCCCGTCGCAGAGGTTGTGGGTGAACAACGACTGCCATGGGATCGGCCAAATGGGCCGTGGGGTTACTCTCCCCGGGACGTTAATTTCCCCGGGACGCCAACCTGGCCCGGCCACCGCACACCCAACACCTAACCGTCGGAAAGGGTGGGGGGGACCGATGATCAACCCCCGGGCCAAAGCCTCGTAATTGGCGAGTGTGACGACTAACCTCTTTCCCGATGGCAGCAGGATGCTCGAACAACCTCTCACGACGGCGTGTCCGGGCGCGCGAAAGAGGACGACAAGATGGTGGGGGGAGGCCTATATACCCCTCCCCCTGTCCTCGCGCCCCGGACGTGATTCTCGCCTATCGCGCTGCGACCAGGCTTGGGGGACTCCTCCCTGAGTCCCTGCCCCTACGGGGGTGTGGGGTGCCCAGCTGGCACTAGAGGGCTGCCCTCTTTAGTGGCCCCCTGCGGGGGCCTCGGACAGCCGCAGAGACTGAAACAAGCACTGAAAATACTCCAGACAGTTTTCATCAAGCCCGAGGTGTAAGACAAATCTCAGTGATGTTTTATTTTACACATGAAGAACAATCAAGAGGTTTCTAAACAAACGTAAGTCACAACACGAAAAATGTGCTGTGCTTACCAACCAATCTGTACCTACGCGTCGGCCATTTTAGGACTGTCGAACCTCTTGACATGCAATATTAAACATCAAACATGTGTTAGAGCAGACAGCATCACCGAAAGAAAAAAGAGCAGGCTAGAAGGAGTGCAGGGCCCAGTGGTCTGCCACAGCTGTTTTTAAAAGTGGTTCTCTATCCTGGGCCTCGAAGTTCCAGGTGCAGTACAACAAATGCTACCTTCTTGCCTAAATCTTAACGGTTGGAAGGGCTTCATATGAAGGGGCCAAAATATGATCAGCCCTCCTAGACATAGAGCCAAAGAGGTGTGAATCCTTACTGTTAGAGGATTTGCAGGATTGGGCTCAGAGTAATAGTCCTCTGCAGTGGTTTCAATAGAGCTTTAGACAAAAGATTATTCGGAATATTGAGAGTTTTATATAGCGCTGGCTAGACCCGAGGGTATCAGAGCGCTTTACAAGACTTGTGACACATAGTAGCACTAATAGGAATATTGTGCAGCTGCCAATGTTAATCTACCAAAACATGCATGCCGATGCAGGGACTAAAAACCCGTATGTAAAAAAAGCACTTGAGGGGATTGTTACTGGTAGACTTTGGGCAAAGCTTTCGGGTTGGGTCTTCCTGCCATCTTGTTCAGAATTATCCAGTCCTTGGGCAGTCATACTTGGGTACAGGTTACCTCAGGAGGTAACTAGTCATTCACCTATACATTCTACACAAATAAAGGGGTATCCAGATTGCATATGGCAGACGCAGGTGCTGCAACTGTCACTCAATGAGCCTGGGCCTCAATATTCAGTACCGGGCCGACACTATTCTAGCTGACCAATCAAATGTAGGTTTGCAAGATACTCTTAGGAGTTTTGGAGCCTACTGCAAAGTAAATCACCTTGCTAGCAATCAATTATTTAAAATTAAATATAATAATGTATAGGTGCTGGCCAACAAAGTAGGGAAATGGCAGATACACGAGTCAGAGATTAAAGGTGCCCCTTCGTATGGATAGATAGCGGCAGAATTTCATTGGAAGAAGTTCTCATCTGGTGCATTTAGCTCCTCCTACTTTCAGGGCCTCTGCACACAGGCATGCCTGAGACGGATATCTGATCATCTGACTGGCTGTCAGTACAACTGTTGTCGGGAGTTACTCGTACTAAGTTCATCCCTGCTTTACAATATGGGCGAGAGGCTCTTCCCAGGATATTAGGTGTTTGGTTGGACCAGAAACAGTGCAAACTCTTTAAACTATTATTGGAGCAACCAGCTAGCACAAGTCGGGCCAAAATATGTTTAGAATGTTGCCTGTTAATTCAGACCCTTGTGGGAGTCTGGTTCCGTGTCTGAGCTGCCGAACTTAAAGCAAAACTCTGGCAGGAGCTAGACTAGTTAGACCGGTGCCAAAAATTCCAATGGAGGTTACCCTCAAGATGGCCCCAGCCCAGCGTCATATAAAGATTCCTGGGCATCTGAGGCCGCAGACGAGCAGCTCAAAAGAACCTTGGCAGGGCAGGCAAAGACCATTACATTTACAAAACATGTTGACAGATTATTGGGAAAGCATAGTACATTTGTATTGCATTCTTATTGGATGGGACAGTGTTAGTCATACGTAAACTCTATTCAATGAGGTTTCAGAATTGAATTCATGCTGCTTTGAACGGGCCTATAGGCGTGGGGAACAGGAACAGTCGTCCCTAGAGCAGTAGCCCTGCTTTTTGTTTCGTTCGTGAAAGCGTTGCTCGTTTGTGCTGTGGTCCAGCATAAGTTGCTGCCGCTGCCTTTACATGTGGCGGTGTGTGGCCTGCCTACCTGCACTGATACAGTGCAGACCTTATTTAATTGTGAGGGTGCCATGCAATGACCGCTTTTCTTAGTTTTCTACCGGGCAGTGTTATTAACGACTCATTTTAGTTTATGTATTGAGGTCCAGGAGGAGGTTGTTTTAGTCAGATTGTTGTTTTATTTTATTTTTATTGTTTGTATAAAGATGATACTGAATTGGTTTCAATTAACTTCAAATAAAGTTAAACTCTGTAACTCATCTAATGGTTCCGGCTGACTTATGTTCCTGGTTGGCTTCGACTAGATGCCCCCACATCTTACAGAAGCAGTGGCAAAGAGGCTGGAAACTGAGACTAACATGGGGACACATTTAGAACTGGTCTGCCCCGTTGCAGTGTGGGTACAAGCCTGCCTATGTTCATTACACAAACTGGCCTCACCATGATAATTTAAATACTCGGGTAATAGTGCACTTGTATGCATTTTCCAGTAAGCAGTCATCCGCGTCAATTTACCACAATGCCAGGAGTAGTGGAAGTGACATCACTTTTGGACCCCATATGACTTTTGACAATCTGTCACCCTCCCATCAGCTGTTTGTGAACTGTCTAACTTTTTAATTATTTGTCACGTCTTTCTCACCTGTTGCTGACTTTTTCACCCCTCCTGTCTATATTAATGGTGTCTTTCTCACTGATCTCCTTAAAATGCATCTTACCGTCTCTCACCTTACTTTCTCACCTGTTCTGTCTCTTTTTCCACTCTATTTCACATTTCTCCCACCTCTCCTACTCCCTGATTTGTCCTTTCTCATCTGTCTATGTCACAGTATTACTGGTGTCTCTTTCATCCCTCTTTGTCTCTCTCAAACACAAATCCTCCAGTCTTTGTCTCTTGATCTCTCTACCTTCTCTCTGTAGTGTCTTCTTCCTTTCGCCTCATTTCACCTCAAAGCCTTTTACCTTTACCCCCTTTCTCTCGTTCTCTCTCCTTCTATCCCCTGTATTTCTTTCTTACTCCCACTACAAGCTAAGAAGGAGTGGGAGACACAGAGGCGATCCACACCACTTGCAACAATAAATGATTATTTTCCAAGTTAGTTACTGTCCTCTGAGGAGAGGGGGTCACAGGCATGCTGGGGGCCACAGGAGACAGGCAAGGTGTCGCAGCTACAATCCCTGGAGGCCCCTAAATGACGTCCATGTAAGCAGTGTGCAGTATGTCCACCCTCGCTTGAGATAGTATTTACATAAGGGGATTCTTGTCTTGATGGTTAGAGAGAGCAATGCGTGGTAAGCACGGTGGTGGCCACATCTGATCATGGGCGAGGTTTAATTTGCAGTTGAATTGAAATAAAAAATGTTAGCATCTGTAAAATATTGATTTTGACATGAATTTACTCCCTAATATTTCTTCCGTCTGGGGTGGTTTGAGAATGAACGAACCAGCACTCTCTTCCAGATTCAGGGATTTCTCGTATACATGCAGGGCAGGGTCGAGCTGGGCCCAAGCCCACAGAACCCCATCATTCACAGGGGCAGACAGAGCTGTCTGCATGATGGTCATGCAGCAATCTCCCTCCAACCTGAATCCAGCGGTCCTGCTCAAACCGCTTTTAATCAAATGTTACTACTGGCCTCAGGGACCCGTCAGAGACATCTCTTCAAGCTCTTCCTTTCCCCTGCTCCTATTTTCCTCTCACCGCCTAATTCCCCCCCCCCCCAAGCACCCCAGCTGTGGATAACAACTTGGCATTAACGTCTTAACACAGGACCCTGCAGCAGGAGACCCCCAACCCTTCTCGGGCCCCCAAACTCTTCCGAGGGGTCCCATTTCGCCAAGGCAGCAACAAGTATTTGTGAGATATGTGAGACTCAGGGGACCCTCTTCACATTTCGCATGGGGGCTCCACCATTTTACATTACGCCGCTGCTTAACATCAGTGTGATGAAGCTGAGCTGCGGGTGACTCAGGTGAGATGGAGGAGTGGGGATGTTTGCAGGGGCGTAGCTTGGTCAGTAAGATGGGGGAGGGTCGAGCTTCAGATTTTCCAACAATCACGAGGGCATATAATGTTAAAATACATTATACAACAAGGAGAAGCATGAGAGGGGCTTAAGGGGCAGTAAAAGGGAGAGAAAACAGATTGGTGGGGTACTAAGCAAGAGAAAAATCAATATTTTGTAAAATAACAAACATTTTTGAAGACTTTCAAAACAGAGAAAAGGGAGAGTGTGTGTCCGTTTTTGTCTGTGTTTATGTAAAAATCCCTGGTGAAATCCGACAGACACTTCACCATACCTGACTGAAAGCACTTGTACCCAACTTTGTATCCGAAAACACATTTATTAGGGGGGTGTAACACCCCAAACAACCCCCCTGAAGCTACTCCCCTTGATGTTTGTTTTCAGAGACCAGTCACTGCTCTGTTATAATCAACCAGGGACTGACCGGAGAACCCACCAGAGGCCGCTGCTGCCTCATTTAACCCAGCAACAAGGGCCCAAAGTTGGTTCTGAGCAAAGGCCGGACTTTTTTACATGCACGTGCAAATACCAACTGACATTTAAAACGATCCTTTCTGCAACTCCCAAACCTGAGGCGGCCTGTGTAACTGATTGTTAGGTCTCGCCTAATCAGCGCGCAAGTGCTGCATAGGAGTGACCTCTTGTAATCGGTCTGCACTTTTTGGAAAACTCGTGCATGTACTGCACTGTTTCCAATGAGCGCTCGTGCATGTACGGCATCCACCTTGCGGGAGCGAGCAGCTTCGCCATCTGTTCCCAATTATCGTGCCCGCGCCGCGCGTGTTAATTGGAAACAGATGGCGCTGCAAGGTAGATGCCATACATGCACGAGTGCTTTCACTTTGTTGCCGTCTCTTTGCTTCGTCCTGCTAATGGCGCCTCCCCTGTCGCATCCCCTGTTCTCACTCCTGTGCTTTCAGCTTCCCAGTCTACTTGAGTCAGCTGTCTGTGGCAACTTTCTAAATCTTGCCGTACCTAACAAGTAATAAATATGTCGTTGTAACATATCTGGTGCTCATGTAAAGCGTTCCCAAATGTTTATGTAGTGCTTTAATTTGTACAGCTGCTTTTATTTTTACAATTTGAAGCCCTCCTCACTGGGAACTTTTGCCATACATATTTGTGTCCCTCTGGTGCACAGTTGCTATAACAAATGAAAACACAGTGGAATGGCTCCAGGGCGCGCTCTGCTTCAGCGCTGAAGTCAGTGACTCTGCCCCAGCCCTACCTAACACCATAGAATGGCTCCAGGGCACGCTCTGCTTCAGCGCTGGTCAGTGACTGTGCCCCAGCCCTACCCTCTACTGGCTTTTCTCGCGCACTGTGCTGTTACTCAGCTGTCTGTTGTTGTGGGCAACTTTCTAAATCTTGCCGTACCTAACAAGTAATAAATATGTCGTTGTAACATAACTGGTGCTCATGTAAAGCGTTCCCAAACATTTATGTAGTGCTTTAATTTGTACAGCCGCTTTTATTTTTACAATTTGAAGCCCTCCTCACGGGGAAGTTTTGCCATACATATTTGTGTCTCTCTGGTGCACAGTTGCTCTAACAAACGAAAACACCGTGGAATGGCTCCAGGGCGCACTCTGCTTCAGCGCTGAAGTCAGTGGCTCTGCCCCAGCCCGACCTAATACTATAGAATGGCTCCAGGGCACGCTCTGCTTCAGCGCTGAAGTCAGTGACTCTGATGCTGTAGAGTGGTGCTGTAGAGTGGTGCTGTAGAGTGGTGCTGTAGAGTGGTACTGTAAAGTGGTGCTGTAGAGTGGTGCTGTAGAGTGGTACTGTAAAGTGGTGCTGTAGAGTGGTGCTGTAGAGGGGTGCTGTAGAGGGGTGCTGTAGAGTGGTGCAGTAAAGTGGTACTGTAGAGTAGTACTGTAGAGTGGTGCTGTAGAGTGGTGTAGTAGAGTGGTGTTGTGGAGTGGTACTGTAGAATGGTGCTGTAGAGTGGTGTTGTGGAGTGGTACTGTAAAGTGGTGCTGTACAGTGGTGCTATAGAATGGTGCTGTAGAGTGGTGCTATAGAGTGGTGCTGTAGAGTGGTGCTGCAGACTGGTGCTTTAGAGTGGTGCTGTAGAGTGGTGCTGTAGAGTGGTGGTTTAGATTGATGCTGTAAAGAGGTACTGTAGAGTAGTGCTGTAGAGTGGTGCTGTAGAGTGGTGCTGTAGAATGGTGCTGTAGAGTGGTGCTGTAGAGTGATGCTGTAGAGTCGTGCTGTAGAGTGGTGCTATAAATTGGTGCTGTAAAATGGTGCTGTAGAGTGGTGCTGTAGAGTGGTGCTGTAGAGTGGTACTGTAGAGTAGTGCTGTAGAGTAGTGCTGTAGATTGGGGCTGTAGATTGGGGCTGTAGAGTGGTGCTGTAGAGTGGTGTTGTGGAGTAGTGCTGTAGAGTGGTGCTGTAGAGTGGTGCTGTAGAGTGGTGCTGTAGATTGGTGCTATAGAGTGGTGCAGTAGAGTGGTGCAGTAGAGTGGTGCAGTGGAGTGGTGCAGTGGAGTGGTGCTGTGGAGTGGTGCTGTGGAGTGGTGCTGTAGAGTGGTGCTGTATAGTGGTGCTGTATAGTGGTGCTGTAAAGTGCTGCTGTAAAGTTCTGCTGTAGAGAGGTGCTGTATAGTGGTGCTGTAAAGTGCTGCTGTTAAGTCTGCTGTAGAGTGGTGCTGTAGAGTGGTACTGTAGAGTAGTGCTGTAAAGTGGTGCTGTAGAGTGGTGTTGTGGAGTAGTACTGTAGAGTGGTACTGTAGAGTGGTGTTGTGGAGTGGTGCTATAGAGTGGTGCTGTACAGTGGTGGTATAGAGTGGTGCTGTAGAGTGGTATTGTGGAGTGGTACTGTAGAGTAGTGCTGTACAGTGGTGCAATAGAGTGGTGCTGTAGAGTGGTGCTGTAGAGTGGTGCTGTAGAGTGGTGCTGTAGAATGGTGCTGTAGAATGGTGCTGCACAGTGGTGCTATAGAGTGGTGCTGTAGAGCAACTGTAGAGTGGTGCTATAGAGCTCTTCAACACAGCTTAAAAACATTGCAAAAGCCAATCGCTGTGGCCAAAAACTTACAAAGGTCCCAAAGGCGAGACCTATTGGCTATGCCAATGCTTGTTTTTATCTTGTAACGTGATTCTTTATTCTGTACAGTAATTCGACCCCTGTACCTCTCCTGTACGATAAGGGTATGACAGACTGACAGACACTTTTAAAATATTCGAATAATATGCATATACCACCGTTTTGGATGTCTGGGTGAACCAAGAATGTCATACTTTAGAACAGAGACCCTCTGAGATCTGAGGGCTTCTGGCTGTAGGTTTGATGCTGCTGGGACTTCACTGGGCTGTTCCTGATGTCCTGCTTGCCGTTGTGCTGGTCACCCTGAAGCCAGCACCAGTTTTCATTCCGCGCACCCGTGCTGATGTGGGGACACCAGCACAAAGGGGAAGTGTGCAGAAATAACACGGCTTTCTGCTTTATAGCTCTTCACCAGTGGACTTTCTCTCACCAGGCAGTGCAGAAGAGACACATGTGGTGCCTGCCCAGGCCTGTTGTGGCTAGCGCATGGATAGCCACCTTGCGCCATACATATTTATCTCAAATCCCTCTTCCCGTAATAAGTATTCATAAACCACAACTTCCTCTATTGTACACCTTATTTCCGTTGTTTTTCTTAACGCAGCCCACTCTCGGTTCCTTTAAAGCAAGCACGTACAATTAGAAAGTGGTCACGAGGTAAATACTTCACACTAAATCATTTAGGTTTCAGTTTAAACAAGATATTTTACAGATGGATTTACTTTATTTATACTGAACATCATCTTTTATTTATATTTTGTTGAACTCAACTCATTAAAACACTATGCATAATCTGAAAGGATAAGATATTAAACACACAATGGCTGAACGGGGCTGAAACAAAGTCCCTCTCTGAGCATATTGTTTCTTTTGTTTATTCATGACATTTGGCTAAAACTGTTTTTCCTCCAGAACTAAAAATTAACATAGAATAATATCAAGGTGAGCCTCATCTGGTTGGAGATTTTACTGCGGGAGGCCCGCTTGTGAGTCTGATATGTGTTTGGAAGAGAGACAGAATAGGTAAAGAAAGACCAGGTGGTGGAAGAGGTTGTGGAACTTAATAGGGTCAAGAAAAAGAAAAATAGTGTTGCAGGAGAGAGTGGTAATTGTTATAGAGCTAAACTTAAGGACATGGGTATAGAAGTGTAAGACAACATGGAGGGAAGGCAAGGGTAACTAAGTCATGGGTGCACTGGGACATCAAATGGAGAAAGGAAAATTGTAGACAAAAGAGAACAGGTTGGACTAATGCAACAAAGGAAAATATGAAAAAGCAAACAAATTGAAGAAGGAACTTGATAAATGCATTGACAACAGATTGCAGGTTGCAATGACATTGACAGGGAGACCACTTAAGAAGAAAGAAGATCATTGGAAAAGCAACGAGGACAAAACAAGACAGAGTAGAGGATAAAGAGCTTAGTGGAAGGACATTTTCATAATGCTGTAGAGATGAAAGCAATAGAAACGTGAGTTTAGACGCGTGTTTCCTGAGACAAAGGTTACAAAATGGCTGGATATGGGAGATATGTACAAAGGTGAGAATGTGCATATATTCGAGGAGGCTAGTGGAAAAATGGAATCCATGGAGGGCAACTTCTGCTATATGGCAGACTAATCAGAGCAGTATGCATTACATGGGCGGACCTCTCGACTCCCATGTACTACAGGCAATTATAGCATTGGCTCAAGAGGGAAAACATTGAAAACGCTCTACTGGCAATAACTGGAGAGCGCCCGCAGCAAAAACAAAGGTGATGGAGATAGCAGAACCCACCTGACAGTGAATGGGTGAGAACTCTGGAATACATTAGTACAGCATTCACAAATCAAGAATTAAACTAACAAACCTAAAATTGTTACAAGGGGTATGTTTAACGACATTGACCCTTAGCAAGATATATCCAGAAATGGGGCCTAAGTGTCTGAGGTGTGTTGTAGAAACAGCCAGTTTCATACATATGCTATGGACATGCCCAGTGTTTGCTGCTTTCTGACAGCAGGCAGTGGATGCACTAAAAAGCATTAGAGGGAATATGTCATCACTGGAGCTTAAGCAGTGCATACTAGGCTTACACCGGAGCCCAAAGGGAACACGTATGTAAGACAGGTTTATAACGTTAGGCCTGACACTAGCGCATAGACGTGCAGCAATATATTGGATGCTGGCAGAGAGTCCAAAGTTTGGAATATGGATGAAGAACATAGTAGAATGGTCCATAGCAGAAGAATATAGAATAAAAGCAGCTTGTGCAGGACTTAGAGACTTAGAGGAACCTAATTCAAGTTATTAGCACATGGTACACTGATAATGTGGAAGTAATCAAATCTTCACAATCATTGAATGAGCCTACATGATACTGACACAGGACCCATGCAACCATACGATTGGACAGTAAAAGCTGCCGAACCCGAGACTGTGGAATTGTGGATGAAGTGTTGGTGATAAATATTATAAGCATGTTACTTTATTATTATAGTAGTTTAGACGTACCTGCTTCAAATGTTTGACATGTTTACAAGACATGGGGCAGAAGAAGAAAGGAAAGTTAATGAAAGATATTTTAAGGTCAAAGAAGAAGGATTTTCAAAGTTAATTAAAAAATGTATACAATTCCTAAACCTAAAAATACACAAACATATGTCCAAGAAAACAGTGGCAGATGATTTTTAGTGAAGTCCACACACTTACAACTGCTGCCCAAGACAGTCATGAGTTGCGCCTGTAAGGGAATATTAGTAAATACCCCTAACAGATGTAACTTAAGAACAGATGTAGGCATAACTTATAGAAGTCCTAGTTTGTGCCTATGTTCGTACAACAGAGCCTATTGTCTTCAGCAGAAAAGGTTGTTCATTGATATTGTTTGCTAATGTATCTTCTGGTTTCCCCTCAAGGATTAGAACTATCTTCCCGGTTTACACAATACAAACTTTAGTTTGATTTGCAGAGTAGGGTCATGCAATGAGAGTTAAGAAATGTTTTTTAATCATTTTAGTTCATAGAGGCCTATTTCTTGATCATCTTGGTGGAACCAAAGAGACTTGTCCTGTATAGTCTTTGCAAGCAAGGTACTGTTTTCCAGTCCTTTGGAGGAAGCTACAAAATAGTTGCTGTCCACCTCCTTGTATCCACCATGAGGTGTGCACTAACCTCCAGCTGAATATTCTGTTAACTAGTACTTTTCCTTTAAACAGCAACATCAAGAAGATGACCAAAAAGTTTGATTAGAGAATTAATTAAATGATCAGTTTGAAAAGTTGATGACAGTTAATTCTTCCAAGACACAGGTAAGTTATACTTTTATGAATATATTTCTAATTAAACTATACTTGTTTAAAAACCTTCGCAAGGAGCACCCAGGATTCAGGGCCCCACATGATAAAGATAAATAACCCCAAGTTAGTATGAAGAACTCCATGCAATATCACCTGCATCTCTCCCTATAGCACATGCCAGATCATAAGTGTTTGACCCACATAATTTTATTTATATTGAAAACTGGAACATTTTGTGAGTTTATTGTAAACTGTATTTCTATCTCAGTTTTTGCATTTTGTTCTATAATTTCTTAAACACATACATATTTATTCTCAGTGTAGGGCAAAAATCCATAACTACTGATAAATGTCTACATAAATGTGCAATAATCCATTTAAGAAAGAAAAAAAAGTAAATAGTTAAACAAAAATAATTAAACTATTTATGATAACTATTTGTATGAAATACGTTGACGCTTCCTTTTGATGTGCACCTGTTGGATTTAGGAGCAAGTGCCCTTGAAACTTGACATATCTAAGATTAACTAATCAAATCTAATGAAAGAATACTTGAGTAAATGACTTCTGGTCTCAGTAGTCATGTTTTGCTTTTATTAAGGACATGTTGACTGCAGCATTTGTATACTTTTACTCGGATTGATTCGTATCAGTAGCTAAACAATTTCAGAGGCAGAACAACAAATAAATACTTCAATTTCCCTAGGCCCTGCATCACATATCCAGTGCCATCCTTTTTCCGCACTTTCCATCACTTGCATCTTCCATTACTCTAACTCAAATCCTAATATCCCATCACCGTGATCCAATTTAACCGTAGCCCCATACCTTATATAAACCTGTGTCCCATCCCTTATCCAAACCTTTACCTCAAACCCAAACACTAACCCTTAGACAAACCCTAAACCATAATGGCTTCCCTCACACCATTCCAACTTTGAAATTGCTCATAATCCAACCCCTAAAGATAATCCAATCCATTCAATTTCAATGTATTCCTTTGCATTGAATCTGAACAGACCTTTCCATACAAAATCGAAAAACATTTTACCACAAGAGAAATTAAATAAGAATAAATAAGTTAGCTGCAAAGTTTGTGAAGGAAAAGCATGCAAAAGGAAAGGATTACAAAAAAAAAAAAGTAGTTAGCACTGGGAAAATCATATGTTTTGGTTAGTACAGGCTGTGCACTGGGATCTATCTTAACATATACCTCAAGTACCTGCTTCCAAATGTGGCTTCCGTGTATATTCACCTGGCAGCATTTTGGCTTCTATGTTTGTTGTGGGGAGCTTTCCTCCAATCGTGTTTTTGTGGCTTCTTTAGGGGGTATTTCACTGCCATGACAATTGGCCCTGTTCTGACACTGTTGTTAGTTTACTTTCATCCACTAATGAACACCTTTTGATTCCACATTTGGACTAGACCAGGAGTGTGCTGAACCAAGAAGGGAAGGTGGGTTAGTACAGAAGAAAAGAGAGAGCTGGGGAATCATGCAGCCTCATTGTCTCTTGTTCCCTAGTTCTTTCAGGCTGTATTGTACCTCCGAGCTGACATGCACATCCGGGAGAAATTACCAGGAATAAAAAGCATAATCCAGACCCAGTCCCTTACCCCAACCCCAACTATTACCACAATCCTAACCCTAACCCGTACACCGTACTTTACATCATCTACACCCTGAAACGTTTTCCCATCCTCACCATAAACAAAACCCTGTACTTCTCCCAAAACCCACACCTGCTTTTTTTTTTTTTTAAACATATTTTATTAGGTTTTTGAAAGTACCACGTGGGCAAGGGCCTGACATAATCCACAGGAAGACAAAATAATACAGGGTTACCAGACGTGGAAATATCAATAGGTACAGTTCGTATACATAACCAAAGAGAACAAACTGAAAACTGCACGCAGACTTTCCCACCCCACCCACATTGGCAAGCAAATTTCGATACCCTCGTATACCCAGAAAGATAAAACAATACATTGTACATTGTGGCCTGCAAACCTCCCATAGGGCTACTTTTACTGGGATTGTGCTGGAAGTGGAGGTAGGTCAATGCCCCGGTATGTAGCCCACCGAGACCATATTTTTCTATGTTTTTGGGGGCAACCCCCCGCTTGAAAGACCACCATCTCTGCTCCCATGCATTTGTCTAGCTCTCTTCGCCATTTTCCTATTGTCGGTGGAGAAGTACCCTTCCATAATAAAGCAATATCGCGTTTGGCGATTCTGAGGGCGAGAAAGAGTAGGTGTTGCTTATATCGGTTCCCACCTATGTCTTCTGTGCTATGGAGTAAAAACAGTCGGGGATCGTGCAGAAGGTCCCAGGACAGCACCTCTTTAAGGCATGTCGACACCCTACGCCAGAAGGGCTGTAAAGCCACACAGCTCCATACTGTATAAATAAATAAATAAATCCGTATTTGTAAAGCGCGAACTACTCACCCTTATGGGTCTCAAGGTGCTGGGGGCCGTCGTGGAAATTAAGTGAGCTATTGCCCAGAGTCACATGGTGCTGAGGTGAGCTGCCGCCGGAGCCGGGGATCGAACCGTGAACCCTGTGCTCTGAAGTCAGCTGCCCTGGCCGCTGCACCACACCTCTCCATGGAGAAATGTCCCCTCCTCCCTATCGCAGCGTAAGCACTGGGCACACCTGCTTTTTTCATAACTTTTTACAACTTTATTTATTGCAATCTACACTTTTTACGTTTTTACTTTTTTATTTATATTTTTTTTTACTCTGTTGTTTTTGTCTATTTTGTTTTGTGGAAACCAGCAATTCTGAGTTTTGTGTGAACTAATTGTTGCTAAACATGTCTGTATGAAAATTAATGTAATCCATTGGTTTATTACTTCTGGGTTGGAATCTCTCACCAAAGAGTTGTAAAAACCTGAATTTATGAATGTTAAAGTAATTTAAAATGCAAAATATTTTCTGCAATTGTGTATGAACAGTGATAAATAATACATTGTTCGAGTTTCCTAAACTTCAATCACAAGAGAGCACTTCCCTGACTTTCTGCACAATTAATAGTTATGCGCATTCAGTACTGATCCATAAATATCCTAAACTAAGCAATTATGAACTATGACTGTCCAATTTAACGTGCTGTCCGTGCAAAGGATATTGACAACCATATGAAGCATCCATGTTGCTATGGGTGACAGTGATAGTCGGGATTATGCCATTTATTGGTCAATGGACGTTTGCTGCTCATTCCTTTGATAGTTATTTGTCCGTGATTACTGGTTCAATTATCAGTGGTTTCCTGTCTAATCCCTGGAGTATCAGAACTCACAAACGCATCTGCGTATCTTGATTAGGGTGGAAACTCTTTAGAATACACCCGAATCCCCCCTTATCATACCCCTTGAAGAAAAAAAAAGATCAATGCTTTCGGATCTTCAAGAGATCGAAGACCTCGCAATCACTAACAGTCCAAAACTCGCTTTTCATGAGTGTTCCCGCCTCCAGTTCTCTTTATATTGGAACAAACTCTCACTGGCTCTTCGAACAAAGCCTGTCATTTCTAATGATCACAGCAGGCAGAAATGAATCTTTCTTGCCAGTAAACTACCAAGCCACCAGCTCAACAAGAAGGCAGAATACCATGAAAAGAATGCAGTGCTTTAACATGCCAGAATATCAAGATAGTTATGTCCTAGAATTTCAGAAGCTGGGCATTTATTTACCTACAGAAATGCCCCTATACATCTATATAGCATGGACGATGGGCATAGATTTATTTATTTTTACTCTTTTATATGTAGTGCTTGCACACCTTCATGGCTCCTTCAAAGAGCTTGTGGGGGAGGAAGTAGAGACAAGAAGCATTTGACGTAGCGGATTCCATCACATTGTGCTGGACAGTTCGAAGAGATGCTGAAGGGTTTGAGGAGTGAATGCGAGGTAGACATGGGTACTGCTGGCTCTTTGTGAATCAGAGAGGGAAGGTCTTCACACCTACAGGAAGACTGTATCAGAACTCGGGTTTGAAATCAAGAGATCCGCCATTTTAGGCCCTGGGTTCAGAGGGAACTTCACTGTGTAGCCAGTTTATTGTCAAATGAGCACATGAGACTCAATTAACTTCAGCTAAAGCATTTTAACGATTGGAAAGGAAGAGCACATGTTTTGTATTCCAGGCAGAAGTTAGGCCTGGAAATGCGTGACCCCCTTCCCAGGACTCCACGGCCCCCCTGGGGGTCGTGCCCCACAGATTGAAGACCTCTGCACTAACCCAACAGATTACCTGAGGCCGTCAATCTGCACCGCTCTGAGATCCACCACCGAACTCCATCCCATCATGCATACACAAGTGCCACTAACCCAATAGATTACCAGAGGCCGTCAATCTGCACCCCTCTGAGATCCACCACCGAACACCATCCCATCCTGTCCACACAGAGAAGGTGCCCCTCGCTTATCCAACAGACCACTCTAATCAGTCAACCTTCATCCCTCCAGATCCTCAGCTATGGTGAACAACGCTCCCCGGTCCAAGCCCCCAGGCTCAGGAACACCCTGCCAAAACAAACTGAAACCAAACGAGCCCTCAAGAGCACCAGAAATGGATCCATACGCATACTCTTGCATCATCCCTGAGGACTGCAATGGTATGCGCATAATTTCAATCTTAACTTCCATGAACGGAGGCCCACCGATACCACCGGAACTCGGACACTTATCTGTACATGGTAGACCTTGTACTTTTCAATGCAAAGCACTTAACATTAAAAGGAAGAAAGTAAAATGGTAGCAGAATCACAGATTGTTTCTTATAAAAACAATGTAAAGCTCTTAGTCAAGAGGCAGACAGTGTGCTCACAGTCTCAGCGGGCATGGGGGTTAATGCTGGAGACCAGCTACGGTCGCAGGGAAACAGTATTAAAGGGCCAGTGTCAGCTAGCATGAAACACATAGGAAGGTGCTGGGCACTGATGCCAGCTGCCATTAAAGAAGGCCTAGGCAAAGTATGGAATAGTTTTAATATCTTGCGATATTTGGCTAGATACAAAAGAGCAAGGCTAGATGCAAATGTTATTTACTAAGGTTCCAAAGAGAAAAATAAATGTAAGTATACAGATGAATGCAGCCTGGCCAGTAGAAGTGCAGACATCTTGTGTTGGTGGCTGACCATACAACATACAGCTGGGGCCGTATCACGGGCAAACAGTACGAATCCATCCCTGCCCTGGTGTTCGGCTGCCCTCTGAGGAATGGAGCAAAGACTATTTACTCCAAACCATTTTTGCACCAGTACAAAATATGGACCAGTCTGTTTCCAAACTGCGTCTAGGTGAAAAGAGGTTGAGAAAAAGAGGTGAGGCAAGATCAGTTGCTGTACTGTAAGTAGGGGAAACCGTGCAGGTTCGGATTTTGTTATTAAGATGACATCTATGAAAGCCCTACAAAGATTTCTAAGAAATAAATGTGCTCTCCAATGGGACTCCACTCTTTGTTTTTGCCCTGGTGCAAGGAGTTCTTTCCGCGACACGGACGGGGGCGGAACTGTGAGCTCCTTTCGGTGCACAGTGCGCGCGCTCTGTCTGTCGCACCAGTGTAAAGTTTCTGTCAGATGAAGGCTTCGTGTATCCTTGAGTGTAATGTATCACGCAGTGTAAGAGATGAGTGTGATGTGGAGAGATCCTCAGACCCCACGTGCAGCTGAGCGCTTTTCACATTCCCTGCTCACGCACTTTACATGGGAAGCTGTTCCTGAGCGACAAATAAAGTGCAGCGAATGTGAGGATGAGTACTTCAATCTAACCAGAAAGAATCTGTTGTGTAAATGAACAAATGAAAATGGATGCGCCGAGACTGGCACAAAAAACCACCGCCCACCCCTCTCTTGACGCAGTGTCCTCTCTCCCCCGCTTTTGCACTGGTCACTGTGAACATCCAGCTTGCACAGGGCTCGCTTGTTTTGTGGTAGGTTTGTGCTGCATAAGTCCCTCACATACATACATATACGTTAATGCACACTACACCATCAAAGTCATTTTGTGAAATGATGCACTATGCTGCTGAAGTTGTGAGTCACTAACTTGGACGGCTTTGTACATTTTACTTGCTTTCAAGCATACACGTTTCGAGCAAATGAGATGCAGGCATAAAAACATGCATTCAAACACAGGGATCTTAGTAACACACCCTACACTGCAGTCCATGATTCAGGGCACATATTAAGTCACTGGTACCATGCGAACACTGCTGTGCACAAGCAGGGCCTGATCACAAAATATTTGTACCTGGCGCTGTTTCATGTCCTTGGTAGTAGGGGAAGCACTGCTCGATGCAAACGCCTTTTGCCACTACAGGTTTCCGTAGCTGGTAACCTGTAACAATAACGTGCCTGTTTTGTGTGTCCTATTGTGTGGCGGAGGTTGTCTATTGCTTTTTGTGCTTTGTATCTTTATTGTAATATTACTATGTGATTTAGTTGTGTTTTATTGTGGTTGTTCTGTTGACTGGGTTGTTTTGCCACATTATGTTTAATTGTATTTTTAGGTTGCTTTGTGTATGCTATTTTGTTCTGCTCCGATGTTTATTTTAGAGATATCAACAAATGCTGCTACATTTCCAGCAAAATGCTGCACAAACCTTCCTGCAACAAGCAACAAATTGCAACAAGGTGGTAAAATAGAGCGGATCCAGCTCTTCAACTACTTCAGACACGAGTTAGCCCATAAATGTGTCAGAGACCTGCCTTAAATGAGCACTTCCAGTGCTCACTCTGTGATACAGCGCCTCGTCTTCAAGCAGTGGTCCCCTGCCTGCACCAAACAATCCCCCCAGCACTGGAGGTACAACTCAACCTCCCACAAAGGCTGCACAACTCTAAATCACAGATAAACACACTCACCCTGTTTTAAGCCTACTGCTCGCCTCTAAGGCAAACTTGTCGACAGCTGTGAGAATAATTTCTACCCTGCTAAGGTCCCAACATTTAAGGAGCATGCGCTACGCCGTGGCTCTCCCCAAGAAATGTTAAGCTGTTTGCTAATCTAGAACTGGGCACACACGCTTTGCTCCACTCCCCACACAGATGTTGTAGGGGTGCAGGCAGTATATACAGAGTCTTCAAATAAAATCTTTTTGAGAAGTTTAAAGAATGATGGAGAAACCAGATGTGCATGAGTGTGCGAAAGCGCTATTTGTACCTAAAGGCTGATAACACGACAACCACCTCCTCTCACCCACAGGCCTTGGGCGTGAACTGAAGGTGCATGCACCGAACTGTCAGGATGTACTTTAGCCCATTTCAACGTGTGTATTTGTCTGCTCAAGAAGAGGTAAAGTGTACTTACCACCTGTCGAAGCAAATGATCTCGGCGCTCGACCTACCCCTGGCCGTCCTCTCAGCTCCTCTCCCGCCCTCTCCGCGCGCACAGACCGCTCTGAATTACGGGAACTCACAGGGACAGTTTTTAACGCGACTTAAGAAAGAGAACAGGAACAATTACTCTGTTCTCTGTTTTTTTTCTGATGAGTACCTTGGAAAGAAGGAAGGAAGGGAGGGGAGAGGAAGTCAACAATCCTTTTCTTTCCTGCAGAGAAAATAAGGAAACAGAAGATAGACATCTTTTTCTTCTCAAGCAAAATGTTTGGCACTAAAATAATATTTAGAGGAATTCCTCAAGTGTCGTATCTGCAGGCCTTCGGTCGGCAGCGGCGGCCCGATCTTCGCTCGGTGCAATTCCATCCTCAGGGCAAATCATGGGCGAAGGCTGTTTCCGAAGCACTCTTAAAGGTCACCTGGCCATTGGGAAATCACTGTTCCTACAGATCTAACCTACCCTCAATGCTATGGCCTGTCTCTTGCAATACATGCAGGGGAACCCTTTCTCCCCAGCAGTCCAGTGATTTTTATATCAGGGCCAATGACCCACACTTGAATAAGGCTTTTTGTAAATATCATTAGTGCAGCGTAGACAAAATAAAGACACCTTAGCACAAAAAATACAACAGAGGGCTGAGAATAAACCAACAAAGACGTGGATCTAAAACAATGGGAGAGGAGACCAGGCGTGGCATCATTTACCTGCCTTTTAAAGAGCTTTACATAAAGAATTTACATTGCATTGGAAAATGAGATGCTGTACATAGAACAGTATGGATGTGTAAGTTTATGTTTTTATATGTTTGAGGTCTGTGTGCGTTTTTGTGCGGGGTTGCCTGTTTAAAACAGGATTACAGTGCCAGAGTTTGATGGTTGGGTGGTCTGGAATGTGGTATTAGGCCAGGACAAAGTACACAATCCGGCCTATCAAAAAAGGCACGTTTTTGGAGTATGCAAAGTAGCACTCCTACAGTCAGTGGTGGCTGCTTACTTGTAGAAATTGTGGAGAGGCCTCACGCATGCACATACCCATCCACAAACACCCATCGACAAGCACACACAGGGTCACATAATCACACCCATCTATTCCCAAGTGCACACACATGTACATACACAAACACCAACCAATTTACAAACATATAAAAGCACACATTTACACCCACCCATTCACACGCACACATGCAAATTCATATACATTCATATGTCTGCACACACTCCCCCAAACATTCAATGAAGCACTTCCCTGGCCGACGGCAGTGGAAAGGCATGACTAGTGTGCGGAGGAGGGAGAAGCGCGGTGGTCCTGGACTGTAGGCTTCGGCCAGCCTCAGGCAAAAGGAACTGGAAGATCCCCCTACAATCTCTCATTGGCTAACCTTGTCAAGTGTCAGCCAAAGAGAGTAGGACATTTCCTAACTTGTCCAAGTATGGGATCAGTGAGACATTTTGAGCCACCCTGTGACATGTTTAGAAAGAGTGGTGTGAGGCGTCACTGATTAACAGTCCATCCTGGGTGCTTCCGGGCTGAAACCTAAAGCACCCAGAGCTGATTCTATCATTGACACTCTCCCTCATCATGAGAGGACAATCCTCCCTCTGATGACGAGGGAAAGAGTCACTAGCATGGTTTTGCTAGGATGATGTCACTGCCATCAGGGCTTTGAGATCTTTTGCTTAGCAAACCTTGGCTTTCTGGAACAAGTGCATTAGTACATGTAAGGTGCCTGACTGTCTGACCCTGACATGATGAGTGCCCGTCAAGCTGACGTTTGCTCATTTAACATTACGATAAATTATAATAAAATTAAAATTATTTCTTATAAAGTAAATATATTTAAAAAAACATGCAAATAATGTATAAACGTGAATATATTAGCTTAAAAATTATATATATATATATATATACATATATTACTCTGTAAACACATATTTAAAGAATGCATTTTAATAATATTAAAAATACAATGCATATATTATACACATAAAATCATTCTTAAATAAAGTATATAATATTTGTAATTTATAATTAGGGCTCCCGGTTTTATGGTATTTTTTTTTTAACATTTCCGTCTGTATTTATCCATATTTATTTTTTTGTCATTTTATCTGTATATATCCGCATTTATTTTTGTCGCAAGCAAAAAAGACGCTGCAATTAGTATTTTTCCACATTTATTTAAATAGACAGTGCACACGGTTGTTATAGGTTTAGATATATGTATATATGCTCCAAATTAAGTAAACACAATACAATGTGTGAGAATCTATTACAGACATTTGGAAGACAAATGTTGTGTATGTTTCATGCAACATCCACACAAAAACTTTTCTGTTAGATCAAAACAGGACCTCACATATGAGAAATGGGAGTGGTGTCAGAGAGATTACTTGCAGTAATATTAGTGAGCTGCTGCTGTGTTACAATATTGAAAACACTCTCACTAGCCATGATAAACACATTTAGAATTTAGATGAGTGCACATGTGCATATTCAGTGACCTGGCCAAAGACGGCATGAAAGAGCTGTCTACTTTCTTCATAAATTACAGATATTGGATTCCTCGTTCTCCTCATTGTCAGTTCCATGCTCCTCTCTGTGGTGCGCGCTGACTATCCACAGCTGAGAGAGCAAACTACCTCCTCTGAAGCAGGGAGCTTTCATTTCAGAAATAAATTTCAATTTAAGGCCTGAAAGTATCCCAAAGCTAATGCGACCTAATTTCCCTAATGTGTTTATGCCACCCGTCTTTCTGACCTTTTTGGGTCACACTCATTTCTGCCAGTCCTACATTAGCGCCAAGTACTCGCGCTACTAACACCATCCCCCGCCTCCTCAAAGTTGAACTGCCGTAGTGGTGCAAACAGTGAAGTACAAGTCCACCTCCACCCCCACCTTTTCACTTAACTGTGACCTAAAACAGACTGCTGTGCTGGCGCAGCGCTCACTACAGAGGCAGAGCTCCGGAGATGTTGAATGATCAGCTGATTGGCTAAAAGGATGTAACAGGCACGTCATCAGGGCAATGGTGGGCAGGTCAGAGGCAAGACGCTCCTAGGAAATAATTTCCCGCGCCTACCAAAGATTAATGGCCCAGCAGGTGTTAATGTGGGCAGGCATACAGGGCAATCAGGAAGAGGGGCGTGGTGAGGCAACCTTGGGCTGGAGCACGGATTGTCGAACAATTCTCAGAATCCAATTTGGTCGTATTATTCCGTTTCTATTTATAAATACAGACGGAAGAAAAATATTTTTCCGTCTGTGTTTATTTGTAAAAATCCGTTTAAACGGAAAACCGGGAGCCTTATTTATAATAAAGACTAAAACGGCACATAAACATAAATTACTTTTTAAAGAAACATTAAAATATATTTTTAATTTATTCAACCATTACAAATTATATTTAAAATATATAACATAAATGAATATTTTAAAATACTAAATATGTACAAGATAATTTTAAACACAATGAATTAAAAAAATATGTAAAAAAATGTATATACTTAAAATATCTTTAGAATGTCCAGGATAGAGTAATATATAATAACCTACCTTAAATCCAAAATTAGTTTTTTTTTTAAAGTCTCGATTATTATAATATATTTTATAAATTCAATTATTCTATCTAAAATAAAACAACAAGTGAGGAAAATGCTAACATTGGGGGTTAAAGCGTACTATTCTAACTCCAGTTTAACAAACATTGGTGAAATTGCTAACATTTGGGGAGGGGGGGAAGAGGGCGAGTGGTTTGATTCACTATTTTAACGCCAGTCTAAAAAACATTGGGAAAGTGCATACATTGGAAGGGTGATTTTTACTTTTCTAACTCCAGTACGACAAACATTAGGGAAAGACCATTCATTATGGTTGGGGTCAGATTAACTATTATTAATCCAATCTAAACAATACTGGAGAAAGTACAAACATTTGGGCAGTTCAAAACAATGCACACACAAATCAATAAATGTTAAAAAGTATTTCATAAATGTAAATAAATAATATTTAAATATATATGTAGAAAATAACAGCTATATCAGATTTGCACACACATTTTTATTTAAAAAAATAAATAAAACTTAAAATAAACATTATCCCTCTATCACCACAACATAACGCATAAACAAAAAATAAAAATAAAAAACATGCTATAGTAAAAATAATTTGCATTTAATTATAATTGATCTATTTTTATATAAAAACACTACCCTCTCATTCATTCAACATACCCCACAAACAGAAAATATATAAAATAAAAAGAACTGAAAAAATATCAAATATATACATTTGAATATGTGGAAAAATAACAATAATTAATATACACTTCAAAAATAACTATATGTATCCAAACCCTGATACACAACACAATCCATAAAAATACATACAATTATAGTTTTAACCTTTGCTGAAGGTGTGTTTCAGAGTGTGGAGCACCATGCAACCCTTTTCCTCCTGACTTGGAAGAAGCCTGAAGTCCTGCTGAAGCTCTTCATATCTGCCTTGCTGCTGCTGTCTTTGTCCTCTGTGGAAGCAATTAGCCAGAAAAAGGAGTCTTGCAACACTGAGGAGACCCTATGCCCACTTTATAACACTCCACGAAATAGAGGCAGCTGTCTATTAGAACTCAGTGAGATCAGATGTTTGCAAACTTCCTTTGGACCCAATCATATTCCAGAGCAGCCATGAAGATGGGCTGTCTAAGAGATCTACTGCTCCAAGTGCAAGCGAGCTGGTGGTGTTTCACACTGTGCACTGAGGGGCATATTCACAAGGAGCTATCGCCGAATTAACGGCACTTTATCGCAGCCAAAGTCGTGATAAATTTACCTCCCCATTCACAAGCCGGTGTTAACAGCCCACAGCACCAGTTTACCTGCGATAGCAGCCGCAAAAAACATCGCCACAGAGGACCCCCGCAAATATCGCTAATGAGATGCAGAGTAGGCATTCCCGTGCCAAAAGCCGAGAAAACATCACACCTCAACATTCTCAACGACCAGCCACATCGGCGATAAAAACACAAAACAGGCGATAAGGCGCGTTAGCACCAGGAAATCTACACCTGCTCTGACCTGGTGTAAAGTCGGACGGCAGCCTGCAAACCAAAAGGGAGCACAGCCCAGGGCTACATCGGAAGGGCAACAGATGCCATGGAGCCACCCATCATGCGGCCCGGACACCCAAGAGGGCCACAACACCCACCGCCACCACCCCCAGGACCACCCCTCCCTGGCACCCCCCGACCAAAGACATGCCACATCAGCCACACCTAAACATGTACAAAATACTCCGCTTGATGTCGCACAATCACAACTGGTGACATGCATGTGTCGTCACAGAAATGAGCAGCACACATTCACTTTCGAAGCAACAAATGAAACTTAATTAAAATGAACACCGAAATGAAATGAAGACACATGGCCGCTCCCCTCGGGACAATACGTAGGTCACAGCCTGTAAGACAAAAAACATGATGAGAAGGTGTGTCCTGCGCACATCAGAGGACAGAGAGAGAGCGAAGGAGAGAGAGAGGAAGAGAGGGAGAGAGAGGAAGAGAGGGAGCGAGAGAGAGAGGAAGAGAGGGAGAGAGAGAGAGAGAGAGAGAAGAGGAGAGAGAGAGGAAGAGAGGGAGAGAGAGAGAGAGGAAGAGAGGGAGAGAGAGAGAGAGAGAGAGAAGAGGAGAGAGAGAGGGAGAGAGAGAGAGAGTGCCACCCCTGCGCACCCAGGCCACACTGCTCACCTGCTGCCACCGGTGTGTCTCCAACCACGTGCCGGTATGTATAGCAGGACACCAGGTCACACATCTGAGTCAAAACCGTCAGCTGAAACAGAGTCCAGATACATGACTGGCACAGTACACACACTTGCACAAGACAACATCGCCTGCCTGCCCATGCACACCCAGGCAGAGGCACCCCAACCCCTCCCGCCGCCCATCGGAGCATGCCCGCCCATGCACACCCAGGCCTCAATGCTCACCTTCCGCCACCGGCGCGTAGACAGGAGGTCCCACCACGTGCCGCTGCAAGCCACAAGCCCGGGGCCTGCGGACATGGCACCCTCCACATCAAGCAGCCACGCTCCGCAGGCCACCAGGTCTCACGTTTGGTTCTGGGTCTTGATTACTCCATGGCATAGGACATACCAGTGCACCCGGCACCATCGCAGGCTGCACACACGCTCAGCCCAATGGGTGCCACCAACTCTGGGATCCCGGAAGCGACGCCACATAGCGGTAGGCCCGCGCTGCCCGCTGGCTCTGGCCTACACTGCGGTCCAGCAGGGCACACAAAACCTGAGCTGTCCGGACCGCCGGGACGGTGCATCATCGCAGGCTGCACACCCGCTCAGCAGCTTAAGGTGCCACTGACTCAGTGCACCCAAAGTCACCGTCCCGTGGCGGGGTGCCTGTGCCGTCCACAAGGCCCTGTGTGCCACTAACCCTGTGCAACCCCAGTCTGCGCCACGTGGTGGTAGGCCCGTGCCGTCCACAAGGCCCCATGTGCCATTAACCCTGTGCGCAAAAACTCATGGGCCCTATATGAGTGAGAACCGTGGAGCGTCCGTCATCCAGTCATCACCGGAAGAGGGGAATATGACGTCGTCGGCCCCTTATGTTGGCGGAGTCACATGGCCTGTGACGCCTGTGCCGGATGGGTGTGGTGTGTGTGAAAACCTGCCCTCAGGGAGTGGCTGTGACATGCTGACAACTAGACCAGTGACCTGCACACCACCAGCGAGTACGGCTGCGATGGGTAGCAATGAGGGCCCCCCCTCGGGGCGTTAGCGGAGTGGTCTGGCCTGCCGTACGGCGGACCAGCGCAGGGCTTGCAACAATGACTCGTGGGCTCTGGGCGTGGTCCAGTCCATGTCCGGACAAGGAAGTGACTGATGCGTGTGTCCCTGTTGTAGTGTTCACGGGACCCGGTACACAAAATGCAATGTCGCACCCTCTGACTGGCATCCCACAGGATGGACATCATTGACGCAAGGGAAGGCACTGTCCCCACATTCATCCACACATCCATACATGAATGATGTAAGATATTACACAGCAGTGCGTCACTGGATGTTTATTTGCACATCCAGTGCAGTCATGCAGCTGGAGCGGTACAGGGCAATGCCGAGCACACTACACAATATGGGCCCGTGGAGGGCCAGCCAGTGTCCATCCGGGGATGACCTGTACTGCGGAAGAGGAAGGGTACAGTCCGCAGTCTGTCCGCCGTGTCATTGGTCGTCAAACAGGATGTGGCAGTCCATGTCGCTGTCCAAGGTGAGTGCATCGGAGTGTATCGGGGGTCAGTGATAGGTCTTGAGGCCATGTGCGGCACCAAGCAGAAACAAGCAAGGTGGCAGAAATGAATGCTAGTGCCTCCTTCTGATCTCAATCCCATCCACGTCCTCGTCCCCGGATGTGTGCTCTGCCCCACCTGTGGGTGTTGCAGTACCGGCTTTGGCACTGTGTGCCACTGACACATCAGGGGCCGGAGGAGGATTGTCTGCCGTACTGTGTGGCAGTGACACATCAGGGGCCTGAGTGGATACGCCTGCCACACTGGGAGGCACTGACACACCAGGGGGCGGAGATGTGGATGGTGTGGGGGCAGCCGCATTCATCAGCGACACGCCTTGTGGCAGCAATGCCATGATGAAGTACTGCAGGGCCTGGTAGATCCCTGCTACATTTCGATGGTGTGCAGCGGTGGCTGCCATCCTTTCCGCCTCCATCCACACCATGTCCTCCATGAGCCTCCGCATGTGTGCCAGCTCACGGCTGGCATCGCTGGAGCCACTCTGAGCGGACAGGTGTTCTTCTCTCCGCGTCATGACTCCAGCAATGTCAGTCAGGGCTGGTTGGAGACCATGGGGCGGATGTAGACACCCATGGATGGCGTCCAGTTTGGTAGCCATGAGCTCGAACCTCACCCGCACCTGCTCAGCCGTCTCCCTTTGGCCCTCCAGCACACGGCGTTGGAAGGCCATGTGTTGTTCCTGGGGGTCTTGGGAGAGTGCCCCGGGGCTGTGGGTGCCTCCTGCTGGGTGGTTTGGGTGGTGGGTGGGGTCTCATCGATGTGGCTGGGCTGCCCTGATCCTGGAGGTGAGTGGCGGATGAGGTCAATGATGTCTTGGATGGTTTGGGTGTCGATGCTGGTGTTGTCCTCCTCGTCATCAGTGAAGAGTGGCTGGGACTGCTCTGCAGGATGTGTTGGAGGTGGCCTTGCAATGTGAAGGGGAGATGGTGTATTACAATGTGTCCGCATGTAAGTAGCCGCATGGTACAGGTTGACATTCAGACAGCATGGCATTGTACATTGTGACAGTCTGTGGATCTGGGCGAGGACCCAGGGTCATTGTGGGTGTGCACTGTGCCCTGCTTGCTTGTGCATGTGTGCCATTGTGGCCATCTCCACCCGTCCCCCCAGTACCTGGTGGTCACTCACCCTGTTGCGGTTGTGTTGTGTCCTGTCGAGCAGTGTCCGGTCCCCCGACTCCAGCCACAGTCTACACACTGATGACTGTCGACACCAGCTCCTCCATGTCATCCAGCTCCAGCTGTGGCTGTGGCGCTGGGCCCCCACCTCCGGTCTGCGTTGCTGCCTTCTGGTTGGCGGTGAGTTTCTCCTTGGTCTTCCGCTTGATGTCATTTCATCGCCTCTTGACCTCGTCCATTGTCCGCTTGTGCTCTCCGACGGCATTCACCTTGTTGACGATGACCCGCCATATTCCATTTTTGGTGCCCAATGACACGTTGGAGGTGACGAAGAGTTGTTGATGGTGTTCCATCACCTCCGTGACTATGATCCTGTTCGCCTGCGGACTGAACTTGGTCTTCCTCGTCTTCTTGTCCTTGCCCTTCCCTGTCCCCGAGGTCCCAGGCTGGTCGTCCGGGGTGCTTGTGGGGTTGCGCTCGTCCTCTGCGCCTGCTCCGGCTGCCTCCATGGTGCTTGGGTGTTGGTCAGTTTGTGTGTGGGTGTTTTTTCTACTTTTATGGTGATTATTGACGCCTGCCAGGTGTGTGTTGCAGGCCTGGCGCTGCTTGTCGCTGGTTTCCTCATCGCGCTTTGGCCCATCGCGTGTTTTTTGGTGTTGTGGTTTGTGTTTTTATCTCCATCGTGGTGGTTGTATCGCGGACATTGTCCGCGGTTTCGGCAGACTATCGCTTGCTACTGCTTTGTTGTGAATTCCACGTTGACACGGGGTTATTTTCCCGCAATAGGCTGCGATATTGAAAGTTGGGTTACGCTACTCTTGCGGTAGTTATCGCACGTTCTTGTGAATATACCCCTAAGTTTAATCATTTTTAGAAATTTTTGTGTTGCTACCCTGGCTGTGCTGAGCAGCCAAGCCCAGCACCTAGTCGGCTAGGTAGCTAACTCAGGAGTGGTGGTCACTTCTCAGTCTGTATGCCTTTGCAAAAGAGTTGACATACACAATTCTGAGACCCTGTCCCCTTTCTTCCAGGGTATCTTAAACACTTTAGTTGTCATTTTGTTTAACTTAGTTTTAGATATTTGTGAATCTCAGCAATCATAAACCTTAAAAATTACTGTTGATATAAAGTAACACATTTTGTCGTGAAGGATGCGATCCTCTCGCCTAACTACAGTATATGTTTCAGGCTTCACAAACAGTGGCCATTTGGAAAACATTTACCTTGATGCTTGTCTTGTTCTTTCTAGGTGTCATCTACACTTCTGAATCATTGGAGCTTCATGAACATTAACTACTTGTGAAACATGTATAGTGTGTTTAGGCTAATTTCCTTACTGTAGATAGCTAAAACATTAGGCTTATGTCACGAAGGTCTACAAGACTCAATCTCAGAAGGCTATATAATTGTATGGTATCCTCCTTTAATGTTTCGAAGCCAGTAATGATACTGTTGCTCGACTCAGAAAAAGCATTGATTCTGTGAAATGGGCATTCAATCCTTCACTTAGCTAAAGTGAGCATAGGGTCGACATATCTGACATGGATTCAGCTCCCAATGACGAGAGGAAAGATAAATGGTGCTCTATCTCAGCTACTTCCCTTTGCCCGTTTTCTTTATTCATCTTTGCCTTGACTGTAGTAACACTGGCATGCTGGACCAGATGAGATGCACTGGATTGTGGTATCCACAGGTTTATTTAAATGTATTGGATAAGTGAATTTCTTTATTCACTGATAATATGCTTTCAAAACCGCAGACCCAAACTCTATCATTACTATACAGCTAGACATTGAAGTATTTGATAGATACTCTGGCTTTATGATTAATTGGAACAAATTGGTGCTCTATCCACTGACAGGTTGGTCCCTGCCCACATGTTAGATGGTTCTTTTGAGTAAGGGCCACAAGAGTTTAAATGCTTGGGAAAATGTTATTACTGATGATGTGGACTGTTAGTTGAGGAAAACCCAAAAAAGGTCCTCAACAAATTTTAATCCGGGTTTATTCATTGGCACAAAATCCCCCTTTCAATTTTTGGGCAAGCTACTCTTTATAAAATGATAATTATACCTAAATTGATCTATGCGCTCCAAAATACTCTATTTTGGGTTGCGGAAGACTTTTTCAAGACAATGGAGTCTACCCTAAGGACCCTATTGTTGGATGTAGGATCCCTTCTGATATTGTGGACTGCCTTACAAAGAGGGATATATGATGGAGAGATTGCCCTACCTGATTTACAGCCGTTATGCTGTGCATGGCAGTTGTCAATGATAAATGACTCAATCTTGCTACAGTTCAGGATCCCTCTGTACCATTGATCATATGTGAGGAACGAGCCTTATATGGGGTAAAGATTGGATATACCAACGAGGGCAGTGATATAGATGTGGAAGGCTGCATTGCCGTATTTAAAATGCAAGGGTGTAATCACCAAAATGACCCTCTTTTGCATTTTGCATTGGGGCAAGTTTTTTTTGCTTCTGCTTACATGATAAATGACCCTATAATTTGAATCTCGTTGTTTGGTCCAGGTTTGGAAAACAAAAAATAAGTTAGAAAAATATAGTGGACTCTAAGCCGAAAGGTGGGTGAATCAGGATAACTCAGATTTAAAAAATATATTTGGGTGGTAATGCTAAGAAAGCTTAGATTTCTGACTGTCCCACTTCCCTGCCTGGATAAATTGATACCTCTTTTTCACCACATATCATTGCATCGTGAACTTTACCATGCAATGTTTTACAAACCTACAAGTCTGTTTCAAGATGTACGGTACTCTGGAGTTTGCGGCTTAGAGAAAATTTGGGGTTTTCGCAATGTCTCATTAACTCACTACCATTCTCCTTTAATACAGCAGAATCCCTACTAATAGAGAATAATCCATGTATAAAGAAGGGAACTGAAGGTACTAGAGGAACTGAGAACTGAGGTCGGTATTTTTTCCAACTAAAAATATCTTTCTATAATATGCAAGGTTAAGTCAAGATCTTTTCAGTCTACGGGAGGAGGTGGGGGTAAAGGAATCTGGATCTGGATCTGCATGTATTTTAATTCAGTTTTAACATAAAATCATGTAACAACATTTTGTTTATAATTCTCTTATGATAAGGGTTTTAAAAGAGCTTATGAGTGAAATGAAAAGTGGACCTAAAGACTAAGAGCCTCATTCAAGTGGTCCACAGATTGGCCTGGATTTTTCCCACCCTTGCAGTTATTGACACCGGGACTATTGGCAACTCTTGGCGTTAGGAAATTCCAGGTCATTACAAGTTGAACTCTGAAGGTCTCCTAAAAAATGAGAAATTACAGAGGGAAATTGAAATTCTGGGGCTGGTTCCCCTGAAAATTCCTAATTTTTCCCTGGATTTTCAATCAGACATTTGGCTGCTTTCAGCAGCCGAAACTTCTGTGTGGAAATAAACATATCTGCAGAAACACAGCAGATCCTATCATTCAAATGGGGCCGGTAAATTAAGAGGCCACTCGTAATATGGGCCAATGTGTTTTGGCTGAAATCTGTAACATGGATATACTCTCAATCTATAAATTTTATCCTCTAAATGTTTTTTTTTTTTAAAGTCTTTTTATTTAACAAGCTCATGAAATTACAATTACTACAAGACAAGTGCATACTACAAATGTTCAAGATGTATAGACCTGAATACTGTAGCTCAGGGTTAGTACATCTTTAGCATTGAGACATAATCAAGTTCTAAATGTATTTTTAAGATAGTTTATAAAGAGTTACAATTTATATAATGTCGTAGAAAAACCAGCAAAATGTTGTGCTCGTATAAAAAGATTCGTGTTTTTAATTTTCTGGGGAAGGCACTCTAGTGGATATTTTGGCACCGTGCCCCAGACCGGAGAATTACTTGGACACTATTTTTAGAAGAATGTTGACATTGGAAAAGATTGTTATCATATTTTGTAGCTCAAAATATTTGGCCATGTACGCAGAATCGTAGGCTAGTGCTCTGTTTCACACATATAGCATGCAAGCTCATCATGGTGGACCAAACAATCGGACTTCGTCAAAGACGGGAAGAAGATGGGGAGAGGTGCAGAGAATTTATTTTCTGGAATTTGCTTAATATATGATAAACATTCTAAAAGATCTGCTGAGAAGGTATGAACACCCAGTCTGAACACATGGGTGATATCAGCGAAGAATTTGAATTTTTCTCTACTTTTCTCTTTGGTTTTATGTTTTTTCCCAGTTCTATTCACTATCACTGGAAATGCATTTGGTAGAATCGATGTGCTAGGTTCGTTAGATATATTTCAAAGTATTCCCCCTGCTGTTTGAATATTTTCAAAAAATGCCGCTTTGTGAAATACTTTCAAAAGAACAAAACACATTGATGATTCTTTAGGTCCTTCTGTTCATAGTCGTGTATTACTTCTTGCAGAGGCTCATACATAACCTGTAGAGAGATTGAGCTCCAGACGAAAAGGATTGGTGAGGGAGATAAAATAAACTGAAATAAAATAGGAGTAAGAGAAATAATGAAAAATAAATGGAAACAAGGAAACGAAGAATGGCTAGAGAGGGAAAGAAAATGGAAAGAATGAAATGGCAAGAAGGAAAAAAATGAAAGTGAGAACATAGTGATAGAGAATGAAGAGGAAAATAGGTATGTGAATTAAAGCAAGCGACTACTTCAATACCATCTCTTTCCCACTAAAAATAAGGCAAAAATCCCATGTGTGTACTTAAATGAAAGATGGGGAATTACAGGGTACCATGATGACTATGTTTGTTTATGGTTGAAAAAGATTGGCTTATCCCTGTTTTGGGATGACCCGTCTTCATTGACCCAAGCCTCTAAAAAGGTATAAAAATCTACTTTCTGGCCTACATTCAAAGTAGCATGCTACATGATTCAGCAGGTGGGGCGTTAACAACAAGGTTCCTTTTGTTAAAAAATGTGGCATATTTTGAGCCTTTCTTGGACGAAGTACGCCCTCAACTTGCCAAAACATTATATATGAAATTTAGATATGGCATAATGAACATTAATACAGTTGTAGCAAGTTGGGCCAGTAAACACACTGAAAATATCGATGATTTGTGTACTTTATGTTCAGGTAAAGCCAAAGAAAATGAGTTGCATATTCTTTTCTTCTGTCCTGTATATGCTAAGTCCAGGAAAAAATGGATCAAACCGATTTGTTTAAACCTAGGAATGAGATCATGCAAAGAGGCGGAAAGAATTCTAAAGACTGAAACTGCACAGGTTATTGTCTTTGGCGTTAGTAGATTTCTGCTAGCAGTTAGTTTTTTAAGAGCTAAAGCAGGTCTTAAGCTGTAGTGTATTGTCCGTATTTTCTCGGAATCTTTGAAACAATATAGTTGTCCTTAATGAAAAGACGCAGGGAATTGTACTGTACTATTTATTAGTAGATACAAAGTTATTAATTGTCTTACATTTTAATAATACTGGAGTTTCTTAAAATGGACGTGGAATACAAGCCTAATACCATGAGTTTTCCTCTTTTTAATCATTGATGCCTTTTTAGCATATTTATATTAGTATTTATGTTTTAACATAGTAGGGACATACAGACCCCTTTCCATTGTATCTCTTTGTATAAATTGATCACATAGGGGCACATTACGATGGCGGGCGGAAGCACAACCGCCGTGCTGGCGGATGCAAAAACCACCAGTTACCGCCGGCACGCAGCAGTCCACACGCCCGCCCAATTACGATGCGAAAAGCAGGCCAAACACCGCCGGCAAGCCAGCAACACCGTCCGCCATCAAAGTGCGCCCGCACACGTAGCGGCGCAGCACAACTGACACACACCGTCCGACGAAACACGTCCCGCCCGGCGCATAAATTACGATGCCGCAAACAAACGGCTCCCACGGCAAAGAGACACCGCACGTGAAAGAGAGGCGGAAACACGGACGCAGAGCACGGACAACGAAGAAGCGGCACCCCGGGCATGAATCCAGCACTGCAGGCCCTTCCCATGCTTCTGCTGATGCACCACCAAGGACGCAACGTACCGCGGAGACGCAGGTAGGCACACACACAACAAGTGCACGCAAACAGCGCACACAGTGCAAGGGCGGAAAAAGCGGACAACCCCCCACCAGCGCGTGCACACCACACATCCACAATTGCATCCACATATGACACACAGGCCAAATCCTAACATCGCGGAACACATGTGTACACACCACCTGGGACTAGGAACCAACCACCTCGTCACGGCCCCAAAGCGCCGATGACGCCGCCACACATGCGCACAACGCAGAGGCCAACCGCAGCGCCATGCATGCGTCGCACACAGACACAGGGACACAACCAAGCAGCACACACATCAGCCCCACCCCGAACGCACATGACACGTGACAGGCCGGCCACAGACATGTCCCCAACGCCCAATACACGGACAACACCCAACGCCACACAACCGACGCACACATGTCAGTGAAGACACGCAACTGCAGGACACACCCCAGTGTAACAAACATGGCGTAGCACACAGCGGCGGCAACACCAACTAGGAGAAGCAGGGCCCCTTCGGGAAGAGGAACGCCAGTACCACACTGAAAAACCCATACCACCCTGCACATATGAACAAGACATATGAAAAGGAACACCAAAGAGCCCGGGGACCGACAACAGGTGGCCCAAGAATAACATCCACACACAAGGCCCAACGCAGAGCGGAAAGGCAGGCTGCCGCCCACACAAGGGAGAGCAGACAGCACTGAATGACCTTCCATTCCAACTCCGAAACCACAGCCCTACGACAGAAGCCGGTGAATACAGCCATTGTCCAAGAATAGACTAACACAGGCATGCCGAGGAGACCGACCACAGGGCAGATAGCGCATATCACAGAAGCACACAACGGACGGGGAAGAAAGAAGAAAACACTCCCCCATGTCGGCCACATGCAAGTTAATTGGAAGGAGTCACACAGCACTGACCTTGAACTGTCTGAGAAGCATGTGGGAAGAGGGCCCGTGTCCTCCAAACAAGCCAACAGAACACAAGTCCTGTCTCCCTACGACTACACAGAGCTCACAGCAACCCCGGAGCGTGCACATTGCAGACTGCACACACAGCCGGAGCACGCCACCTCAACGAACCGCTGCGAAATGGCAACCGCAACACACCTACCCAACTACGCCGAACAGCTCAAGCTGTACAAAACCAACACGATACATACATTGGGATGCGATCTCCTGTCCCTGCTGAACGTAAGTTACCGACTGACTTACCGCATCACATTGTTCAGCTGCGTCATGCCCGTCTTCTACTGTCGGAGGTGTCCCTACCAGCATCCCGTCGAGATATGCCTCTCCAACCCGGCATGTCTGAAGGCGGACCTGCTACCACTACTCCTCCCTCTGGACGCACACGACAGGGCCTGCTCTGCCTATGGGGGCATGGCGTATGTGGCCAACATCGCACCCGCACTGAAATGGAACCACTGTGCCTCCACACGACGGATCATCGAGAACAGCTACATCGAATGTCACCCAGCATGCCCCATCATGGTCCTCCAAGGGACAACCTACGAACAACACCTTGACAGCCACCATCCGCTTCATTGGCTGGCAAACATGTACACCACCAATGACATGGAAGCCCTGCTGGACGGCATCGCATACCTGACAACCTGTAAATACGTCGGACCACAACGCAGGTTCCCCGAGTGACCTATGAAGTCCAACCCCGCACCCATGCTCAGCTTCCGCACGGACTGGCCAGTCACCACCACAACAGCCATACCAAACGACCGGCAACTGTAACCACACCATCAACGACATCGCCATGACATCGGATATGACCGGGACATGCACACTGTTCCCCATCACATCCAGGAACACCGCATGCATCGTGGGAGGCAGTGGCATGGGCTCTGTGTATCGCACCCACATGGACGGAACTGCACGAACAACCAGGACACGACATGGATCCAGCGCACATGGACACACACACCGCTCAGTGGACATGAATAGGTCGCCTGGAGTCTGTGGGTGCTGCACCCCTCCCACCCCCGCCCCGGGAATCCCATACCAGGACCTTTGCATGGACGACAAGTGCATACAACAACAACACGACCCCAGTGACTGTGACATGTCCAGTAACCACCACAGTGCAACAACAAGTGGCACGCCGCTGCATGCACGCAAGCACATGCCCTGATGTCATCTCACATGCACGCGTGCATGAGGAACAACCGCAGCAAACCTGTCACATGGAACTGAGATGGACTGTGCCCATGATGCCGAGCGGTCTGGTAGGCTACATGTATACCGTCTGTGTCAAAGTCCGCAGCTCCGCAGCTATACGTAAATGTACATTAGCACAGCCTTGGCCAAGCAGATGTAACCCCACACCCTATCCCATTTGTAATCATGCTCAGTATATCCTCAACATGTATTCCGCTGCCAGTAGTGTCCACTATACTGCATCACAGAGGACAGAAGACTCAATATAATGTTTGAAACCAAAACTGTCTCCGCTGACTCATTTCACAAGTACGAATGAGAGAGGATGAGAGTATGTGAAGTACACGGCAGTCGTGACATGACCATGTAGTCCACTGGTATTGGATGTCAACGCAAATGAGTAGCACTACTGTGGAAGACACACATGTGTCGTGTGAAGTCGTATGGACGCAGTGCTCAGGTGGGTGGGTGCGACGGGTAGATGCGCACATGCCAAGTTGGAGCACGCCGTGTTGGGAGGGGTCATGAACAGTACACCACCGCTTCCCTGGGCATTGTGAGAGGACACCTGTCGGGGGGAGTGAACACGTGTGTGCACAGCAGCCGGGCACACGTACAAAGCGGTACCAGGCGCACCTCAGCCCACCCTCTGTGGACAAGCTGGATCCTGTTGTGCGCCCGCCATGCCCCTTGACAAGGCACACACAGCCCCAGTCGACCAGGTGTAACCCCAACATAGTCAATCCGCACAGGCGATACAGGGCACGGGATGGCAGTGGAGCATGGTGTGTGAGAGGTCTCCTCGCGCTCCTCCTGGTCATATCACGCAGGCAATAGAACCTCAACGTCTAGCATGGCACAAGTCAGATGGAAGTGTAGGGGGACGCACCACAGCACGAGCAGCACTGACGTCACGGGAGGTGGCTCGCACCATCCCATCCATTGCCCATCATACCAACCACGACACATGCCATTGCGACTAAGTGCAAGCGCGTGCGCCACCACCCCCGAGCCCTCCCCAGAGAGGCCAAAGAGTGAATGTGTGGGCCAACAGCCACAGACGGACGCGGCCTGGCCGCAAGGGCAGCCACAGCCACTGGGTGTCGCAGGTGGCGGATCCGGAAGGCGAAGACTGTGATGCATAGTCCATGCAGGCCGGGTCTCCATTTGGGGCACCACGCAGGTGGACGGCGTCCCGCCACACATCATACCCTGAGACAGCCCACTCGTGCAACTGGACCCACACATACACTCCTTGCCCTCTCTGGTGCGAGCTTGGGGCTGCCTGTGCAAGCGCTAGCCTCGCAGGTGAGCATGCATATTGGGGGGCGAGGGGAGGACATGAGGGCTGGGGCGAAGATGACTGTATCACTGTCAGTTAGTACAAGGGATGACCCAGATGTGGAAAGGAAGAGACGTGTCCCGTGTGTACTGCAACTAGTCGCCAATCCAACTACCCCCCATGTCCGGAATGTAAGCCCGCACCTAGGCCCGCCCATCCGCCACATCGAACATACCACCAGCACGACAACCTTCCCATTCGAAACACTGACTGGGGGTGGCGACCAGTGAACAATCATGTGTAGCCTACCCACGCGTACATGTGGGCCCTCCATGATCCATGTCACCTGCGGCAAAGACATGACATGCGCAATGAGGGAAGTGAGGAGAGCTGTCCGCCCCACGCGCAGAAGGTGCATCAGCTCCACAGACCCAGCAGCGAGTCCAGCAGGGGTCACATGTGCAGGGGCAGCTGTGCCTGGTGTGAAGGCACATGCATATAGACAGCACATCGACCAATGTGTAGTCTGCCCACATCCACAGTCCATCATCATGCGGACATAGGAATTGAACACAGGGCAACACATCTTAGTTGGTGCACCCACCGTGACCAACAATGCGCAATCATCGACGTACCCGCCCTGTGCATGGCCCCCCACCCAACGGAGGCACATCCAGTGCCACCATCCCACACACACAAGCCTTCCACGGAACATGCTGTGTCCAATGGTCAGTACAGAGTCAGCGCCCATCTGGTGGATCCTGAACAGGAGACACATGCACACACATGCCAGCTCCCACTATGTACGTCTGCCACCTGGCACGTGCAATGTAACCTCTCACCTGTGACGTGTGACTGCAAGCACACAGCCGTCTTGGCATGGGGCTGTCAATGTGGACACCAGTCAATGTTTCGGGAGCTGTGATCCGTACAGTGCTGTACATAGGGTGCAGTGCTGACACCTACTACTGTCTCATATCCCCTCGTGCCACAGGTCCCACTTGTATTGGCCGCTCAGCCCGTGCCCACATCGTCGTCGTCGTGTGCCATACTCATCCAGCCTCGGAAGCAGTTCCATGCTCAGCAGACACTCATGTTGCCGTGGCGTTGCCGCTTGACGAATATGCAGTCAGTCCCCATCAGCACGCCCCGCAAGTCATTGGGGCCTAGATCACCATGTGCATGCACATGGCAGTGGTATGTCTCACTTGCCATTGCCATTGTTGGGAGACCTGTGTAAGTGTATTGTGGCCGTGCCGTCCCAGCTTGACAGCTGGGCTGTGGCTCATGTGCTTGCTCAGTCATGTCAGTGATGTGTATGCGAAATTGCTATGTGCCGTGTTGCTTTGACATGTGTCCTCTGCCATTTAACCCAGGCGGAGACCGAACATTGACCGCCCATACCAATTGCTGGCGGACATGGACGATACAGAGGTAATCAGGAAGTTTCGGCTGGACAGGCCAACTCTGCATCGACTGTGTGCCATGTTAGAGCCCCATCTCCGTCCCCGCAGGGTGTATCCGACTGCTGTCACTCCCACGGCTAAGGTGATGGCCGCCATGCATTTCTTCGCCACTGGGTCATTCCAGCACACAGTGGGCAGTGGAGGAGGGATGTCCCAGCCCATGTTCAGCAAGGTGCTGAGGGATGTACTGGCAGCCATGATGCTGTACCGGAACAGGTACATCCGCTTCCCCAGGGCTCGTGAATTGGCGGCAGTGAAGGGTGCATTCTATGCCCTTGGCAGAATCCCACACGTCGTGGGAGCCATTGACTGCACACATGTTGGCCTTGTTCCTCCACAGGCCACTGAGCACCTGTACCGCAACAGGAAGCACACGCACTCCCTGAATGTGCAAGTGGTGTGCCTTGCGGACATGGTGATCACCCACGTGTGTGCCAAGTTTCCAGGCTCGGCACATGACGCACACATAATGCGCAACAGCATCTTGCCACGACTGATGGCCAATCTGCAACAGGATCGTGGCTGTATTGTCGGTGAGTATGTGGAGTGGTGTAGCGTGCTGGTTGTGCGATGCTGTCCCCTGTCCAGTTGGAATAGCAACGGTTCTCTGTGTCCCTCACACCCAGGTGACTCTGCGTATCCGAATGGGGCATGGCTGCTCAGTCCATTGAGGAATCCTCGCACCCCAGCAGACGATCGATACAATGAGGCACATGGGAGGACCAGACGTGTGGTCGAGCGTACCTTTGGCCTCCTCAAGTCCAGGTTCAGGTGCCTGGACCGCACCGGGGGTGCGCTGGCGTACTCCCCACAGAAGGTGTGCCAGATAGTGGTGGCGTGCTGCTTGCTGCACAATCTGGCCATTCGGAAGCAGATCCCCCTCATTGTGGATGACGGAGATCAACCAGGGCCCCAGCCCGCAGACCAGGACAGCTCGAGTGAGGTGGACAGCGGAGAGGAGGAAGCTGGGAATGTGCGGCAGCAGCTCATCGCCCGCTACTTCACTTGACGGTGAGTGTCCATGTACGACGGATGATGTGTCTGTATCTGTGCAGGTGTGTGTGTGCTGTGTCAGGGTGGCCGTATGTTCACTGCGTGCAGTGTGTCAACGCTCCATGGCCAGGGTAGTATGCCACTGTTGGTGACTGTGGCATTGTGCCCTATTGCTCTGTGCGATGTGTGTACATTGCTTGTAGTTGTTGACATGTACTGTGTGATGGGTGTGTGACACACTCATTGAATGTGCTCCTGTTCTGTCTCCCACCCCTAGGTCCCTACAGGCCCTCCGGATTCCATTGCCATGCCACGCATCAGGTGCCTTTCCGCCCAAGGTGGCCGTTGTATTCCGTACAAATAAAACACAGGGCACAAACAGCAGTTAGTGAAAAAGGTGCATTTATTACAAACTGTGACATGTGATTGTGTGTAAGGTGATGACAAAAGTGGTGCGTGCAGTGACAATGAGCTGTCGGTCATGGCTGCGTGATGATCAGGGTGTACCCACTGGTTCTATGTCCATAGTCCAACACACACATGCCATCCAGATGGCTGTGTGGAGTGGGATCGTAGAGCAAGTCAATGCAGTGGCTGGTCAAGGAAGGCTGGCGGAAGGCTGGCTGGCTGCCTCACTTGCGACTGGAGCGTGCGAAGTCCTCCCGGGAGATCTGTTTCCTCTTCGGACGGCCCCTTCCACATTTGGGAGGGGGGTGTGTGGTGGCGACCTGCTGGTGGTGGGTGAGGTGTGCTCACTGGCTGTGGACGCAGGGGAAGTGGACACTGCTGCCCGACCCTGCGCCCTAGCAGGTGGTGGCGGAGGTGGTGTTGCTGGCCTTGCCTGTGACCCCACCGCCACCACCAGCTGGCCCATGAGGTCCACGAGTTGGTCCATACGGGACACGAATTGGCCCATATGGGCGTCCATGGACCTCAGCACCCCCAGCACCTCCCGCGTGTCAGTAGCAGACCTGGCCCATTGTCCTTGGGCCTCTTCATAGGCCCCAAGGACTCTGGCCATTTGAGGCAGGGCATGGCTCCCAGGGGAGGCTGGCGTTTCCCTGACCCTGCTCCTCCTACCAGTCCTGCTGCCACCGGCCTGCCCACTAGCCACATTGCACACCACGGTCCTCGCTGTGGCTCCCAGGGTGGATCCAGTCGGCCGGGCCACCACCTGCGCTGGGGCTGGTGCCAGCGAAGACGTGGTGGTGGCGGCGGCGGTGGTGGTCGGTGCGGCGATGGTGGCGGTTGCGGCAGTGGTAGTGGCCGCAATGACCGTGGGTGTGGCCGCAACGACAGTGGCAGCAGGGGACTGGGACTGTTCAGCATCCCTGGATGATGGGTTGGTGGGTAGGAGGGGTCCTGGGGAGCGGCTGGGCCCTGCCACGCCAGATGGGCCAGCTTGGTGGTCCGTGTCCGAAGAGGAGGACAGATCCTCCAGATCCGTGTGTCCTCGTTGGGGGCTTGTGGGCTGGCTGTGCTGGCTGCTGTCTCCATCCCCAGCATCCGGCAGTTCGTCACCTGTGGAGAGAATGAGATTTGTTATTGTGTTGCACCTGGCGAAGTATGTATTAGTCGTCTGACATTGGCAGTTCGTGCAATCTCGTACATGGGTTTCCCGGAGGCGAGTGTGTGGCTGTGGCATCTGTAGTTGTGTGTGCTAGGCAATGGGACTGTGTGCTGTGCACATGTGGCATGGGACGGATTGGCCATGCCGATGGGTGTGTTGCTGTGCCCCTACTCATTGTGACTCTGGTGTATGCGGGCTCCTGGCCCATCCTGGGTCTGGTTTGTACTTTGCTTTTGGAGTTCATATGGAACGCTTAGGAACGCATATGGCAACATGGGGGCCATGCCCCAGATTCGCATTTGGGAGGGGATATGCTTTTGGGGTTCAAATGGAACGCTTAGGAACGCATATGGCAACATGGGGGCCATGCCCCAGATTCGCATTTGGGAGGGGATATGCTTTTGGGGTTCAAATGGAACGCTTAGGAACGCATATGGCAACATGGGGGCCATGCCCCAGATTCGCATTTGGGAGGGGATATGCTTTTGGGGTACATGCTGTGAGCCATGGGTGCCGAACGTGACATGTGTTGTGGCAGCATGACAGTGCATGGTCTGAGGTGTGTGCATGCCTGACATGCCCTGCATATTTGCTGTCTGTTGTGATTACTGGACATGGCATTGGACGCATCGTTATGAGTGAGTGATAGTTGTGTGCCAGCCAACGTATTGCAGTTGTCCCATCTCCTTGGTGTGCGTGCTGCCCTGTGCCATGTGCATCACTGCAGTGCTCGGGGGGGTGTGGCCCATGTTGTGTGTTGTTGCTCACAGTGTGTCGTGCGCTTAATTGACTTCTGGCACATGGTTGGTCATGGGCATGTGTCTTAGCGTGACTGCTGTATGTGTGGCAGCTGTGCGGATGACATGCCTTTCATAAGACTGGGGCTGACGGATGGGATGGATGGTATGTTGTATGTGCATGGTGTGTCTGTGAGTTTGATGGGTTCAGTGGTGTTCGTGTGCATTTATGTTGTTCCGCTCTGTTGCGTCTAGTGTTGTTTGTCTTACATAGGCGTAGTTGTGGGGTGTGGGGTTGACAGGCAGTGGGGGCTACATGGACAGGACTTCAATGGTGTTTCGGTTGTGTGTGATGAGTTGCACAGTGGCTGCCGTGTGGGACTATATTCAGTGTGGCTTGTGCATGCAGACGTGGCTCCTTGGGTGTTGCTATGTCTGTGATGGGTCATGTGGGGTGTGAGTCTGTTGTTCATGTCCGTGTGCACATTGTTCACTTGTTCGTGACGGTGGGCGGTGCTGCGTGTTCGTCTGCTACGTGACATGTCCCATGTGTTGGTCGTGTTATGGTCCTCATGCCTCCAGTAATCCAGCCCTGTCCAGTTTCCCACCTGCAAGTTGTTCGTGCGTGCACTGTACTGGATGCCACATGGCTCTAAGCGGGGGGTGCTCCATGTTGCAGGTCTGTGGGGGTGGGGGGTGTTGTGGGTCGTGGGGGTGGCTGTACACCCACTGACACCGATTGCTGTGGACCGTGATGTCTGCCTTTCGGCTGTCGTTGTGCACTGCGGTGGCTGACACGTGGCTGTGGGGTGTGGGGGATGCTCCTCCTTGCTGTGCTGTGGGACTGGGGCCTGGTGTGTGTTGTACTTGGGCTGTCCACCGTCCCACCCACTGCACTTTGTGTTCCTGCCACTTACCTGTTACTTGTCGGTTAGTGCAGCTGTGGCGGACACATGGGTGTGGTGGGTGCTCGTTGTGGCGCTTCTGGCATATTTGGGGACCTGTTGGTGGTTACGTGGCTGGCTTAGTGTACACATGTCCCCACGCATCTTACAGTTGTTCGGTTTGGGCTGTGTGTGGTAGTGTCTGTTGCATGTGCGTGTGATGTGTTGTGTATTGTGTGCTGGACATGGGGGTGTTTGTCCCTGGGAGCTGTGGCATGGTAGTTGCGCATGTGAGTACATAGCGGTGTGCTGGTATACATTAGTTTGTACTTACCAGCCTCCACTCCCCCTGCTAATCCGGCGAGGATCTCCGGATGGATTACGACTCGCACCTTCTCCTCCCACGCTTTGAAGGTCTTAAAGAGCGCGGGATTCCCTCCGCCAGTGACGGCAGCCAGCTCTCTGTTTTTGCCCTCCTTCTTCTTGACCAGGCTCTTTACGTCATTCCAACGTTTGTTAATCTCGACTCTGTTTCTGGGCAGGGTCCCGACTGCATTGACCTGGTCTACGATCCGGTTCCACATTCTGTTTCTGGTGGCTAGTGGTGTGTGCTGGACCATGTTCCCATAGATTTGTGGGTACACCTTGATGATCGTCAAGCTCCATGGGCGTGAACTTGGGCATCCTTTGTGGTGCCATGGTGTTTGTGGTGCTGGTGCGGTGTGTGTTGTGTAATGTGCAGGGGGTTTGTGGTGCCGGGGTGTGGTGGTGGTGGTGGTGGTGGTGGTGGTGGTGGTTGTGATGTGTGCGTTTCTGTGGTGTGCTGCTGTCCTTGCTGTGTCACTGTGTCCTCTCCTCTCCTCTCTGGTTTGCAATGTAGCAAGGGGTTGTGGTCTGTGGGAGTGCTGCTTTTGTACTCACCTATGTGGGTGTGTCCTCATGGTCTGTTGTTTTCAGGTGTGTTGTGTCTGGGGTTCTGGCCTTTGTATTTTTTGTTTGTCCGGGGGTGTTTTCGGGATGTGTACTGTGCTTGTGTATTTGTGCGTGCCTTGCTGTGTGGACTTGTTGGCCATGTTGTGTGCTATTGGTTTTGTGTGCGGAGGGTTTCTGTGCAGGTACGTTGGCGCCATGGCTTCTGCCGTGTCGATTCTCATCGGCGTTGTTTGCGCTGGCGGGCGGTATATTTGTGGTTTTTCCGCGCTCATGGCGGTGCGATCGTAATTTCACGTGCGGTGTGTCGGCCGTGTGGGCGGGCGGTTTTGTGTTGTCGTGCGTGTTTCCGTCCGTGGCGGGCGGTTTGACTCAGACTCGGACGATGGCGGGCGGTATTTTGTGTGATTTTTCGCCGATGGCGGTTTTCGGTTTGTGTAATCATAATGGCGTGGTCGGTGTTCAGGCGGTGTGTGCGGGCGGATTTTTGCCGCTTCCATGCCTGGCGGATTTATTTACGCCGGGTATCGTAATGGGCCCCATAGTTTTTTATTTGGACTATTTGTATTTGTATTCAAAATTGTACGTATTTTTATGCATCTTTTATGATTTAAAAGAACCGAAATAAAGATTTTGAAATGAAATGAAATGACTATCTCAGCACTGTCAGCTCCATCTGACACAAGTACAGGAATGATTCATATTTTGAAAACTTTACTAAAATGCAAGCCTGGCTTCAGTACCTAACCCAAGTTAGTCTCAAAGAGAAAGTTGAAAAATAGACATGGAAGAAACTGTTCAAGTGTGGTTCAGATCTGAAGATATCATGGAGTGGTTAGATATATTAATCAAACAAATCATGGACTGGCAGCAATCATAGGAGGCAGACATCACTGAAATGACATGTTTACAGCTATACAAAAGATTTATTGTGTCCTTTAACCCATGGGTCTCCAGTCAAGTTGGCCTTACGAGTAACCATCCCTACTAAATGAGCAAGAAAGATCCTGTCCCTGCATTCTACTGTGAAATGCACTCACCAGAGTAACAGTCTTGTTTCAGAAAGCAAGACTGTTACTCTGGTGCTGATAGACATGACATAAAAATTAGACACAACTTTTACAAGATATGTATCAAATGAAACAAGCGAGAATTCTGGCAGCTTATTTTGGAAATTCTGTGTGGCGCTGAAGAAAAGAAGAGGCCAATAGATCCTGGCAGATTATATGTAAAGATGTCATCACTATTCTAACTATTCTGTGTGAAGCTTAAATTACTGAAGATACCTGGATACACCCCTGCACTTAAAGCAACACTCATTGGAGCATCCAGATATACCATATGGCCTGGGTGACATACCCAGGTATGACACCTGCCCGTGGCTAACTAAAGAAGTGATTCAATTGAGTGTTAGTAAGCCAGCCAAAGGGGAAGATAATTGAGGCAACATCTTCCCAGTACAACTCTGGGAGCTCCATTAAGACTCGTGGGAAAAACTAACGCTACCAATATTACAACCAGAGAAATTCTCGAAATCATTTAAATTTAAAGCAATTATATCTATTTATATTAAACAGACAGAAAGGGCCTGGCTTCATATGGACCTATAAACCTGCTGGATTTGGACTGCAGAATTTCTTTGTAGAAGAATTCCTCACCTAACCAGGGAGGCTTTAGGGTTGGTCTCTCCACAAATGAGCAAACGCTCACATTACACTATCATATCCACAAATTTACAAAAATGAAATGAAAGCAACTTAGGACAACATTGATGAAGCATACTCTACGTTATCATCAAAGCATTTCTTTGTAAAAGAGGAGTCAAGTAAGGAAGACTGTTGGCTCCAGCACTTTTTAACCTCTATTTTAATGATTTGCTTAATGCCATGTTGAAGGCAATGTTTGAGCCCTATTCATTAAAAATCATTATATTCATCAAAATGCCAGGCATAATTATTAAATTATTAAATAGGTTCCTAGCTTCAGCTCATATTTATGTTTCCTGCAGTAATAAAGTTATGGTATGGTAGAGGTATTTAGCGCCTACTATCCCTGATGAGATGATGAAGCGGTTGTTGGCTGCTATTCTGTGGGAGCCCAGTGTAAGTTATTTAGTCAACTATCAGGGTTTAGTTAGTCATGTTCTTTTCACTCACTATTGTAGCATTGTGGGAGATTTCACATGTGATGTTAATTTCATGTGTTCAAATTTATGGAATGTTTCACTCTATTAGTAATAATGTGATGAATAAAAACGTTGTCATGATATTTGTGGTTGTGTTGTCATGCCATTCATTTATAGTATTTACACCATTATTTGTAGATAGAATCTGTGATTCATAACAACATAAAGTGACACGCAAGGGTGATGCAGGATGTAAATATACAGTAATGATTAACAAGTTATTAAATGGTTGCAACTTTTCATCCTGGTGAAAATATATCCCTTTTGTTGTTAATGTTAATGTTAATGTTAAAATCACTTATAAAGCGCAAACTGATACCCAAGGGTGTCCTGGCGCTGCCTACAATTCTCCAAATGAAGCATACAAAAGAGACCAAGGTTACACGTCAAAAAGCCAGGTTTTTCTGTTCAAATCTTTTTTTATTATCAAAAGAGAACCAGAGGGATTTTCCTCGTATACACAGCGTGTCGCCTACAACCCTGTGAGGGGCCGGCCGCGCAAGTCAAGCAGGCATGTAGAATGTAGGTGGATTTCATCAGATTAGACATTACACAGCAAGTCGCCTACAACCCGTTTCGGGCCGGCCGCATAGCAGAGTAGACACAACTTTGAAGTTCGGGCGTGAGGAGCCTTCATTTAAAAAGAGCGGGTAAAACAAACTCAACATGGGTAAAAAAAAAAGAGAAAGGCGAGCATGAAGAAATAGACAGAGGACGGATAGGCGACAAGAAGTCTTAGAGAGGGGAAAAGATGGTGAAGAGAAGGACACCAGACCGGAAGGGGTGGGGGCGAATAGAAAGGTAAAGGGAGAGAGAGCCGAGGCGACTATCAAGTCCGAATGACTTGGCCAAGGACAATAGTGGGGAGGGGGCGGGTGGATGAGTGTGTCAACATGGGGTCTGAGAGGGGCGCGCAGGGTGTCTTTCAAGGTCCGGGGGGTACACAGCGTCATCAAAGAAGCGTAGGGCCCGCAGCTTTGGGGGCTGGAGACGGGCGTGCTCCAGTCTACAGAGGTAGGTGACAAGTGGCTGCCATATTTTGGTGAAGTAGTTGTCGCGAAACTGCAGGCGCGCGGTGAGCAACCCCATGGTCACAGTATGCCACAGTCGCGTGAACCAGACATTGATGGGAGGGGTCTCTGCCTTCTTCCAATATAGTGCGATAAGTTGTTTAGCTGCGCCTAGCATGTGGAGGGCGATATGCCAGTCGCTACGGGTTAGCGCGCGCAGATTGGCAGGCTTAAGGCCTAGGAGAACTGTAGCTGGAGTATCAGGCAGGGGGAAGCCAAGCACCGCTTTGATATGGCTAAGGACCTCTTTCCAGTATAGGGTCAGGAGCGGGCAACCCCACCAGACATGAAAACATGAAGACATGAAAAAAGTCGCGCGGGGAGCTCGAGCATCGCCAACACAGAGGGGAGGTGGCGGGAAACATCTTGTGCAGTCTAAGGGGGGTATAGTACCACTGAGTCATAACCTTATACGCGGTTTCCCGTTGGGAAATGCAGCGGTATACTTTCGGGATGTCTCGCCACAGATGGTCCCATTGGGCAGCCGCGATTTCAGAAGAGGTGTCCAGTTGCCATTGACGTTGGTATGGGTGGGGAGCCACGAGTGGGAGATGTTGCAAGACATGATATGTCCGGGATATTAGCCCCTTAGAGTCGTCAAAGGAGCGTACTAAGCGCTCAAAGGGGGTGACTCCTGTAAAGAAGACGCGTGTACCCAGTGACGGAGCTGTATGTATTGCAGTCTGGCTCCCTCCGGGAGTTGGAACTCTTCTTTACAGTGGTCAAAGGATTTAAATGTATCGCCCAGAAATAGATCTCTGATCGTTCTGCATCCGCCCTCCAGCCATTCAGAGTAAGTTTGGGGATGAACAGCCGACGGGAACTGTGAGTTCCCGGCGATGGGGGTGTGAGGGGATGGAAAAGTGGTAAGACCCTTAGATACGGCTATTTTGTCCCAAATGTCAAGTACTGTCTTGGTGGGGAGGGCCATGTAAGCACTACGAGAGCGTGAAGTCCGGGGCAACCAGGGGAGGTCCCAGATGGACCTCCCAGTCACTGCTCTGTCCATGTGGAACCAGACCTTTTCGCTCTCCCACGCCATCCATTCAAAGATGAAGCGGAGATGTGAGGCCCAATAGTACTCCAGCAAGTTAGGACAGGCAAGCCCACCCCGATCCCGAGGAAGCATAAGAATTTTGTTGGAGAACCGCGGCCTGCGCCCACCCCAGATGAAGTTAGTGATTTCGCGTTGGAGACTTTGAATCTGGTGTTGTGGGATAGGAGTAGGGAGACATTGGAATAAATATAAAACTTTAGGGAGCACCGACATTTTGATTGCATGCAGGCGGCCCAGCCAAGAGAGCGTAAGGGGCTTCCAAGCCCGCAGATCCTCCAGGACCGCCCTCCTGCAGTCCTGCCAGTTGATCTGAGACCATGTGGCGAGTGTGGGAGTTATTTGGAGCCCCAGATATCGAATGGAGTCAGTAGCCCACTGATAGGGGACAAGAGACTGAAGTGTAGGAATTTCATCCTTCGGGATCGTGAGGTTCAGAGCCCAGGACTTCTCGTGGTTAATTTTAAGGCCAGATGCCAATTCAAAGGACCGCAGCAGGGAGAGGAGGGCCGGGAGGGAAGTGTGCGGGCGGGAGAGTGTGAGAATCAGGTCATCTGCGAAGAGAGCCACTTTGTGTTGCTGGACTCCAAGGGGGATGCCATGAATGTCAGGGGCCTGTCGAATCATTACAGCCAGGGGTTCCACCACCAGGGCGAACAACAGGGGGGAAAGAGGACATCCCTGCCGCGTGCCCCTATGTATGAATATGGGATTCGTGAGTTGACCATTGACCCGCACTCGGGCCTGCGGGGAGAGATAGGGGGCCATGATCCGAGCTATCATCAACGGGCCCAATCCAATTTTATGGAGGACTGCCTGGAGAAAGGTCCAATCCACCCGATCGAATGCTTTCTCCGCGTCGAGCGATAGCAGACAGGCAGGTATGTTCCAGTGGTGGGCCTTCCCTACTAGGTGGGCAATACGACGCACGTTGTCCGCGCCCTGGCGGTGGCGGATAAAGCCAACCTGGTCGGGTTCAATAAGGCCAGGTAGGTGGGGATCAAGTCGCTTAGCTAATATTTTAGTATACATTTTGAGATCTGTATTCAAAAGGGCTATGGGACGAAACGAAGAGCAAAGAGTAGGATCTTTCCCGGGCTTGGGAATGAGGGCAATTTCCGCCGTCCCCATAGAGGGAGATGGTCCGATAGTGTCGGTGAAAGAGTTAAAAAGACGTATTAGGTGTGGTTGAAGCTGTGGCAGGAAGATGCGATAAAAGGAGAGGGGGAGGCCGTCCGGGCCCGGAGATTTTCCAAGGGGGAGGTCTTTCAGGACACTCACAAGCTCTTCCCGGGTAAGTGGATCCTCCAGTTTTTGAGCATGGCCTTGACTGATCGGTGTCCAGGTGCACTCATTCAGGATAGCTTGTACCTGGTCTGGAGGGGGTGTGGCTTTGGCATAAAGCGACGAGTAGTATGCATGGAAGGCGTCTTGTTTGGACACCTCAGTAGTAGCCCGCGTGCCATCGCCACACTGGATGTTGGCTATGTGCGCCCTGGCTGCCCTTGCCCGCAGGCGTCTAGCCAGCACCTCCCCCACCTTGTCGCCCCCTTCGTAGTAACGCTGCTTCAATGCCAGGAGAGCCCATTCTGCTTTATTGGTTTTGAGGGCGCGCAGTTGCCCTCGCAGAGCTGCCAGGCGCCGCTTATGCGCGAGTAAGGGGCGCTCCTGGTCCTGTTGTTCAAGAGCCTTTATGTCTTTTGTTAGGTTATCTTCCAGAAGGCGTGCTTCTCGTGCCCATGCAATCGCAAGAGAGGTGATATGTCCGCGAATCGTGGCCTTGAAGGCGTCCCATACTACAGGGAAGGGAGTTTCAGGTATGTCGTTGGTTTCAAAGTAAGATTCAATGGCGGCGCGAAGCTCCGCCACATCTACTGGGTCTCGGAGGATATGCGGGGGGAGGCGCCAGCGAGGCGCCCGCGGAGCCCGCGTGGCCCGGTCCCGCAGAAGAAGTTCCACATGGGCATGGTCAGAGACAGATATGTCGGACATTGAAGCCGACAGCGTCTCGCCGATCAGGGCGTGAGAAATGAAAATGTGGTCGATACGCGAATATGAACGGTGCACGTGCGAGTAATAAGAATAGCCGCGATCGTCGGGGGAGTGATAGCGCCAGGAATCTAGCATGCCAAGGTCGGACAGCCGTCTCCTGAGGGAAGAGGACATAGCCCCTGCCCCGTGGAAGGAACCATCGCTGCGATCTATAGCAGCGTCCCACACCATGTTGAAATCGCCCCCTATGATAAGTGAGGGGTCCGCCTGTGGCACATGATCTCTCAGGAGCGCCCGGAGGTAGAGGTTCTGCGCCTGGTTAGGTGCATATACATTGCATAGAGTGAGGGACCAATGGCTGATCTTGACCCCAACCTTGACAAAGCGACCGTCTTGGCTGCGAAATACCTTGGAATCCCCTGTCGGATGCCAGATCTACAGAGTATCGCCACTCCAGCTGTTTTAGTGGGGGCCGTGGCCCAAAATTGAAGAGGATATCGAGGGTGGGCCATACGGGGGACGTCTGTTTTCACCAGGTGAGTCTCCTGTAGGAGGATTACGTCTGGATTGTGTTGCAGGAGATAACGCCATATCTGGTGTCGCTTATTGGGAGAGTTGAGTCCCTTAACGTTAAGGGACAGGATTTTCAAGTAGGGGACGGTAGCCATGGTTGGGCGGAGGTCGTGGGCAAGCCATTACGCCATGGTAGGGAGCAGAGCGGCGTAGCAGAGCGCAGAGACAGGGGTATGTCGCCCTCGGGGAAAGGGAAGGGTAAGCGTGAGGGATGCCCCCACCCACTACAGAGAGAGAAACGAGAGGAGGAGGAGAAGAGAGGAAAAAATGGAAGAGCAAAGTAAAAAAAATGCAACATTGGCCAACAGGGCCACAGAAACCTGTTCCAGGCCAGGGACAGTCGAGGCCCAGAGGCACAGGCTGTCCCAGAGAAGTCACTCTCCCAGGAGCAGGAGGGGGGGTGGGTCTCCAGTCTTTGAGAGTGTCGTTCGAGTGGACAGCCCAGCCCCGCCAGCGCTGCCTATGTGGAGCTGGGGAAATGCCCATCTGGGGGGCAGGGTGCCAGCATGGCAGGTCCAGGCATCAGGTGTGGGCATCAAAGCAACCCGATACAGGGGAAGAGTGTGTATCTGTCGTCTCAGGGTGTAGACGGTCGGGAGCCAGCCGCGGGACGACCCTCCTCCATGGATCGAATGTGCTGGATGATGTCTTGTTTAGCCTGCGAGGAGGACTGTTGCCCAGTGTGAGAGGTGCGTCTGTATCGGCGCACGGTGGACCATGATGGCTTTGCAGGCTCTCGATTCAGGAGGGGTAGACGAGTAGGGCTAGCTGGCGGCGTGAGGGATAGATGCAGAAGTTGTGCAGCTTCCTGGAAGGATCGTACCATCCGGCGCTTAGACTCCCACTGAAAGATGAGCGCGAAGGGGTGGCCCCATTGATATTGGATGTTCAGACTTCTCAGCTTGTCTGTCACAGGCTTGAAGTCCCGGCGCCGTCGAAGCGTAGTGGGCGCAAGGTCTTGGAAGATCTGTATGGTGGCACCTTTGTATGTGAGCTCCGGCTTGGAGCGAGCTGCTTTCAGGATCGCCTCCTTTTCGGTGAAAAAGTGGACCCGGGTTAGAATGTCGGGGATAAAGCCCGCTCGGTTGGAAGGGCCCGACACGCGGTGTGCCCGGTCCAAAGCCGGCGGGGAGGCATTCTCATCGCCCCAGATCTCATGCAGGAGCTGCGCCACAAATGTCATGATGTTCGCTCCTTCGGCCCCAACAGGAATCCCCCTAAGGTGGAGATTGTTTCGGCGACTCCGGTTTTCCAAATCTTCTTGCTTCAATTGGAGGTCGATGTGCTGCTCTTCTAGGGTGGCCAGGCACTGCCAAAGGTGTTCCTGATCCTCCGTTCGCGCATCTACGGTCTTTTCGAGGCCATCAACTCTCTCCCCAATTTCGGTAACCTCCTTTCTGAGTTCCCGTACGCAGGAATGGACCTCGGAGCGAAGCGAGCCAATTTCAGATTTGAGCTCCATCATGAAGGTGGCCATGAAGGACTGGGTGACCGGCGCTGAGTCTCCTCCAGTCGATGATGTCAGTTCTCCAGAAGCGGTAGTACCCGGCTTGTTCCAAAGCGCAGTCACAGGGTTGTCCTTTGGGGCTGCCGCAGAGTCCTTCGTCGCCTTGGTGCGCGTCATGTCTCTTCGCGGCCTAGCACTCTCCAGCGCCAGGGAAAGTGGCAGAGGTGGGCGAGAAGGCGCGGGAGTCGACCAGAGGCACCAATATTGTCCAGCGAGGCTCAACGGACAGCACGGCGCAGGATCCCACCAAGGGCACAATAGGCGGAAACCCACCTTCGGTGAGGTAGGAGGAGGGACAGGCAGCGCCGCAGAGGTTGGTGCTATAGCCGGTTCCTCGCCGCCAGCGCGGTCAGTCCCCTGGCAGCCGTATCTTAAGGACCAGAGCTGCTGCGAGTCACACTCCAAGCGTAGTGTAGTGTGGTCAGGGGAAGTTCTGGAGGCAAGTGTTAATTCAAGGCTACAGCGCTCGAGGTGTTAGGACAAGCCGCAGCGCCAGGTACTCCAAGCGGCGAAGGACAGCGCTGGTCTCCGTGAGGCAATACATTTCTGCAGAGCCCCCCCTTTGGTGTAGAGGTCGTCAACGGCAAGTTCCTGCTGGCCAGGTCCCGAATGCTAAGGCAGACAGTACAACGGCAGGGCAGGCCGGCAAGGTGGCAGTGTCCCGGCCCAGACACACGTGGCCCCTGGGAGTCCAAAACGTGCTAGGGGTCTGTAAGCATAGGAAGGCGCATTCGCGGAGAGTCCCTCACCTTCAGGGGCAACCGCTTCTCCACAAGCGTAAACAGCAGGCCACAATGAGAGTCAGCAACCCACCACTGGGGTAGGCCTCAGGTCGTCCCCAGCGCTCGAGTGAAGCAGGCAGCCGGGAGGCCGTATTCCCCGGTGGGCGGACTGCCGTAACCGGCCCAGTAAGGAGAGCCAATCAGGGCCACTGCCAGCCGTGCACTCCGCCACTACGTCGCACCTCCGCGAAGCGCCAGCGCCCTGGGGGTCCGGCACAAAGGAGGCGCGGAGCAGGCAAGGAGAGAGGTAGGCCCACACCCGGCCACAGACTCACCAGGCCGGGGGCGTCAGCTGTGGGTCAAGTCACAGTGGATGCTCAGCTGGGTCCTCCGTGGCCGAGGGTTCCCCGGGCACTCCCTCGGGCTGCCGCAGATCGCTCGGGGCCACCAGTCGGCGTGTGGAAGGGCAGAGGTCCGGGAGGCCCCCACCGGCGACAGTCCAGTCCAGCCACTCCCCGGTCAGCAGGTAGGCCCAAGATGGCAGGCACCGCCGCAGGTGACGCCAGGCCTCCCTTCGGTTTGCCGGCGCCCCAGCCGCAGCAAACACCCACACAGGGCCAGGCGCCCCCCACAGGGTGGCAGACTCGTCAGCGGGATCAGCGGGGGCGGATGGTGGCGTCCGGCGCTCAGTCGGGCTCAGCGCCGCGGCAGGCAAGATGGCGGCTGTCACTGTCAGGCCCGGGCACTGGAGATAAAAGCTGCTTCACCTCAACGGGCCGACCAGGGCCGCCGCCCGCAGACCACAAGATGCCCCGCCCGCTCCGCTACCCCTGCGCCCCGATATGTAGCGCCGATAGGGTCCCAGCTCCGCTTTAGAGGCGTCTAAAGGTGGCGGCCTGCAGGAGCTCCCATGGCATGCGTCTCACTCCATTCGTAGCAAGACCACGCCCCTCAAAAAGCCAGGTTTTTAAGGCTCTCCTGAAAGCCAACAAGTCAGTACTGTGTCTAAGGTAGAAGGGGAGGTCATTCCAGGCCCTGGCTGCACCAGTCCCAAAACTCCTGCCTCCCCAGCTGGCTTTTTTTAGAAAACGGAACTATAACCAGCTTTGCTCCAAGGGAGCGCAATGGTCTTTTGGGGACATACCACTGAAACTGCCGCTTCAGGTGGTCAGGACCTATACCCTGAAGGGCTTTATAAACAGTACAGAGTGATTTAAACTGCACACGTTTTTTAACGGGTAGCCAGTGAAGTCTTCTGATATCCCCAGATACTGAAGCAAATTTAGCCGTCCCGGTGAGCAGTCTGGCGGCCGCGTTCTGTAAGAATTGTAGTCTATGCATAAACCGCTCCTGTATGTTAAGGTATAGACTATTACAATAGTCCAGCCTTGACATTATTAGTGCAGTGATTACTGTGCGTTGACTGTCCTTATGTAGAAAAGGTAAAATTTTCTTACATGTTCTAAGAACAAATGACGCGGCTGACGCTACTGCGTTTACTTGGTCACCAAAATTAAGTTTGTCGGCGATCAGGACTCCCAAGTTTTTTACTTTTCTAGTGGGGGTCGGGAGAGAGCCCAATGACTCCGGCCACCAGCTTGGGGCCCAGAACTTGGGGTCATTGCCAAACAGGATAACCTCCGTTTTACCGGAGTTAAGCTTTAGACAATTTTGGGACATCCAATTACCCACCGCTTCCATGCAATCATGGAATCGTTTTTCCGTCCCCATCTCCTGCCCTGGTAGCAGTGACACCACAATTTGAGTGTCATCTGCGTACGAAGTCAAGCAGAACCCAAAGGATTCGATAAGCGGGGCAAAGGAGGACACATAGACATTAAAAAGCGTAGGGCTGAGGGAAGACCCCTGCGGGACTCCACATGGCAGTGAGAAGGGTTTAGGTCAGAATTCACCAAGTGAGACTGTTTGCACTCTATCCGAGAGGAAGGACTTAAGGAGTTCCCATGCTTTACCCTGGACTCCACACCCTCGCAACCGGTCCATCAATAAATCATGATGGACCGTATCGAAGGCCGCAGAGAAGTCCAGCATAATCATAGCGGCCTTACCTCCACGGTGAAGTACAGCCCTAATCTCTTCTGTGGATTTTAGGAGAGTGGACTCCGTGCTATGTCCTTCTCTGAACCCATATTGCGAGGGATCCAGCACTTGCGCTTCTCGAAAATAGGCACTTGTGTATTCGTTCTTTTCTCTACCAGTTTAGCTGGGAGTGGGAGACGCGAGATCGGCCGAAAACTATTAGGATTTTTAGGGTCTAGACTGGGCATTCGGGAAATATCCTTCTGCAAACATTGCATTCATCATAGAGGTGAGCGTCAGTACACTAGGTTCCGGGGCCTGTTTTAATACTGCAACCGGACACGGATCATAAGGGGAGCCTGATTTAGCCGATATAAGAAGCTTATGTGTGTCCATAGTGGATAAAGGAGCGAACTCCTCAAGGACAGGATGGGGTTGTCATTTACTTTTGGATGTTTCTAAGAGATATCCCTTTTTGTTGTCATTTACTTGTGGTTATTGCAAGGGGATTGGAGGTATTTCAGTTGTTTCTGTTATTGTTGAACATTGCTGTTGAGAATGATACTCTTGTAGACTTTTCTATCCTATCTGATTGATGACGCTCTTCTGTTATATGATGTTGTTTAGGCTGAATTGAAATGTGTTGAGTGATTTTTGCTTGTACTAAGTAGTACTATATGTTTTTTTTCTTGTTGGTAGATAACTTAGTGATGTTAGGTGTCACCAGTTAACTCAGGCAGGAAAAAGGTAGGTCTTCACCATCCTCCTGAATTCTAGGTTATTATCGATGTCTCGTGTCCTTGCTAAAAGATAATTTATCCACTTGGATGGAGAAATATAAGCTTCTAATGATTAGCTGAAATGGTAATCTGTAAGACAGTGTTCTTGCTTAAGAGTATCTCTTAATCTTCATCCATGGGAAAACTTTTCCCTTTCCATTTATTGCCTTATGGGTAAAACAGCGAGACAGTGAAGAATAGGGGTGATGTGGACTTGTAGTTTTACAGAAAGAAGTTGTCTGGCCACTGTGTTGTCTTGGGACGTGTCTCATAATTGAACTTGATACTCCATTGTATCGTATCAGCCAATGGCATAATTCAGTTGCAGTATTATGAGGGAAGTAGTTGCTTGGACCCTCTGTGGGATTCCAGATTCAAGAAAATATGCCTTATTGTCCACATGGTAAGAAAGGGCTAATTCCTACTTGGTGTTGAGGCTCCTAGTTCTTCACGATACATTGTCAATGGAACATAGATTCTATGGCAGGACCGGAGGCGAGGATTATGCTCTACTTTCTTTATTTTCCATCACCAGCAGTATTCAACTTTAACAGAAAAAAACTCTCTTTCCCATGAAACACTGGGAAAGGTCAGTCCAGAGGTCAACCAATAGGCAGCTGTACACGTCCTGAAAGGTCCGGGGCTGCTGAGATACCTCCTCTTTCTTTTCCTGCTCCACCAGCAGTTAAGTCGCCTTTTTCTTTATCCTAACTATTTTGAGCTTTGTTGTGCACTGTGTTTGCTCTCAGCGCGAGCGCGCTAACGTTTCAGCTTGCGTTTTCCTTTTCAGCTTATTGATAGCCGCGGGAGCGTTTCTCATCGCTCCTTTCGCGGCCGTGTTCTACGGGCTTCGCGGTGGTGCTAGCGGCCGCTAGGTGGCGCCCGTGTAGCGTGACTCGCGTCTCGTTGCTCGGCGGGAACGCATCTTCCTGTCAGGATTCTTCCTGTCAGTGCGTTCCCCGCCGAGCTAAAGCCCGCGCCTGGAAGCCCTGACGCCCGTGTGCCCACGGGTCTGTATTGAGCAGCCTGACGCCCGATCCCGGGTTCGTAACGGTGATTAACCCTCAAGTGCCTGTTTGGCAGGGAGCTTTCAGTAAGGCTGTCAGTTTAACAGCCTGACGCCCGATTCCGGGTCAGTAACGCTCATTAACCCAGTAAGGCTGTCACTTCAGTGGGGGCTCGGCCCAGGTATATTGTTACCCCTTGAGTAGTGGGTGTTGAGCCCCAGGGTCCTGGTGACCTATATTTCTTGCCCTCTGTGCAGGCCAAATTCAGGGTTTGCAGGCCCGACAAAGCTTAGGACCTTATGGTTTGCCAAAAATCTTCTGAGTTGGGTGCTTTCCCAGTGTTGTTATTTGTTTGCCATGGAAGGGGATTATGTAGAGGAGGAAGCCTAACAGGTTTTACCCCTTGATGACGACTTTTGCGACGCAGTGGACGCCTCCATCCACCAAGCTGCCGCAGCGGCCATGGGACCTTTTGAGAGGCGTATTATGCAAATCGCCTACTCTTATGCCGGAGGACCTACCTCAGGGGAACGCTCCCCCGCCTCGCGCCCCCTTAAACGAAAGCAAGACTCTGCAGTGGATCTGGGGGCATTCGAGCGCCTAAAAAAGGCCTTCTTGGCGTGCCCTTCGCCAGAGCCGCTAGACACACTTCATGAGGTGATTCCCTTGTCCCCACAAGGGGGAGACGACGAAGGTGATGACTCCCCCACCGAGTTTGTGGAAGAACCGAGCCATTCCAGGCCCTGGCGCCCAACCACGAGTGGGACGGAGCCTCCACCGGACATGCTAGTCCCGGAGGATCTCCTGCACCCTCGCTCCTCAGAGTGGACTCCAAGCGACAAGGTGGCGCAGTTTGTAGCGAGCCGCATGAGGAAACCCCTAGAAAAGGAGGTCATGGCTTGTCTTAGGGCGGAATGCCCGCGCCCCTCCCTCGCGGGCAAGGTGGCGATTACTCCTGAGATAGATTCCAGAATGGCCACGTTTCTTCAGAAATATATCCGCGATCCCAAAAAAGGGATCGATAGGTCCTGGAAAGCTTGTCAGGACAAGTTTTTGGACACTTGCGGCCCTCTCACAAAAATATTGGATCTCGCGGAGGAGGCCAAAGCTTCCGGTTCCGCGCTTTCTCCTGAGTCAGTGTCAGGCTGGGCCCAGCGTGCCATCGTGTTCCTGGGCAATGCTAATTGTGCCCTCTCGGCCGAGAGGAGACGTTCTTTGTTGTTGAAGGTGGACCCCAAGCTTGGGGACTTGGCTTCCTCGGAAGCGGGGGCTGTGGCTGACGGGGGACTCTTCGGAGAACCTTTTGTGAAGGAACTCACTAAGTTTGTCTCAACCTTCACCACTCTGGATAAGGCGCAGGCTTCCATTAAACGAGTGTTCCACCCTAAGGTTTTCATCGGGGCCGGTCGTGGCAGGGGGCGCTCGGCCGGCCGCTTCTACACCCAAGCCCCTACCAGAGGCTTCAAGAAGACTCAAGAACAGCCCAGACAGGAATTCTTCCAGTCAAGGAGGAACAACAGGGGCAGAGGCTCCAGAGGCGCAGGCAGAGGTCATTTCCAGAACCAAACAGGTGAGACTATCCCCTTACCCCCATTTGCAGGTGGGAGGCAGGTTAGCACTGTTCGTAAACAATTGGGAGGCTATCACTTCTGACTCATGGGTTTTGCAGACCATCAAGGGTTTTCACATAGAGTTTTATGGGACCCCAGTACAAGAATACCGCTCCCACCCCGTAGTCTTTACGGCAGCCCAGAATGCTCTGGTGGACAGGGAGGTACAGGACCTCTTACACAAAGGGGCGATTGTTTGCTCCTCCCTCCATCCAAGGGGTTTTCTGAGCAAAATTTTCTTAGTGGACAAAACAGACGGGGGTCAACGCCCTGTGATCAACCTAAAGGAGTTCAACAGCTGGCTGGTGTACCGCCATTTCAAAATGGAGGGGATCCACCTGCTGCGCGACCTCCTGTGCCCAGACGACTGGATGGTGCGACTCGACTTAAAGGACGCATACTTGTCCGTCCCGATTTTTGCTCCACACCGCGGGTTCCTTCAGTTTCAGTGGAGAAGGCAAGTTTACGAATTCACAACTCTCCCTTTTGGTCTATCCTCCGCACCTTGGTGTTTCACCAAGGTGCTCAAGCCCGCGGTAGAATACCTCAGGGCTTGGGGCTTCCGCCTCCTTATATACTTAGACGATCTCCTTCTTCTGGCTCAATCCCCAGCTTTGCTTGCAGCCCAGCTCCAGACGACTGTAACTCTGTTGCAGAACCTAGGGTTTGTTATCAACGAGAAGAAGTCCCTTCTCTCCCCGGCCCGACAAACTACGTTCCTGGGTTTTGTCATAGACTCAGTCGAGAAGACACTAAGTCTCCCTTCCCGGAAGGTTTCCAAAATTCGTCGGGAGCTCAGATGCACCCTGGCCCGATCTACCATTTCCCTCCGGCAGGTCGCCAGGATTGTGGGTCTCCTATCGTCCTCCATACAGGCCATTTTTCCAGGTCCTCTCCATTACAGAGCCCTTCAAAGGCTCAAGGCCACCCATCTCAGGAAGGGCCTGCAGTATGCGGAGCAAGTTCCCCTCACGGACGAGGTGAGGTTGGAGATGCGGTGGTGGCTGGACCATATGGAGGCCTGGAACGGGCGGGCCATTTTCGGCTCGGTTCCGGACATCGTCATAGAGTCGGATGCCAGCAGATCAGGCTGGGGAGCACGCTGCGGGGACTCCTTTACAGGAGGAAAGTGGTCTGCGGACGAGCAGAGGCTTCATATCAACTGCCTAGAACTGTTGGCGGGCTCCTTCGCCATCAAGTGCTGGACGAAGGACAAGGTCAGCTGCAATGTCCTCCTCAAGATGGACAATGTCTCTGCTGTCCGCTACATAAATCACCTGGGCGGCACAAAATCCAAGGTGCTAGCGGATATGGCCAAGGAGTTTTGGACTTTTTGCCTAGAGAATAACGTCTCTGTGACGGCAGAGTATCTTCCGGGGGCGTCCAATGTGGTAGCGGACTGGTACTCCCGGGTTTGGTCGGATGTGAGTCTCTGGCAACTGGAACCCAGAGTTTTACAGAGGCTACACGCCCTTTGGGGCCTCTTCTCGGTGGATCTTTTCGCCTCTCGCTTGGATCACCAGCTTCCCAGATTTTTCAGTTGGAAGCCGGACCCTCTGGCGGCGGCCAAGGACGCCTTCCTCCAGGAGTGGTCGACGGAGACGGGCTACGCCTTTCCCCCGTTCGCCATGATAATGCGCCTCACGGCTCAAGTCCGGAGGCAGCTAGCGAAGGTAGTGTTGATCACGCCTTATTGGAGGTCGCAAGTATGGTTTCCAGTTCTTCTGGAACTTTGCTGGGATTCTCCGCTCCTTCTACCCCGTGATCAGTTGATTCTCCGAGATCCCCAGGGGGAGCCTCACCCCCTGATCCTGCAGAACCGGATGCCTCTCATGGCATGGCGGATTTCCGGCAGCGTTGTAGACTCCGAGGCTTATCAGGCAAAGCTCAAAGCATCCTGGCAGCAGCGTGGGCAGACGGCACCAATAAGCGATACAGATCAGCCTGGTCCAGATGGGTGGGTTGGTGCCTTGGGAGAGATCAGGATCCCGTGGGGTGCGAAGTGGTCCACATTTTGAATTTCCTGGCCTCTGAGGGTCTGGCGTACTGCACTATTAACTCTTACAGATCGGCAATCTCAGCGGGCCACGACCCTGTGCAGGGTAATGCAGTAGGCTAACGTCCGTTTGTCTGCAAACTGATGAGAGGCATTCGATTATCCCTCCCACCTTTGCCTAAGTATTCTAAGTTATGGGACGTCAACAAGGTGCCATCGCTTTTTAAGTCCTGGCAGTCGAATAGGTACCTGTCCCGCAAGGAACTTTCAGCGAAGCTAGCCATGCTTCTATGCTTGGTCTCTTGTCGGAGGGTCTCTGACGAAAGGGCCCTGGACCTCCACGGTCGGGTTTTTACTCCTCAAGGAGTCACCTTTCATATTTCCCGTTGCACGAAGTCAGACTCCAGAGTGATCTCGTATCCGGCTTTTGATAAACACCCGAAGCTGTGTGTTGTGTGTTGCCTGAAGGCTTATGAGAGTATGACGTACGAATATCGCCCCCATGGAGAGACCCAGCTTCTGATTTCTCTTCGGAAACCCTTCAAGGCTGTCTCTCCTCCCACCATTGCAAAATGAATCCGATGGGTCATGCGGGAAGCGGGCATTGACATTTCACACTTTGGTGCTCACGCTGTTAGAGGGGCAATGGCCTCCAAAGCCTTTTTTCTCGGGGCACGCCTCGAAGATATTATCAATGCTGCTGACTGGTCATCTGACTCTATGTTTAAAAGGTTCTATTTTAAACCAGTCGTTGACATGGCTTCCCTGGTGGTGGGCAAGCTTTGAAAGAGCAAAATCCTCGCCTCTGGTCCTGCCATAGAATGAAAAATGTCCTAGTAGACACGAAGGAAAGTTTCAATTCTGTTAAGGACACGGAGGCGAGGATTATTCCTGCCCGGAGTTTCCTGAGGATTCAGTCACTTCCCACCCTCATCTACAGACCAGCACGTCGTATGGTATAAGTATGTATCAGTTACGCTAGTAAAGTGTGCCTTTTGTTCCAAACACTAATTTTTGGACTTTCCAATGTGTTTTTCCTAGGATGCTAATATTTTGATGTGTTATGTTTCATCTTGTAAGCCTTGTCGTTGTTAAGTTCTGGTTCATCTCGGTATCCTTTGGCTTCTTGTAGGATCCGAGCCTGCTAAAACGGACTAGTGGAATTCGATGAAGGCTGGATGGTCGCAGTCAGGAAAGAGGAGGTATCCCAGCAGACCCGAACCTTTCAGGACGTGTACAGCTGCCTATTGGTTGACCTCTGGGACTGACCTTTCCCAGTGTTTCATGGGAAAGAGAGTTTTTTTCTGTTAAAGTTGAATACTGCTGGTGATGGAAAATAAAGAAAGTAGAGCATAATCCTCGCCTCCGTGTCCTTAATGGAATTGAAACTTTCCTTCGTGTCTACTAGGAAATTTTTCATTTTCCAGTTCCAGCATGTTAGACTTTCACATTTTGATGCGTTGCATTGCAGGTGACAAAATGATTTACTATTCAGGTATTCCTGCCTTGATGATGTATGGTGCTGAAGTAAATTCAATCGAGGATATTGCTCATATATTTTAGTCTATATAGTACATTTTCATGATGCACTACAGTGTTGATTGCTGCTGCTAAATCCAAGAGCAGAAGTGCTGCTACTCCATTTCTATACACTGTTGTTTTTAGGTAATCGCAGATGGAGAGAAGAGAAGATTCAGTACCCATCTAGAGACAGAAAATTGTTGTTGTTCAATAGTAATGAATTCAATACTAGGAAGTTTACACTCTGTGAGGATGCTTCTCTTTCAATTAGTTTTCCAAGGAATGAACTGTTTGATATTGGACTGTAATTGTTAGTGTCTGCTGTGTACAAGTTATTTTTCTTGATGAGTGGTCATATATATAAAATCTTGAGCTTTGATGAAAACGTACCTGTAGTTAAAAAGTTGTTAATTTACTGCTGGAATTGCAACCAGGGTTGATAGTTAATTTACTGCTGGAATGCAACCAGGGTTGATAGAAGTATTTTTGAATGTTTGTGGCAGACATGGGTCAAATTGTGAACCTGCTGCAAAGCCTACTGTTGTTTAGAGGTAGGGTCTTTCATTGTTGTGTATGATGGTTGTTGATCTAATACTTTTCCTTAGGTGACAAAGTGCTATTAGATCACAAAAGTTTTATAATTGCGGATTGTGAATTTTTAATACTATTTTGTGTAGTTTCGTTATGGGTCATTTGGCTTTGGATATTATGTGTGAGTAGTGAGCTATCTTTGCTTTTTTGTTGAATGATTTATAAATCTTTTTCTGCCTTTGCGGCCATATTTTGAATATAGTCCTTTTTGATTTGTACTGTTGGTGTTGGATGGTGCCCATTTGTGTTTTTATATTTTTTGTTTTGTCATTCCGACTCAGTTGATTCCTTGCTTTTTTTGTTTTTTTTGTTTTCATCACTGTAGGACCATATTTATGTTTATTATTTAATCCTTTTGCTTTTTGCTCACAAATGTTATTCTTGGTTTTTATTCATTGCGTGTAATGCCAGCCGGGTCTGGTGGCTCAGTGGACTAATGCGTCTACTGCAGGGGCCTGTGTTCGACCTCATGGTCACAGGTTCAAATCCCGGCGGGTCCACTCAGCCTTTCATCCATCTGAGGTCGATAAAATGAGTACCATTGAGTTGGGTAACAACAAACATCTGTTATTCAGCGCCAAGATACCCGTAGTGGTGAACGTGCGCTTTACAAATACACATGTTATGTTATGTTATGTTATAATTATGAATAAATGAAATGAACCAAACTCCTATTTTCAGCTGTACTTCACATCAATTTATTTTATATTTCCGTTCACACTTGCCTCCACTTCCCCACCCCTCCTCAGGAACGTCGTCCCAAGTCTAACCGATTTGACTACAGGACGTTCACTAGCGCACACATCAATAATGTACCCATGTTGAATTCAATGCTCTTTGTTTTTTTATTAGCATGATCAGGGGCATCATGACCCCAGCACTTTAGCAGCGTGAGGGGGTGGTTGACACTAAATAGTTGTGTGTAAAATAGAAATTTCAATTGTTCTATTTAGCTCCTTAAACTTGGATCGGAGACTCTCTTCTTCAAACAGAAGCTCAGAAATACTACTGCGAGAGGATAGTCTGATGTAACTATCCATCCCCCAAATGGGGAATGAAAGAGGAAGGGAGACAGGAATTTGAGAGATGGATGGCTGGATTTAAAATGAGAACAAATGATGGAGAGAAGGGGGAAGGAATGGAAAAAGACAAAAAGAAGGAAGAAAGCAAAAAAGACAAATGTAAGAAACATAAAAGAAATATGGAAAGAAGAACAAGATAGAAATGAGAGAAAGAGTAAAAGAAGATCAGAAAATGGATTGGGAGGAAGATGAAAGGAGGGAACCAAGGAAAAATTAAAGAAGGAAAGAATAAATATAAGGTGAAACAGAGGAGAAGAACTGAAATAACGTACAAGAGAAAGAAGGAAAGGAACATAGAAAGATGGATAGCTGGAAAATGATGAAAAGGGAACCAACAGATGTAAAAGAGTAAGAAGTAAAAAAGATGGACAGAAATTAGGATGAAAGAAAGCGCGAAAGATAGAAGAAAGGACAGACGTATGGAGAGAAAGAAAGACAGAAAGAAGAAAAGAAAGATGGAAACAATGGTGGAATCAAAATATGAACGATGAAAGAAAAGGCAAGAAAATTACAAGAAAGAAAAGCACGTGGAAAGTAAGATGAAAAAAGATTAAATCTCTGAGGTGAATAAGCTATGTCTTGCAGATAAATACCCCTTCACAAGTGCCTGTAAAACCTATAGATTTTTAGCCATTCTATTTGGCTATTAAAGTGTTCTGAAAGATGCTCGATGTGACCCCACTGTGTCAACTGTTTCTTTAGAAGATGTGACCCCTCCAACATCTCTGTGGAAGGTCTGTCACCTCAGGCAACCCTTGATGAATAAGACTATTTCATGAGTGCCCACACAGAACTCCCTGTAAAGCCTCTACCTTCAGCCAAAATGCTTTGAGAATTGAATTGTAAAAGGCATCATGTGGCCACATTGTTTTCAGAGTTGCCCCAAGAGGAGCAATCTTCTGAATGACTGTGGAGCATTCTCACCCTACTCGCTTGCTCAGTACCATTTGGGATATGGTTCAAAGTGGGAGCGTTTTATTTTTCTTGAGCATGGGAGTTTCCCAGCACTTCGACAGACAGAACATGGTGGTCCTTTTGTTCCCCTCCACCACCCACTGCATGCATTTTTCCTATATGTCACCTACGTCCTTTGTTGTTTCAGCAAAGTGCAGCAGACTGAGGGAAGTGAAATGGAGGTGTACCACACACTCATTGAGGCGTGTCATAACACAGTAATAAAGTAAAGACTGATTCCACGGCATGCCCCCATGGAAGCAGCATTCATCCATGCGGCAGCCCACCTCTGATACCCCTGTCTGTGGGTTTCTCTTTGACTCCCATTTTTCCCATCTGTCCCCTTGTACCTCAGCTTCAGGTCTTCCTGCTTCGCTCCTTAGGTTGACTATGTATTTCTTATTGTTATAGTAAGCAACAGCAGTGTAGTCCCAATACTTTGCACCAAATTACCCTTTAGAACTCATGGGTTAAATCGGATGAGGCACCCCTCTCTCATAGTGCTCAGTGTGCATCCACATTTCAATAAGTACACGCCCACCTCCATAAAAAAACTCTGTTTTCCTAAAACATTTCCCTTTTTTTGGGAGTGTAGCTGTAGTTCTCAAAATCTTCTGGTGGGTACTCGGTGGCACAACATAGACAAAGTCAAGTAACACTTGATGCTTCAGAGAATCAAGATCGCTCAAGGAAAAGGTTAATCTGGCATGAATGGATTGTTCGAAGAGCAACAAGTGCTTCCATGTTGTACCTCTCAAGGAAGACAAGATACTTTATGGAAAGTTGATCCGATCTGATTCTCCTGGTGAGAGACAAATTGTGCAAGTGCAGTCGCAGCGCTTTTTGCCTTCTAGGGGCCATACTATAGATGCAACTCATTTTCGATGATTGCGCCGGGCGCACCTTTCAAAAGGTACACCCGGCACAAACAAGGAAAATGTGCCGTATTAGGATGAATGCGCTCCCCCTAGGGCAGCCGCTAACTTGCGCTACCCTGGGTGGCAGCACATTCATGTGAAAAACGGAGCGGCTGCTTTGAAGCAGCTGATCCATGTTTCACAATGCATCCGCAACCCGCCTGTACTTTTAAGGGAGATTTGAGATCCCCTTGCAGGCAGGTGCAGTGAGTGATTCCACCCGCCTGCAAGGGGATGTCTCTGGGAGTCCATGGGACCCCCTTTCACCCCTCCAGAGGGCTGCCATCAGGGGGGCGCATAAATGCACCACCTTTCAGGTGGTGCACTGTCAGTGCACCTCCTGACAGCTTCTTTACCTCTGCTTCTGCATCTGTAATACGGTGTCTGCGCAGAGGCAAAGGGATTCCCTCATTTGCATGGGGCCACACCCCCATGCAAATGAGGGAATGCCTTCTAATGAAAGCACTGGTACTTTATGTGTACCAGCATTATCGGTATTACAGAAGGGGGCGCACAAGCGTCTGCGGCACCTTCTGTAGTATCAAAGTGCCTCGAGGGCATGCAAAGCGGGCGCTAACACCCGTTGCGCCCCGGGAGCACTTCGGTAATACAACCCCAGGACTGTTCATAGGGCTTGCAATTGCACTTTTATTGAATATACATGACATTGTGTGTGCCACTGCATGGGCACCAAGGCTTGTCTGGGTTATTGTATGTAGAGAAACCCTCCCTCCTTAAACTGCTGAATGTTGACCTAGGAAATGAAACATATTGAACCTTCTTGCCTAAGACGTTGTTCTTAATTGTTTGTCGATTTAGCACTCCCAAGCTGCTGTCTAGAATTTTATGCAAATTTATTTTCACCTAATATGTTTGTGGGCCCTCTGGCTCCTGCAAAGCCTCAAGATCAGCCTTTTCTGTAGTAAGAGCTACTTGTGTTTAATGAAAATCATCCAAAGCTACTAATTTTATCAGTGATTTAATAGTGACTACATAAGACAAGATTACATTAGTGGCCATCATATGCAAAATTACTCGTAGTGATCACCTCCGTGCATCATACAGGGTTGCCGGCATTAATGTAAAAAAAGGGTTTGCCAATTTTGAATGCCTCTACATGGGTAATATGGTAATATCTAACACCTACCGTTGCAATGGCCATGGTGTCTCCAAACATCAGCTTATGAGTTTGGAAAATACACAAATTTTCATCTCGAAAACAAACTCTCAATTTTGGCTTACATGCGTTAATTCAATCAAGGAAAAGCCTCAATTTAGTAGACTGGGCTGCACACAGGAGAGCTACTTACAGGCAGCTGGAGAGATACCAGTAGCTCACAAGCTACTTGTTGGAGAACCCTGCTCAAGATGTTGTGTTTGATGCTGTGCATTGTATGCTAGGAAAAGCATCAGTTGTGCCGAGGTATGACTGGTGCAGCACTCTCCTTTCCAAACAACAAATATACACTGACTTGCACACAAGTAAAAATCACCAAGATGATAATCGGGGTTCATAGTTGATGTTAGCCAATAAACCACTGGTGTGTGTGTTCCTCGAAGTGTCTTTATGGTTTCATGTAGTGCTGAAAGCACTCAGCAATACTCAGTTCTTAAACAGGATTGAGTTGATCTTGGATGCGATGTTGTGCTATTTTTGAGTTTTTTTAATAAACCCAAGAGGGGCTGGGCCCGATAACACACCCAAACAGGGCCTCACTTATGACTAGCTGTTGCTGGCAGGGTGCAATATGATGAATTTTAAATAATATGTACCGCCATTGCTTTGTGTCCAACTGAAGGACTGGTCATCTTTTTACAACTTTACGTGTATTTTGAGCAATTGTTTATTGTCAAATGTATAAGTGTCTTTCATGTTATGGTTAATTTCCTAACTGTATGTTGTCTTTCTTGGTCTTGATATGTTATAAATGTTATATGTGTATATTGAAAAATAATTGAATTAAGAAGGTGTAATAAAAACACCAAACCGCTTTAGTTGTCATAGTGGTTCCTGTAGAAATAATATTTAGAGACACACACCCTCACATCTTTTTGTATTAAAATTTTTGAGTTTTTTGGCAAACTAAAATGAGGTTTACACTAGGCTTATCTTTCGCTCTGCCTGGCTATATTTACACCAGGGGTCGTATTACGTACTGGCATTGTTTGCGCCAGACGCACCTTTGAAAAGGTGCGCCGGGCGCAAACAATGCCAATGCGCCCCATTATGGTGCATGCGCTGCTCTGGGGGCAGCCGGAAACTCACGCTGCCCCCAGGGCAGCGCATTCATGTGAAAACACGGAGCAGCTGATCCGTGTTTTCACAGTGCAGGCGGCACCCGCCTGCACTTATCCCCTTGCAGGCGGGTGCAGTAAGTGACTGTACCCGCCTGCAAGGGGATGTCTGGGGGGTCCCTGGAACCCCCTTTACCCTCTGCAGAGGGTTGCTGCAGTCTGCGCACTGATAGTGCGCCACCTTTTAAATGGCGCACTGTCAGGTGCGCCTTCTGAGGGCTTCTTTGACTCGGCGCCCATGTCTGTAATATGGCACGGGCGCAGAGTCAAAGCAATTCCTTCATTTCCATAGGGCACGCCCCTATGAAAATGAGGGAACACCTTCTGTTGATAGCGTTGGCGCTTTAAGTGCACCAGCGCTATCGGTATTATAGAAGGGGATGCAGAAGCGTCTGCGTCCCCTTCTACAATACCAAAGTTTCCCTGGGGGCGCTTAAAGCGGGCGCATACGCCCGTTGCGCCCCCAGGACACCTTATGTAATACGGCCCTAGATTGCTTATGTGATCCAATTAATGAAAACTAATTTGGGATCAGAGATTTATGCCCGCTGGGGTTTATGACCTTGCATGTGCATAAGTCTCCAAATTAACTCTATTCACCAAACCTCTGTTTGCAATCTTGCACATGTGGGCAAATCCACTCAGAAATCGATTATCTACGTGATGGGTAGATTGTTGCAAATCTGGATTTGCAAACGTAATGTCATTCTGCAAATGTTTTTGCACAATAGCCTACACACTTAGGCCTGCATTTAGTAAGATTTCGCACAACGCATCACAGCAAGGGAAATTGCTGCACTCAGCTACGTTGTGTGAAAGGGAGAGATTGGAGCTGTGCCACATTTACAAAGGTATGGCACAGGACTGCTCTCTCCTAGCACTGGAGCACATTAGTCAGCTTAGGACCAATGGAGTCACCCCTGTGTCTTGTCCCAAGGTTGCCTCCGTTGCAGTCAGCATAGTTTTTGTGCAGGAATGGTTACCTTCCTCACAAAACCTATCCTTCGAGGCAGAATGCAGCACACATGCAAAGAGGAAATAACTCAGAGAAATAAAGATATTTATCCTCATTATGCCAGCCACAGGTAGGCACACCATTTTGGTGCAAACCCATGTTTACAACTCTTTGTAAATATGGGTTTACTTCAAAATACATGAGAGGATGCACGGAAATGCCCAGGCTCCACCTATGTAATGCCTACCTTATGCAAGCGAATACAATTCAGCGCTATGCTATACTTTTTTTTTTTGCAAAGTCATATAAATCAGGCTTTGCATACCTTTGTAAATCCCAATATAGATTTTGTATCAGATTTTTGCCAAAAAAGTGAAGCAACCCAGAAACAAAACCTTAGTAAATCTGGTCCTCATAACATTGAGAACACAAAATATGAGAATATGCGTAATATTCTGCTTGCGTTATGTATATGACATTTTTGCACTATGCAAATATATGTGGTTTAACGATATGAGTGGCACAAATAGAAAATCATTCACATATGAGTACAGACACACCAGAAGGTAACCACATGCCACACGCACAAATAGCTGAATTTCCCAAAACATTGCTCTCTTCCTCTCCGAGACACCAACTGAACATACCAATGAGGAGGAAGAGAAACTTTACTCAGGAGGTAGACGGTGTGGTCTCCAATGTGGTCAAACAACACGAGAAACTTTTCAATTTGCCTCCACACACTCAGTGCCACATCAAGTAGACCACCTGACAGCATCTAACACAGTGATAAATGCTATGGGGGTTAGGAGATGCTATATGGTGGAGATCAAGAAAAAATGGCAAGATGAGATAAGGTGTGTAAAGTAGACGTACATCAGGATACAGGTAGCGGCTGCACTGCCTAGTGGCGAAGTTGCATCATGTCTCCAACCCTTAAAAGCAGCCTATGATCAACAACACACTCCATGACCTTCCTCTTCCAGAGAAATAGGTTGTAAGGTCAACTAATGGAAATCACAAAGTTCAGTCACTCATCCTGTTATGTTCTCTCCACGTTGTACAAGCATGACAAAACAAAGATTCACTAAACAGTCTGTCACTGTTCAAATGACACACTTGTAATCAATGTCAACATGAGGTAACTACATCTACCTGATTTTGCTCCTCCTTCCCTGTTTTCTACCCTTTCTACTAGTGGAGATGTTGCAATACCATCAGCGAGCACTCATACAGAAGCCTAGGCATAGGCCTCTGAGCCCCACGCTGCCACTGTGCACTCTTTATTGAGTGGACCTCTTCCATTTCCCTACACAGGTGCCTCACCCAGTCCACAGGTCTTAATCCCATTTTTCTTGGACTCACTTCTTGATTCTGTCAACCCTATCTGGATCCCCAGATGCTTCTCCTGCCTCTCTCACTTACCAGGTTCTAAGACGGTTGGTCAATCCACCACAGCTCCTGCTGGAAATCCTAAGATTGACCTGTTCTCAATTCCCTACTTAATTTAGTCACTGTTAATTCCACACCATCTCAAAACTCTGTAACACTGAGTGAGTTTCAACGATTCATGCATGATGGGCAGGCTTGGCATTTTGAGAGGAAGTTTTTCTCAATGGACAACGAAAGTGGATGCACGGTAGAGAAGCTTCACCATGCACCTGGACTGCTCCTCTCAAATTCTGCCCACCTATTACTCCCTTAGCAGCTAAACAACAGGTGGGGGCACCCCTGGACCAGGAAGAGCACTCTGATATTGAATAGAAGTCCCAGACAGGATGCAGCACCGAATGCTGTGAAGGCACGGCCTCCGATTGGGGATCCACGTGCTGGTGTCAACGTTTCTCTGGTATGCAAAGAAGGGAGGCATGCCCCAAGTGGTTAAGCAGTCTGTAAGTGAGCTCTGGCAGGGCGTGTCAGCCCAGGATGCACTGATGTTCTCTGTTTGCCCCAGCAAGACACATATGGAGACATAATTAGGGCCCAGAGGTCAGGGCAGCCGGCGGAGGACTGGAGAGGTCTATATCTGGTGTGGCTGAGGTAGGGTTGATCTGAAGTAATGAGGAGGTGCACTGATAAGGAGTGGTGGGTGCTTCAGGAGAAACAGCGAAGAGGCGCCCAGGCGGAGGTGGGTGTTCGCACCTAAGCGAATGGCCTTGACTACTAGTTTGGGGCTGGTGACCGGGAACCTGTGTGCCCAGTTCCCTGGCTGGCTGACACTGGGCCAGCCTGGGCCCTGAATTGGCAAAACTATACCTTGTGGGGAGTGCCTCTGGTGGATGGCGGTGCACCCAAGAAGAGGTGGGTGCTTCAACCTAGAGAACTATTCAAGCGTGGAGAGCCCCTTCAGCATGTGGTGACCATGTCCTGGCCAACGCAACATTGCAGTATTCCTAAAAGCATGCAGGACAGTCCGGAGCTGTTGAGGCTGACACTGGGTGACTGCTTGGGACAGGGAGGCTACTGGGCCACAGCTGGTTAGAGCCAGGGAAGTTATATTGATAGCTGTGCTCTTTCATCTACAGTTAAGTAATATAAATCAGCACCGACTGTTTGTGCCGTCTCCTGTGAGTGTTCAGGTGGAGGGCTGGTGGGTCAGTAGACACTTTCAAAGGATCTCTGGTGTTGCTCTTGTGTAACCTGAGTTACAAGGGGCCTGTGAGACAATTCACCATGGCTGATGACAAGAATCCTCTAGTTGGTAAACAAGGTACGCCTGATAAATACAATGACCCGGAGACGACAAACCATCCCCAGATCTTGCTATCAACAGGGGGCCCCCTAAGGTTGCCGTAAGTTAGGACTATATTGCAAACCATCAGCGCCTTCAAGGACATTTTGGAAGACAAAACTGGTACAGTGAAGGCAGATGTCACCTTATTGAGGCAAGATCTGCACCAAGTGGTTAACAGAATCACAGGCGGAACAGTCCATTTTGACCATAAAAGATACCTTTAAATCCATGCAGCAAACAATAGCAGCACACTAGACATCTTCGAAGACCTTGGAATCCAGGACAGAAACGTACTATTCGAAGTCCTTGGAGGCCAGGGTGGGGGATGTGGAGGGTCACACCTGATGCAAAAACCTCCATTTCGTTGGGTTCCTGGAAGATTGCGGTGGGAGTCTTTGTCACAGTTCCTCAAGAGATAGCTACAATCGTTGATTCCTGTGGACATACTATTCTCATTCTTCATAATTGAACATGCCTATCATTGCACACTCTACATCGACTGCCACCTGGAGCCCTGTCACGAGTTAAGTACCACCAGGGACTAAGATGAGTATAAATGAAGATTTATTAACACTTTTACTTCTCAGTACGGAAGTGTGTTCCAAGTTCGTATCCCGGGTAGGATCCTCCCACATATACAGCTGCCGCCGCTACCTTCCTGGTCTGTGTGGAACCTTCACGGATCCCCTCCGAAGACGTCCGTCTTCCCCTCTGGAAAAGAAAAGGAGAGGCAACCAGTTCCCTTAAAACGTTCTATACTGGCCAACCCTCCAACTTTCTCCCCACGATAGGAAAGGTGGTGGCTAGAGATATACACGCAGTGTTTCTTCACACTGCGTGAGAAGTATAGAGATTAGAGAATGGCTCGGGTCGGGAAGAATATACCTGGGCATTCATTCGTACAGAGACCCTTCTCTTCAGGTGACCCCGTCCTGGATAACCTAGCCACCCGTGACCTCTGTCTCTCTCCCCGTAGTCACTAGTGTCCTATAATCAGATGTTCGGGTCTTGACCTATGGACACCCAGAGGGATACCTCTCCCTCCTCTTATTACCCCAGTGACCCGCCTTTAAAAGACCCGTGAAGCTGGCGTGTGTGAAAACCCATGCTCTCAGTCCATGCCCGGTCATGCGGATCACTTGCCTGTAGCCGTAACCCTTAGACAGAGTCAGGGCTGCCTCGTCCTTAGTGCCTTCCTCCGAGGTGTTCTCTGCCTCCGGATGGTCGTTCGCGTCCACGTCCTGCGATCCCGTGGTGTTCTCCGTCTTTCCTGCCTTGTCCCGATCATCTTCCTCCGCTTTCGTCTCCGCTCTGTCATCTGCTTCGCTCTGCTCCGCCTTCTTCACTTCCTCCGAGTTCACTTATAAGTATAAGCGCGAGGCTGAACTCCTCCCTCCCGCCGTAGCCTGTAACGTCTCAGTGGATCCCCCGGGGCACCAGTCGTCGTTCACCAAGGGTGTCCTGTCACACAGCATCCCAACCAGGCATGGTCGATCGGGCCATGGGACAGTAGCAGAACGAGAAAGAGGTCCACGTTGATCTGCTGAGAGCCAGGCCGATGGGACACCTGAAAAGAGAAAGGTTGGAGTGCCATAAACCAGCCCAGGATGCAGGCATTAGAGTCCTTGTTCCGAGCCAGCCACACCAGAGGGGCATGGTCGGTGAAGAGATGAAAGGGGCGACCCAATAGATAGTACTGGAGGGACTGGACCACCCATTTAATTGCCAAACACTCCTTCTCGGCCGTGGAGTAGCGGGACTCCCGGGGCAACAACTTACGACTCAGGTAAACCACCGGATGGAGATCCCCCGACCCCTTGGGTTGGGACAGAACCGCACCCAGTCCCCTGTCTGAGGCATCGGTCTGTAGTGTGAAGGGTTTGGAAAAGTCCGGAGAGACAAGGATCGGGTCGTGACACAACTGTTCCTTTAATGCATCGAAACTCTGTATCTGACAGGGTGACCACTCCCTGACGGTATTGGGATGCACCTTCGTCAACATGTCAGCGAGCGGTGCAGCCACCTCCGAAAACCGGGGTATGAACCGCCGGTAGTAGCCAACCAAATCCAGGAAAGCCCTTATGCCTTTCTTTGTGGAGGGAGGTTCCAGGGTTCTGATGGCCTCAACCTTGTCCACCTGGGGTCGTATCTGTCACCCTTGGATGTGGTATCCGAGGTATCGTATGGCATTAGTGGCTAGTATGCATTTTTCGGGGTTCGCCGTGAGTCCTGCTTGACGAAGGCTGTTCAAGACCGCCTTTATGTGGGAGACATGTTGCTCCCAGATCTGGCTTAAGATCACGATGTCATCTAGATAGGCGGCTGCATAGGTGTGGTGGTTCCTCAGTACCATATCCATTAGTCGTTGAAAGGTGGCGGGTGCTCCATGAAGGCTAAAGGGTAATACCTTGAAGTGGTACAAGCCCGAGGGGGTGGAAAAAGCGGTCTTCTCTCGGGCTGCTGGGGACAGCGGTATCTGCCTGTAGCCTTTCGTCAGATCGAGTGTGGTCATATACCGGGCTGTGCCCAATTTGTCTATCATTTTGTCAACCCGCGGCATGGGGTATGAATCAAAACGGGAAACAGCATTCAACTGTCTGAAATCCACACAGAATCGAAGAGAGCCGTTGGGTTTAGGCACTAATACAATCGGGGAACACCATGGTCTGTGGGATGGTTTTATGATTCCATCCCGTAGCAGGTCTTCGACTTCCCTTCGACCACTCTCCACATTGCTTCCGGTATTCTGTATGGCCATAGTCTGATAGGTCTAGCCCCCTCGGTTCTGATCTCGTGCTGAACAAGGGGGGTTCTACCTGGTTTGGGTGAGAAGACATCTGGATAGCTGTCTACAACCAGGAGGAGTGTACTTGATTGATCGGGTAATAACTGGGAACCCATGGGGACCTTGTGTGGAATTGTGCCCTCATCTTTCTGAGGAAAAGGGATAGTCAGGGGTTGGTTGTTGGTTATCAGTAGGTTGGTGGAGGGACCCTCCGCCCTGTCTGGATTGTCAACCCACTTCTTTAGCAGGTTGACATGGTATATCTGGCCCGCTCTTCCCGTGTGTGGGACAGAAACCCTATAGGTGACTGGAGTAACCTGCGCCAACACTACGAAGGGGTCCTGCCACTTGGCCAATAGTTTGTTATCAGAGGAGGGGAGGAGGAGGAGTACTTTATCGCAAACCTGGAAGTGTCTTAACACCGTTCGGTGATCATAACCTTTCTTTTGTCTTTCCTGGGCATTTTCTAGAATCCGACGGACCTCCTCCCACAGGGTTAGCCTGTCCTTGAGATGGGCCGCATAGTCGAGAAGGCCTTTCCCCTCGTCTTCTTCTTCCTCCCACCTTTCGGCCGCCATGTCTAACAGGGTTCGGGGCTTCCTCCCAAATACCAACTCAAATGGACTATGGCCCGTAGAGGACTGCGTATGGGTCATGATTGCGAACAGGGTGAGAGGTAGCTGTTTGTCCCAATCCCTCCCTGTAGATGACACCGTTTTCCTCAGTATATTCTTGACTTTGTGGTTATACCGCTCCACCAGGCCATCCGTCTGGGGATGATATACCGAGGTGCGTATTTGTTTTACCCCCAACAATTTGCATATCTGTGCCATAAGTCTAGACATGAAAGGGGTGCCTTGATCTGTTAACAACTCCCTAGGGAATCCCACCCGACTGAAGAAGCCTATCATGGCTTGGGCAACGCTACAGGTTGTCATGCTAGTGAGGGGGTATGGCTTCGGGGTATCTTGTTGCGTAGTCGACCAGTACCAAAATAAACTGGTACCCCCTTGCAGAGGTTAACAAAGGCCCTACCAGGTCCATACCCACTCTGGAGAAGGGGACATCAATATGGGAAGGGGACACAAGGGTGCCCTAGGGGCGTGGGAAGGGTTAAAGTGTTGACATAGGGGACAGGCTGCACAGAAGCGCCTGATGTCGGAGAGGACCCCCGGCCAGTAGAATCGGCGTAAGAGGTATTCCTCTGTCTTTTCCCGACCATAATGGCCCCCTTCTGCCTGGTTATGCGCTAAGTGGAGGACCTGGTTACGGAAGGGTAAGGGAACCAGGAGTTGCACCACCATTTCGGTAGGTTTCTTGATCCTCCTATATAATAAACCCTTTGAAACATAGAAACAAGGGCCTACCTGGTTTTCTTCCTCGCTCACTGTTTGGGCCCAGGTGTTTCCTAGGGTGGGGTCCTCCTTCTGTGCTGCCCTGAAACTGTGCGGGGTCTCCTGTGTTCTCCCCTGCTCTCCACCTGCAACCAAGGAAGTAGAAGAGTTGTTAGTCAGCCCGTTCAGTAACCTTGCCTGGTTGTGCACTCTTTTCTTGTTGTGGGTCATTTTATCCTTGTACCTACCCCCTGTTATATCTTCCGAGACGAAGGGAGCCCCCTTTAGCCATGTACAATCCTCCTTAGCCTCGATAGCCCTGTTTAACAATAAAGGGAAGTCCACATAATCGGTGCCGATAATCATCTCCTCCACCAACTGGGGAATTCCTCCGACCCGGATTGGTTGTTCCTCTTCTTTTTCCCCTACCACAACCACTGCTACTGGATAGGTATCTGGTCCCCATGCACGCAGGTGATGGCTACTCTTTCTCCTTCCTGCCACTGGAGGTTTAGTATGCGTTTTTGGGGGAGCAAAGAATGACGGCATCCAGAGTCAATGAGGACCTTAGTTATGACTCCATTCACTGGGAGAAATAGATGATAGGCCTCCTGTCTGTCTGCAGCCCAGAGAACCCGGCCTCTTGCATACCCCAGGTCCATGGGCTCAGATGGAGCGCTTCTCTGGGGACAGTTGCGCGTGATGTGTCCCCACTCGGCACACTGATAGCATTGGGGTCCTTGGCCTCCATCCCGTACCATCGACCGGGGTGGTATCCTCGGATCCAACATGGACCGTTGCGGGGGCGCAGAGTGGCCGGGAGCCCTGAACCTCCATTTTAATGCCACCGGGGTTGGCATTCGTGGTGTGTAAGTACGTTCTCTAGTGGGCACAAGCCAACTCTATGGCACTGGAGACCGTGATATTCGAGTGTTGTTTCACCCATGCTCTGGTTGCACTCGGGAGACTCTCCAGGTACTGTTCGAGGAGAACTTGGTCCATCACTTCCTCCATGGTTGCGGTAGGGGGTTGCAACCAGTGGGTACCCAGATCCTGGATATGATAGAACAGAGGTCGGGGTTTGTCTTGGGGCAGCCACCTTTCTTTCCTGAACTTAACACTGTAGTGTTCCTGATCATAGCCTAGCCTTTCCAGCATGCCTTTCTTTATTGCTCCATACGCTGTGGTTCCTGCCGGGTTGGGTTGGCCGCTTGGTAGGCGGTCTGCAGCTCACCTGATAGCAGGGGGGCAATATATTGACCGCATCTTTTGACTGGCCACTGGGCTGTGCTGGTAACCCGCTCAAAGTTGGTAAAAAAAAAGTCTGGATCAACCCCTGGCTGGTACTTTTGTAGTACCGAGCTAGGCACGTTGGGGTGTACCTTACTGCTCGCAATGGTGTCCGTCAACTATTGGATGGCGGAGTCCTGGACCACCTGGTTCTGGGCAATGAGACCAGCTTGAGCTTGGAGGGCCTCCTGCAAGTGTTTGCGATCCTTTTGTGCCTCGGCTGTCTGTCACTCCACCACCAGTTGGAGGTGTCGCTGTCCTTCGGCCAGTTGTTTTAGCATGTCGTCTAGGCTGATTGACTGGGTCATGATGGTATTCAGAAATGCGGGGGTGGGTCTGGGTAAATCCCACTTCTGACACCACTTGTCACGAGTCAAGTACCACCAGGGACTAAGATGAGTATAAATGAAGGTTTATTAACACTTTTACTCCTCAGTACGGAAGTAGCCGTGACCCTTAGACAGAGTCACGGCTGCCTCGTCTTTAGCGCCTTCCTCCGAGGTGTTCTCTGCCTCCGGATGGTCATTTGCGTTCGCGTCCTCGTCCTGCGATCCCATGGTGTTCTCAGTCTTTCCTGCCTCGTCCTGGCTCCGATCGTCTTCCTCCCCTTTTGTCTCCGCTCTGTTGTCTGCTTTGCTCTGCTCCGCCTTCTTCACTTCCTCCGAGTCCACTTCCGGGTATTAACGCGGGGCCGAACTCCGCCCTCCCGCCGTAGCCTGGAATGTCTCAGTGGATCCCCCGGGGCACCAGTCGTCATTCACCAAGGGTGTCCTGTCACAAGCCCATCCCCCCAGGCCAATTATTGCGAGGTTTTTGAATTATAAAGATAAGGATGAGTCCTTTGTTTTGCAAGAGAGAAGGGACAAACATGCCATGATTCATGGAACACAATGAACATCCAATATTACAGCCATTTTGTCCAGAAACAACGCAAATCTTTTGAGGAAGCCAAAAAGAAAATGTGAGCCCTAAACATTCGGCCAGTTGTTTTAGCATGTCGTCTAGGCTGATTGACTGGGTCATGATGGTATTCAGAAATGCGGGGGTGGGTCTGGGTAAATCCCACTTCTGACACCACTTGTCACGAGTCAAGTATCACCAGGGACTAAGATGAGTATAAATGAAGATTTGTTAACACTTTTACTCCTCAGTACGGAAGTGTGTTCCAAGTTCATATCCCGGGTAGGATCCTCCCACATGTACAGCTGCCGACGCTGGTTTCCTGGTCCGTGTGAAACCTTCACGGATCCCCTCCGAAGACATCCGTCTCCCGCTCGGGAAAAGAAAAGGAGAGGCAATCAGTTCCCTTAAAACGTTCTATACTGGCCAACCCTCCGAAGTTCTCCCCACGATAGGAAAGGTGGTGGCTAGAGATATACACGCAGTGTTTCTTCACACTGCGTGAGAAGTGTAGAGATTAGACAATGTCTCAGGTTGGGAAGGATATACCCGGGCATTCATTCGTACAGGGACCGTTCTCTTCAGGTGACCCCGTCCTGGATAACCTACCCACCCGTGACCTCTGTTTCTCTCCCCGTATTCACTAGTGTCCTATAATCAGATGTTCGGGTCATGACCTATGGACACCCAGAGGGATACCTCTCCCTCCTCTTATTACCCCAGTGACCCGCCTTTTAAAGACCCGTGAAGCTGGCGTGTGTGAAAACCCATGCTCTCAGTCCTCGCCCGGTCATGCGGATCACTTGCCTGTAGCCGTGACCCTTAGAAAGAGTCACAGCTGCCTCGTCCTTAGCGCCTTCCTCCGAGGTGTTCTCTGCCTCCGGATGGTCGTTCGCGTTCGCGTCCTCGTCCTGCGATCCCATGGTGTTCTCCGTCTTTCCTGCCTCGTCCTGGCTCCGATCGCCTTCCTCCGCTTTTGTCTCCGCTCCGTCGTCTGCTTCGCTCTGCTCCGCCTTCTTCACTTCCTCCGAGTCCACTTCCGGGTATAAGCGCGGGGCCGAACTCCGCCCTCCCGCCATAGCCTGGAATGTCTCAGTGGATCCCCCGGGGCACCAGTTGTCGTTCACCAAGGGTGTCCTGTCACAAGCCCATCCCCCAGGCCAATTATTGCGAGGTTTTTTAATTATATAGATAAGGATGAAATCCTTTGTTTTGCAAGAGAGAAGGGACAAGCATGCCATGATTCATGGAACACAATGAACATCCAATATTACAGCCATTTTGTCCAGAAACTACGCAAATCTTTTGAGGAAGCCAAAAAGAAACTGTGAGCCCTAAACATTTGATATATGCTCTTTTTGCAGCCAAGCTAAAGTTGATGTATCAGTCATACACCTTTTTGTTTGGGACTCCAGAGGTGGTTTGGGAATGAGTGGAAGAATACTGGCCAATCAGTAAAGCCCTTGGAAGGTGTTAACTGGAGAGGCCAGGACTCACCATACAAAAACACAAGGAAGTGCTCCTGCAACAGAAACATATCTAACTCAAGCAGACGATGATTAGCGAGAGATCTCCTTGATGTCAGCTCAACGCAACATGACCTAAGGGAAGACAGCGATGTCTTGATCGAACAAAGGTGGTCGGTGCCCCTGAGCTGGAGAAAGAGACACCCCTGATGGAGCAGATCCCACGAACAGACCTTGATATCATAATGATTGACCACTGTTCTGATGCTGGTGTCTGGGGGAGTGGTGGTTTCCTTAACCCTTTTCCGGTGTTAATGCAGAGACATATTGGGGTACAAATTACCTGCTTGGGAAGTTGAGTGACAGGCGGAGGGTGAGATGGAAGGCACAGGCAGTGCCCCTGAGAGACACATGCTAAGAATCTTCTACGTGCCTGGGTCTAGCCTGGATATCATTACCATTATCGTTGCTTGATCATGAAGGGTGGTGGTTTAGTACAATGGGGCTATGTTTGTGTTTTGATATTTAGTTGGAGTAAGTTTCAAGTTTATACCACAACAGATGCTTCCAGTTCTAGAAATGCAGGGTGGGGAAGTTTAGTTCAGGCAAAAGGAAAGATGTGATTCCTGGTTTATTCGATCCCTCAGCGGTACATGACAGACAGACGATCACGATGTACTCCGCGATACCCCTCCATACAGTTGACCGAGTTAAAACATGGCTGAGGATCCAAAGAAAGAGCTGAGCCTAGTTCAGTTTACTTGGAACATGAATGGGTTGTTGGACTAGTTCAAATGTGGTGCGATCCTTCGGGAGGCCAGGAGACTACACCCAGATAAACTCTTGACTCAGGGAAATCACTGCCCCCTTCTTGGCACGTATGGGTTTCTCCCAGGTTTACCATGCAAGTTTCAACAGAGGCTTCAGAAGAGTAGCCATATTAATCCATAAGGGTCTCCCCCTTAGGGTTCATCATCAGGATAACTTGGGTAGATATGTGGCCATGACGGGAGCACTTCAGGGTACCGTGCTCTGGTATGCGCGTATGCACCTCACCTCTGACCTTTAGCTTCAGAGAAACTATAAGCAGTTTACTAGCAAAGCTCCCTCCAGAACCGTGGCTCCTGGTAGGGATTTGAATGGGGTGGCTAACTGAGTTCAGGATTGTAAAGGAGCTTGGAGTGGCCTGCAATGCCGATTACCCCCTCTTGCTTGGTTTATGGAGGCCATCGGAATCACGGATGCCTGGAGTACTCTTCACCGACAGGAAAATGATTTCACTTATTACTTGGGGGCACATAGCAAATCCCCTTATCTTGATTATTTCCTAGTCCCCAGTTCTGAATGGCGGGGGTTCAGATATTGGCAAGGGGGCTCTCAGACCATTCTGTGGTAGGGCTGAGCTGGAGAGTGGGTCTAGGAGACTATCGGAAGGGCTGGAAGTTGGATGCTTGGTGGCTGACTAACCCGGACCACAAATAAAAATAGGCGGTGAATGTGATGGAATCCTATTTTACCATAAACACAATACTCAGTAGACTTCCCCTGGATGCATTCAAGGCCACAATACAGGTGAACATTATCAGCCAACTACTTTGGGAAAGGCAGAAGAAACAGCAAGTGGTGGCAGACCTTAAGAAAATGATTCTTGAATTTGTCGTGTATCACTTGTTCTTCCCCTCCCCAATTGCACTCCGAATTGCAATAGACACATAACCTACCTTTAAACAGATACAGTTGGATGAGGTGCGGAGAGGGTGGCTCACCACTAGGAGCCATAATTATCAGTGGGAAAAGAAAGCTAGCCAAACTCTTAGTTGGTCATGTTTCAATCCAACTAGACATGACTGATAGCTTGTATGTGAGGAATAGGGTGTAGTATATGATAAGGCTGTGGAGCCTTATTGTGGGGTAAACTCACAGATACCTTCCTGGGTCCAGTCAGTATCTTTTACTTAATGTTAGCTCAACCCTGGGTAGCTGTTCCTGCGAGCAGCATTTAACAGCACCAAACAACAGAATAAGAAATTCACACACCAATAAAGTGGCACAACAATAATTTATAAGCATAGAGCTCATTTTTATAGGAGAGGAGGTAACACCTCGCTCTGCGGCAACTGCCTTTGTTCCTGGGCTGAGGCGTCGTTCACACGTCTCAACAGGAGGGCAGAAGGCTGTCTGCGTGCCAGGGCCTCTGTGAAATCGCTGGACTCACTGGGGTGCTGTTTGACAACTTTCTAAAAGTTGCTTTCTTTATTACTGACATTAAATTCAACCTGGGCATCAGGTCGGGTTTAATGCCATGGTTAATTTGATCGATACAAAAGGGGATGATGGACGGAACGTTTGAGCCAATCAAACACTCACCCCCAGTCAACTGATCTGGGTTTAATCCATCATCATTCTTTAGCTCACTCCACCACCCCAGTTCAGACATGGCCATATGCAAATCAGTCTGACCCTGTGCCTCATGGGAACAGTCCAGCACGAACTGCCAAGCCATGTCTTCCCTGGACCGGAAACAAGCATCCTAGGACCGGTTTCTGGCATTCCAGCCGTCATCAGCCAGGCTTGCTTGAATCCAGTGGCAAAGTGAGCAAGGGACCCACGTCTGGGCATACCCCCGCCAACTTAGGGCGAACAAAGCGATACAAAAGGGGATGATGGACGGAACGTTTGAGCCAATCAAACACTCACCCCCAGTCAACTGATCTGGGTTTAATCCATCATCATTCTTTAGCTCACTCCACCACCCCAGTTCAGACATGGCCATATGCAAATCAGTCTGACCCTGTGCCTCATGGGAACAGTCCAGCACGAACTGCCAAGCCATGTCTTCCCTGGACCGGAAACAAGCATCCTAGGACCGGTTTCTGGCATTCCAGCCGTCATCAGCCAGGCTTGCTTGAATCCAGTGGCAAAGTGAGCAAGGGACCCACGTCTGGGCATACCCCCGCCAACTTAGGGCGAACAAAGCGATACAAAAGGGGATGATGGACGGAACGCTTGAGCCAATCAAACACTCACCCCCAGTCAACTGATCTGGGTTTAATCCATCATCATTCTTTAGCTCACTCCACCACCCCAGTTCAGACATGGCCATATGCAAATCAGTCTGACCCTGTGCCTCATGGGAACAGTCCAGCACGAACTGCCAAGCCATGTCTTCCCTGGACCGGAAACAAGCATCCTAGGACCGGTTTCTGGCATTCCAGCCGTCATCAGCCAGGCTTGCTTGAATCCAGTGGCAAAGTGAGCAAGGGACCCACGTCTGGGCATACCCCCGCCAACTTAGGGCGAACAAAGCGATACAAAAGGGGATGATGGACGGAACGCTTGAGCCAATCAAACACTCACCCCCAGTCAACTGATCTGGGTTTAATCCATCATCATTCTTTAGCTCACTCCACCACCCCAGTTCAGACATGGCCATATGCAAATCAGTCTGACCCTGTGCCTCATGGGAACAGTCCAGCACGAACTGCCAAGCCATGTCTTCCCTGGACCGGAAACAAGCATCCTAGGACCGGTTTCTGGCATTCCAGCCGTCATCAGCCAGGCTTGCTTGAATCCAGTGGCAAAGTGAGCAAGGGACCCACGTCTGGGCATACCCCCGCCAACTTAGGGCGAACAAAGCGATACAAAAGGGGATGATGGACGGAACGTTTGAGCCAATCAAACACTCACCCCCAGTCAACTGATCTGGGTTTAATCCATCATCATTCTTTAGCTCACTCCACCACCCCAGTTCAGACATGGCCATATGCAAATCAGTCTGACCCTGTGCCTCATGGGAACAGTCCAGCACGAACTGCCAAGCCATGTCTTCCCTGGACCGGAAACAAGCATCCTAGGACCGGTTTCTTTGATACCTTACTTGACCCACTTAGGTAATCCCAATCAGAGGTTAGCCAGGCTGGGGTGCCAGTCGGTAACCCTGTGTTAGACAATGGGGCTACTAACCTTTCCACAGCAAAACAACAATTTGTAAGTGTTGCTTTTAAGACATATGAAAAATATAGGTCCTACCTAATAATATATAGCTCCCTGCCATAGGGCTCCATAGGCCTTCCTTGGGGGAGACTTACATATAATATTAAGGGAAGGGAGGGCTTTGCCATTAACTGTAATGGCAAAGTCGAACTGCCCTTTCAGTCTGCAGTGGCAGGCTGGGGTCCATTTTGTCCTTGTCACATGCAGGTTGACACAAATAGTGCTGTAGCCCTGTGTGAATACTCTGCCTTACATGCCCTGGGTACCGTATACTAGGGACTTATAAGTAAGTCAGCACCTACCAATTGGGTGTATCCAATTCAACATATCTTTGTTATAGGGTTAGAACACAGGCACTGAGGTCTGGTTAGCAGGCCTCAGTGCAATCTCAGAGTCGAAAACCAGCAGCATCAGTTTACAAAATGTGGAGATGAATATGCAAAAATAAGCATATCTTTACACTGTGTAATATGGGAAGCTGGTCCAGAGTTTAGGGGGACCTAAATATTGCCAGGGAATTTGAGTCTTATTTTGCTACCCTGTTTTCTGGGGAGAAGCCACCTAAGTGGACCACACTCACAGAATTTTTATATAACCTCCCAATTTAGGCATTAACGAATGAGAAAAGAAAACTGTTGGAGGTGCTATAACAGAGGGAGAACTCGCCAATGCCATGCATCCATTGAGTGGAGGGAAGGCGCGGTTTCCCGTGGAGTTCTTTAACTTGTCAATGTCAAGACTGGCCGGCCCCTTATTGGGGATGGTGAGTGAAGCCCCAGAGGATGTGAGATTCCCTGTAGATCTGTACACAGTGGAAATAGTTGATAAATGCAAGCTAAGGCACCCGCATGACTGATGCACGTTGTATCGTCATATTTCCTCTTTGAATGTAGAAACCAAAATCATTGCGATAGCCTCGGCAAACAGATTGTCCGGGGTGTTATGTTCCTTGGTTCGGAAGGACCAATCAGTTTTCATGCCCTAAAGTGCTGTCATGATAGTATACAAAAATGTGATGGAATTAATGCTTGAATTAATCTCATCCATTGGTAATTACTGGGGCCGCATCCCAGTCCAGCGCTATTATGCAGACAATGCCAACTCAGTTTGGACCCAGCCATATGCAACTCAGTCTTGACCCTGCTCCACTGGGAACAGTCCAGCCCGAACTGCCAGGCCCTCCCTGAACTGGAACACAAGCAACCCAGGACAGTTTGCCCTAGTAAGGGCACTTCAGCCAGATATAGCTTTGTTCCAGTTTTCCACAGCTTGCACGGGATTCACGTCTGGGCTTGCCTGTCCCACTTAGGGGGACACACTAAAGTATGCAAAAAGTAGACAGAAAATGTGAAGGATGGAACGCTTGAATTAACCTCAGCCATTGGTAATTACTCAGGCCGCATCCAAGCCCATCGTTATTTTGCACACCATGCCACCTCAGTTTGGACCTAGCCATATGCAAATCAGTCGTGACTCAGGATGAATTTGTCCTTCATTATAGTCAATTGTTCCGGTATTTATATCCGTAGGTAATAGGACTCACAGCACTCACAGATTTTAGTCCCTTGGAGGCAAAAGCCTTAACGGAGAAACCGCATGAGCATAACTCCAACAAATATATCAGTTCTCACAAAATAATGTCCCTGATTCTCTGATGAACTTGGAGAAGCCCTGGGGGAGGGACTTACGACCTTTGACAGATGATGATTGGAGAGAGGCCTTGGCCTCACCACAGTAATCAGCTTTGGCATCCCAGTACAGAGTGATTCAACTGAAGATCTTTCATCATGCATATTTTCCACAACACAGACTCCGATATTCAGGGAATGATGGTGACCTGATTCATATGATCTGCCGAGATTTCAGGTCATTAGTTGCCTCCAAAAATATCATAAGATTTGGGATGACTGGGCTAATTATAGAGGCATCCAAATAGAGCACCGCTCTCAAAATTCTTTCAATTTCAACATCTCTGAAATTCTAGGCCATCTGGGCAGTAAAGGTAAGCTTCTAACTTCTTTTGCAGAAATGGACAGAGTGTCTATGGAAGTGGGCTGAAGAACTGGGCGCCAGATGTCAGAACACTCCTCTTGTTGCCTTAGGAATGCAGGTTGGAGACCTTGCAAATAGCCAGACTGATCAACGTTTTCAAACTACCATTGTGTTGAGAAAAAATTTGAATGGTGGTGCAATTGACATTGATGACAATTCAAATCAAAAAATATGTTTATATCAGTTAATAAAAACATTTTACAATAATTTGACAGAAAATTGCCAGTGATTCAATGATAACTCATTAAAAATCATTTAAACCTTCTGATTAATACTATATTGTAGGTGTGCTGTTGAGCCATGACCAAGATGGGAGTCAAGATATGAGACTCCATGCATTAACCCTCTAAGGCTCACACGAGTGTGGTGGGGACGATTAAGACTCACCTAGTAATGTCTTCTTAGTGGGTGAGTCCCAGCGGAGTGCCCTTGTGGCATGGGTGCTCTTCGGGCATTCCTGGGCTAGTGATCTGACAGAGAACTATGCCGCTGCTGGAGGCGAAATTGATAGTTGGTGGGTGCCAAGGGCAGTGTGGAGGTGAATGCATGATGGGGTGGAAGAGCGTCATGGGGCATCTGTTGTGAGGTGGAGGAGACGCCTAGGGTCTCGTTAGTTTTTCAGCCCAGGAGCTGTAATAGACTGAGATAAGGAGGAAGCCACTGGTGATGAATGGCGATATGGATGGTGAATGATAGGCTGGTTGCACAGTCGAAGACTACTAGATGTCTTCATTGATTGTCGAGTGTGGAGACCATTGTCGATTCTGCATGTTCTGGGAAATATGGAAGGACTAAGATCTTTACATAGACACTGAAAGTGGGCTGATGCTCTGTCTGTGTAGTCTTGGCAGCCACATTCATTGTGACACTGATCTAATCTTATGGTACAACCTCTGCATTTTATTTGCTCTACAACCCACTTCTTGCTTTTGAGGGTACTCATCCTCATTGCTGCTACTGAGCGCTGTTAGGACAGGAGAGGACTTGAATTTAAGACTTTTGGAACTAACGGTTCATTTCTATATATAGTGCAGTTATTCTCCCTTGTGTGTTTGTGAATTGCTACACCTCTGCACAAGTTAATATGCATGACATTTGCCTGAGCAAGTGTTGAACAAGGTCGCAGGGTCTACGACGGAAAATGAGAAATGATATACATTTTCCCATGTAGACGTGCACAGCTTGAGGGCTGCACTTCTACTCATGTTTTGCTCATGCGTTTGGCCCATGCTCCATTTGCTCTGTTTTCTTCAGTGAACCTGCTCAGACCAGTATTCTGCATCACTAACTGTTCATACTGATATGTAAATGTTTTTTTATATTGTGATTTAGAGGTGGGTAAAAGTCAGGTTCCCTGAAGCAGGAAGATGTGATGGTGTCGCTATCAATGGATTTTTGAGTCACAGGTTGACCTTGTGCCTCACGGTTTCACTATGGTCATATGAAATTATTGTCGTTGGATACATGTGCAGTGTGGCTTCATGAGATGTTTTTCAACCTCACTTGTTGCATCAAATGTTGGCACTTCTGAAACTTCCTACAGCCCTAACGTTTTGGCCTGATCAGAATGAGGATGCATTAAGGTCACCAGATATTTGTTGAAAGTACTGGAGGACACAGGATGCTTCTCCTGTGCTGCGGTTTGAGGTAAAGAAGCAATCCTGGTTATGGATGGCCTTTCCCTTCCAGTCCTTACACCGGAGCAGCACCTTGAACTGGATGCCCTGCTTACCCTAGAAGAGATTAGAGGTACGATGCAGGCTTTGCCATCTGGCAAGGTGCCGGGACCGGACGGTTTCCCCCACAAATTTTATAAAACGTATGCTGACCTTCTAAGCCTGCAATTATTTAGGGTATATACAGAAGCGCTGGATGGCCTTTCCGTCCTGACCTCTATGACAGATGCCACCATGATCACGCTTCCTAAGCCGGGTACAGACCCTACGTACACTAGTGCTTATCGGCCCCTGGCTCTACTGAACGGGGACTATAAAATATTAGCCAGAGTCCTGGCGGGCAGACTGCTGCCCGTCATCTCTCATTTGGTTCATCAGGACCAGAACGGTTTCGTGCCAGCTCAAAGTACGTCTCTTAACATTCTTAGGCTGTTTCGGGTGATGCGCTGTGCCGCAGTAAGCTGGACAACAGCTGGCTGTGTTGTATTGTACTTAGAGAAAGCGTTTGATATGGTCGAAGGCCATATATGTTTGAGGTACTTCGTCGCTTTGGGTATGGGCCATACATGATGAGCTTAATTAAGCTATAATATGGAACGCCTGCAGTCAGGGTACGTATGAGAACGTTGTTTTCCAAACCCATATTGATAGAAAGAGGGACTAGACAAGGGTACCCACTCGCCCCATTAATCTTTTCCTTGGCTATAGAGCCACTGGCAATAGCGCTGCGGCAGTCAGCATCAGACTGGGGGATACACCTTGGGGACGGTCTGCACGCAGTCTCGCTTGATGCAGATGATATCCTGATTTATGTTAAAGACCTACAGGCACTTCCAGGGGTCATCCCGGACACGCTAAAACTATTTGCTTCACTATCCGGCCTGGGTGTGAACTGGGGTAAGTCTTGTTTATTTCCCTTTACCCCCGGTATGGATGCTTCTCCCTTAGAGGTAGATGGGACTTTGGTGACATGGCAACCGGCGGCGTTTAGATATTTAGGCATACGCATTTATCACAATGATCGAGATCTCCTGGACGGCAATATATCCAGAGCAGTCACAGCTTTAAAATCCCAAATTGAATTCTGGAAAACACTCAACCTTTCAGTCATAGGCAGAGTGGAATTGATAAAAATGTAATGTTGCCACGTCTACTTTATTATTTTGCTAACCTCCCGATATATCTGCCGGGATCCTTCTTCCGGTCACTGGAGGGTATTATAAGGGACTTTATCTGGAACAACACCCGGTTGCAGGGTAGCATTAGCAAAGCTATATTTGCCTCGGTCACAAAGTGGGCTGGCTCTACCCAACATGGAGCATTACTATCTGGCGTCCCAGATACTCTGGGTGGCAAAATGGGTGGCGGAATTACACCTGGCAGACAGAGCCGAGCATGGGTCCTCGTACACCCTGGATAGGATTCTTTTTATCTTCCATCCATGTAATTGATCACATGAGCCGCTCCCTCTTCTGGTGCAGGTTGCTCGGGAATGCTTTCGCAGGGCATTGCGCCTTACTAGGCATGTTATACCATATGCGCCAGCTATCCCATTGCTAGGTATGTCGACAGCGGGGGGACATGTCCTGGGGACGGTCCTTGCTGCTTGGCAGGGGGCAGGCATTTCTACTCTGGAGGATCTGTATATGGAAGGTGCGTTGCTGCCATTCCTCTCTCTGTCTGAGGAGGAGGGTGTCCCTCCGGGACAGTTCCTGAGTCATGCTTCCTGGTTGGCTATGTTGAGGCAGCAATGGGGAGATATTTCGCAGGAACTCCCACCACATCTCCTAATGCAGTATGTACACATGATGGAAACGGGGCGACACCTCGTGAAATGGTTCGCAGAATCCATCCGGGAACACACCATGAAGGATTTAACACCATTGAGAAATAAATGGGAGATAGATATGGCACGATCATTCACAGATCCAGAATGGTCCATACTGTTGGAAAGTCCCAGACAGATCACCAGAAATGCACGTTTCAAGTTAATCCAATTTTATGTTGTGCATAGAGCGTACCTATCCCCAGATAAGATTAATAGATATTTCAACAGGATAGGTGCATGCTGCCCACGATGCAAGATGATAGGTGCCGATTTACTACATATGCTCTGGTCATGCCCCAAATAGCAAACGTACTGGGAGGAGGTGATCCGTTCCCTGAACACAAGCACAAATAGAGAGCTACCACAGACATGGGAGGCTTGCACAACGGAGATATTCCCTAGAGGCAAGAAGCATAAAGGCTCTTCTAGATTTTTGGATCTGGGGTTTGTTGTGGGTAAAAGGCTTATTACACGTCGATGGAAGGCAGACGATCCCCCGCCGATAAAGGCATGGCTATACTCCATGATAAATTGGGCCAAGGCTGAAGCAGTCTCATTAGTAAAGGAGGACACGTTAGGGCTCCGTAAATATCCCATTTCCACGACATAAAATGCAATGTTGTGCATACTTCAAGGGATGGTTACCCCGGATGACTTGTCCGACGTTCCTAACGCTGACTAAAATTACTTTAAACAAGTGTTGCAATGTGTCTTAAATTGTGATATGGTATGTGCAGCATGTATTAAACACCTCAGCCAAAATGTATTAATATATATTGATAATATATACATATGTGCGAATGTATAATTGATAAACATGCAATGGTTATTGTCTGCTTTCCCCCCACTCATATAGGTATTCCTGAGCTCTTTCCTTGTTCCTCCAATTGGTTTTTAAATTGTTTCAATGTTACTCAAAAGATCGTTTGGTCGCAATCTAGTTGTAATGACGGTCGTAAGGAACCCTCCGAATCGCACATATGAAACCAATATGTACACGTACAATACGCTTATTTTGTGTTATAATAAGAAAACGTACCATAATTGGAATTACTTAATTTATATGTTAGACCAAGGGTAAAGATAACCCACGTCAATGAGACAGATTGTTATTATTCCTGTGTCACTTTACTGCTTTATTGTGTTGAACCCTCTGTTTTGAAGTTTAACTACATGTTCTTTGGAAAATGTATTCACCTGTCAAATATATTTTATATGTGAAAATCTAATAAACAGATCCAAAAAAAAAGAAGCAATCCTGGTGAACAGAGTGGCTGGCTCAAATTTTAATAAAAATATGATAGTGTAGCGCTTTTGTCCAAAGATCTTTGAATAAAACATGTTTGTATGAGCTTATCAAGGGAGAATTTTACCCCCTGTCTAGAGAAAAAAGTAAAATACAAAAAAACACTTACATTTCCCACGTGTTACTATACCACACTTCAGGCATTTGTATATTTACTCATGATTTTCTCATATTTTTATAAAGAAAACATGAAGAGAAATTTTGTGTTTTCCAGTGGCGGCTGGCAACTACTGCGAGTGGGGGTGGGGTGGGAAAATCTCATTAAATAAATAAATTAAATTAAAAGTTACTTACCATGCAGCAGCCGTCCTCCTCGCTCCGGTGCTCTTTTTCTCTGTGATGTCAGGGAGCCCCAGCCAACTCCCTTAACTAATCTTGGCCCTTCTCTCATGCTGTTAACCAGCATAAGAGAAGCACTAGGATTGGAGGGAGCGGCTTCTGTTGTCGCTCCTGAGGGCACTGGAGGCCTGCACTTGCTCCCATCCCAGCTGTTTTAAGACAGCTGGGTTGAGAGGTGTAAAATGCACATGTCTGGCTAGCCGTCACAAGACCACCGCCCAAAGGGACATGCGCACTTTAAACAGTGCACAGGCAGCCCTCTGCCCACCACTCCTCACTGCTGCGACTCAGCAGGCCTCGCCCCGTCCTGACACTCAGTTCGGGATGGGGTGGCGAAAAATAAAATGAGAATGTATTAACTTCATTACCATTTTATTTTTTGGTTCTGGGGCATTTAAGTGGAGCAACGCTCCTCCGCTATAATGGAGGAGCCGCCCCTGGTTTTTTCGTGGAAGAGACAGGGTGTTAATATCTTGTGGGCACTGGAGGGCCCTGACCAGAGGCTGCAGCTGCACACCACCTCCTGGGAAGGAGCAGGACAGGAAGTGAGAGGGTTAGGGGGAGGAAGGACATCAGAGAGGTCAGGGTACGACGGGAGTGGACTGCAGACAGGGGCAGGGACCAGCTCTCCCCGGTGTAGGTCTTTCACGTACTAAGTAGGGATACTAGAGTAAAGGAGTCTCTTTCCCCTTACCTTATGTGCCTCATAACTCGACATTGTGGTTACTATCAGAACACATAATCTGATGACAAGGAAAATGAACTCTTGCATGGGCAATAGTGCAACTGTGGAAACTGCCGGTGCTGTATGAAAATTGCAGTCAGGGAGAGGCATTACCACAATCTGTGTGTGCCCACAAAGAAACCTCCACAGCCGTGCGCCGAGACCCCAAGAGTGCCCAATATCCCAGGGAGGTAAGCGCCCTTGAAGCTCCTGCAGCCATACAGAAGAGCCGCAAGCACCCCAGGAAACCATGCGCCTGCATGCACTGTGAGTGAGCATGCGACCGCCCAAAGCCAAGGAGAAACCTAACATGCTGTGCAGCCCCAATAAAAAGGAAAGAGCACCCCAGAAAGGTCAGGCAGCCAGGCCATAAGGCCAACATCATGATGTCTCACTCACAAGATCCCGTAAAAACAACAGGTCATCTTGGGGTTCATGCACGCCCCAAAGAAACACTGGTGACAGCCAAATTGGGATTCAGGCAAGCAACAAAGACCTTGAATAAAGGCACTACAGACAAGCTCATAAACAACCCCATAAGGGCTGCCATGCCAGAAAGATGGACGTGCAAAGTTGAGATTCCTTGGCTGAGTTGTCTACAGAGCAAGAAACTGGCAGGTGCCCATACCTCATCACAGAGGCAAGGGCTTCAGAACGGCACCCAAAACAAGTGCTGTTGCTTGAAAAAAAAGAAATCAAGAGACCACAGTCATTCATCTACAAGTGGAATCGCATTAAGCCACTTTTTTTCTAGACAGTGGAGCAACATGCAACATAATGTGTGCTTTCTGAGTATGACAAATAGAACATAATCCACAATTGCTACTGTCCAATGTTGACGTCTTCCAATGGGGAGCAAAATACCCAGTAACAAACCTAGGTAAATTCTGTGAAACATTAACAATGGTAAAACATCACTTCAAGAAGAAGTACATGTCCTAAGAGGTGAGGTGCCAGTACCGTGCTGGCTCAGCAATGTCACTGCATAACTAGGTACTCATCAGTGCTTAATTTGAGCCGGTGGTTTCCAGTGCTCGGCACTGGCACTTAATTGTCAGCACTGGCTCTAGTGGCAGACCACCATATGGTGGCGTTGTCTTTTTCAGTTTGAGATGAGCATAACAAGTGTGTTTAATAAGTCAAAATACATAAAAATTGTCTGGGTGACATCTGCAACAAAGGACGTTCAAGAAATGGTGAGGAGAGTCATAAGACCCATATAAAACTGCCTCAACCACAGTGATGATGTTGGTGTTTTTAGTCACATGAAAAATAAACATGACTATGCACTGAGAGAAGCATGCAGTTGTCTGGAAGAGCCTGGATTGATGCCCAACTCAGACAAGAGTGAATTAAAAAAGAACAAGCTCAAATACTTTGGGCACATATTCTTTCACAGAGCAATGCAACCAGATCCTACCAAGGTTGACACACTCAGCAGAACTCATGCTCCAACAGATGTGGGTGACATGAGATTGTTTCAAAGCCTTGCAATCTACTGTTTTCACTACATTAAAGCCTTTGCCACTATGAGCAAGACACTAAAAGAGCCCCCCAAGCAAGGAAAACAGTCGCCTGGACAGCAGAATGCCAGACAGCATTCAAAAGCATCAAGGAGGCAGTTTCATCAGTAGATCACCTGGCATACTTTGACACCTCTCTATGCACTGAACTGACGTCTATGCCAGTCAGTTGGATTCAGGGCCATCCTATCCCAACACAAGTCTGGCCATGACTCGCCAAGGAGAATCATAATATACGAAAACAGAAGCCTTACCGACGGTGAAAAGGTGTATTCACAACCAGAAAAAAAAGCATGGCTGGCATATGGCATGTGAACATCACCACATGTTTCTATGGTAAATCATTCACAATCCTAACACCATCAAGCACTGGTAACCATCAATGGGATTGCAAAAGCAAAACTTCCACCAGTGATCAAATAATGGGGAATATACCTGATTGACTACACAAACCTAGCAAGGACCACAACCCTGGGGACTACGTCTCCAGACACCATTCCCCAATATCAGTGCCACACCTTCACTGACAGCAGAAGTTGTTAACTTAATTCTAGGACAGTGCACCATGGCACAAGCATCCTTAGAAGAATTAGCCAAGAGTCATGCAAGAACATCACACAAGGGGAAATGAGAGACATCATCAAAAACAATGGAGGCATAATAGCAACAACAGCCGATACAGAGAAGGAGTCAACAAGGAAGATGCACTAGCCTTCAAGAACATACAAGAAGAGCATTCAGAGGCAGAGCAAGGTATACTTTTGCAGGAGACCAGAGTAGTTGTACCAGTCACTACATCTATGAACCTTGCACATGAGAACCACCGGGAATAATGGCAATCAATAAGATGCTCAGAGAAAAAATATGGTTCCCAGGATTGGACCAACTGGTGGAGGAGATAATTGAGAGCTGTAATGTGTGTCAAAGTACAAGGAAACCATCAAAGACAGACCAGCTACGAATGTCTGACCTCACAGACATAGTCTGGTCACCACTGGCATCTGATTCCCTCGAATCATTGGACATAGGGGTATTACTGGAAGCCACTGACAAATATTCACACTTCCCCTGGTGCGTCACGTGTCCTCAACATCAGCAACTGACACACTACTCACTCTAGATGGAATCTTCAAAGCATGGGGTGAATGCAACAGACCTCCCTTCTCAGGGGAAGAGGTTCACAAATTCATGTCAGACCTGGGAGTACACCATAGAAAAATCATGCTGCTGTGGTCTCAATTCAATGTCATGGCAGAACCATTCATGGCAACCATGAAGAAGGCATTGCAAAGGCCCAAACTAACTCGGATATCAGTCGGCCCAGGCCTCTGACAGGTCCTTAATAACTATCGCAACACACCACTCGTCCCCAATGGGAAATGTGCATCGGAGCCAGTGTTTGGGAGAAGGAGTTGGACAAAGCTACCCCAAATGATAAACTTCCACCGGACCATGAAACAATAGCGGCCGCTGCCAGGAAGCCAAGGAAAAATGAAGAAGCAGGAAGGCAAACGATGCCGGGCAGCAACTTCCACACTCGAACCCAGTGACCTAGTGATAGTGCAGCAATGGCGAAATTGAAAGTCAGACAACCCATTTCTAGCCAAACCACAGACCATCACCAAGATCAATGACACAATGGTTACTGCAGCAACTGGTTCGAACGTGATCACCAGAAACATATCCCACTTCAAAAAGTTCTATTGTCCAGTGTAGAAAGAAAGTCTCAGAAATGAAGACATTGGAAGGGACTGCGTGGGCAAACAGCTACAGGGGAGGAGGCGAGAGCAGACAAATAGGGGAAGCATGCCGCCATCCAAGTGACTGGTCAGAATGAGATCAAGTTGGCCAACATCCAGCACGGATCATTCGAAAACCCAAAAGGCTTCATTGAGGTGATTCCAGGTCCCCAGTGTCATAACACTGGGGACTGGGAATCACAGTGATTGGCTTCTCGTTGAGATTGCACTCTCTCTTTCTCTCGTTCTTTCTCTTGTTTCTTGTGAGAAAAGGGAGGAAAAAGTCGTGATAGAGGCTGCAACTAGACACCATTTCCTAAGAAGGAGGAGGACAGGAAGTGGGGAGTTGGGGGGATGGTAGGACAGGAGAAAGGCCAGAGTATGACAGGGAACAGACTGCAGACAGAGGCAGGGATCAACTCTCCCTGGTGTAGCTCCTAAATGCGCTAAGTAAGGATACATGGTGGGTACCTCCAGTACATGAAAAGTGCAGAGTGAAAAATCCTTAATTCGAACTCTTTGCTAACAATGACATGAATATGCTAAACATAAGGGTCCACATGTATCAAAAAGCATTTTACGATTACCAAATAGTGATTTTTTTTTTTAATAACAAATTTTATTTGCATTTGTGAAAAGACAATGGGCAATCGCCCTACAGTGGTCTGTAGGAGAACTTGGCATATATCATCTCTGAAAACCATCTTCTTGCCCATATTGAAACACCTGCTGAACATGCAGGTCAGACAACCAACATAACTTGCAGACGTCACTAGATCTACAGAGAATCCATGAAAAACATGATATAAAACCATCATCCCTACATAACTTTGAAATTCCCCAGCATTGAAGAGTGTAGGTATAGTATTAATTATGGGTCTACTGAGGGCAATGGGGGTAGCTCCATGCCTCGATACGTCGCCCACCGGTTCCATATTTTCCTGTGTTTTTGAGGGCAGCCGCGTGCCAGGAAGACTGCCATTTCCGCCCCCATATATCTATCAAGCTCCCTCTTCCACTTGCCAAGTGACGGGGCCCTTGTGTTTTTCCAGGATTGCGCTAAATCTCGTTTGGCTACGACAAGGGCTAGGAACAGCAGGTGTTGTTTATATATGTTGCCCCCTATATCTTCTGTAGCATGAAGGAGAAAGAGTCGTGGATTTAACTGGAGCTCCCACCCCAGCACCTCCTGAAGACAAATCCTGATTTTGTTCCAGTATGGCTGCAACACTGTGCAGCCCCACACGGTGTGCAAAAATGTCCCCTCCTCTCTATCGCACCGCAGACACATGGGGGACTGAATCATCCCCATCTTACACAGTCTGACCCGTGTATAATATACCCGGTGTAGGTACTTGAATTGTATCAGACGGTATCTAGTCGAGACCGCCGCCCCACGCGGGCTCACTATGGCCTCGGCCCAGTCATCGTCCGTTATGTCAGGGATATCAGCTGTCCAGGCCCCACGCGTCTTGTCCAATGTTGTCAAAGTGTGCGTTATTAACGTCTGGTACACCTGTCTTATTTTGTGTTGGCCTAGGTCACCCATAAGTAGGCGGCCCTCTAACGGGTGAAATTCCGGCAGGGTATCTACTGTGCAGACGAGGGGGGTGAGTGCATGGCGAAGTTGAAGATATTTATAAAACTGTGTTCTGTGCAAATGGTACTCAGTTTGCAATTGTTGGTATGTTTTCATAATGGTACCCCGCATTACATCTCCAAGGGTTGATATCCCCACCAGGTCCCACCTCCGGAAGCCCTGTAGGGCCGCCACCGGGCGTAGGCATGTACCGTGCCACAATGGAGTTGCCCGAGTAAGCCTCCTCCCCAGCCCATCTGCCTCACCTTGGTCCGCCAGAGCGAGATTACGACCCTGCACGCTGGAGGTAAGGCTTCTAAGCGTGCTGTGCTATATAGGAGGTGTAAGAGGGGGTATGCTCTAATGCTGTGTGTTCCGCTGCATATGCCGGGTCTGTCGGGAGTTGTACCACCACTCATTAAGCACGAGTAAATGTGAAGCCATATAATAGGAGTATATATCCGCAGCCGCAATGCCCCCGCAGTAGGTAGATTGCACGCATGTGCGAAGCGCGACTCTGACCGCGCCACTGTTCCAGAGGAATTTATTTTGTATAGCATTGACCTGCGCAAACCAGGTGCGCGGAATCGGATATGGGAAGTTTTGAAGGCGATAGAGCAACCGGGGAAGCGAAACCATTTTAAATATTGCGGATCGGCCATAGAGAGACAGCGGGAGCGAGGACCATATATTAGTTTCACCATTCAGGCCGGCAAGAAGAGGGGTAATGTTATGTAGCCAGGAGATCCTGGGGCAAGCCGAGATATAGATCCCCAGATATTTGAAGCCATCTGTCGCATGAGTCAGCTGCGCTGCCCAGGCGTCCGACCCTGAGGGCCACATACCGGGAAGAGGATTGACTTGGCCGGGTTCGTATGGAGCCCAGTTGTTTCCCCAAACACCCGTAGGATCTGCAGCACCCGGGGCCCAGTGAACCACGGGTCCGTAATGAAGAACAACACATCGTCCGCATATAACGCGATGCGGTCGGAACGTGATCGCGACCAATCAAAACCCCGAAAAACCGGGTCCCACCGGACCCATGCCGCCAACGGCTCAATGGCTAAAGCAAACAATAAGGGGGATAAGGGACACCCCTGCTGAGTCCCTCGTCGAATGCCAAATGGAGGCGAACGATGTCCGGCAATGCGCACTGAGGCGGACAGATCTGTGTAAAGTAGGCGAACAAGGGCGAGAAACCAGGGTCCAAAATTACAGGCCTCTAATAATTGAAATAGATAAACCCAGCTCAAGGAATCAAAAGCCTTATCTATATCAGCAAGTAGAATGGCTGCGGGCCTACCGAGGGCTGGGGCCGTGGCAAGGGCGTTGTGTACCCGCCGGATATTGTGGCGAGTGGCTCTAAGGGCCATAAAACCGGCCTGGTCCGGGTGGACCAGGTCCGTAATGCAAGAGCGGAGGCGGTCGGCCAGCACTTTCCCTAATAATTTAGGCTCAAAATTAATTAGGGATATGGGGCGATAAGATGAAGGGTTTTCCGGGGGGCGCCCAGGCTTATGGAAAAGTACAATCTCAGCGTGTCGCCAGTCTTGGGGTAATATGGCAGAGTCCACAGCCTCTTGGATCGTTGCCAGGAAATGGGGCCCCAGAAGATGAAGATGTGGTCGGAGGAACTCCATCGGGAACCCATTAGGGCCTGGAGCGCGCCCCGGATGGAGCGCGTTAAGCGCGCCAGTCAACTCTTCAAGGGTGATGGACGCCTCCAGTCGGTCGCGCACCTGATCAGAGAGCTGCTTGGGTGGAATGTCCCTAAGAAACTCGGCTATTAGACCGGCCGAGATTTGCTCCCGCTCGGCATAGAGGGCAGCGAAATAGCGTGCGAACTCATTGGCCACCCCTATCGGTGAGGAGATAAGGGACCCATCTACCCCTAAGATTGTAGGGACTATTGCAGGGGATTTATCCAGCTGGCAAAGCCGATGGAGCATTTTGCTTGATTTATCCCCCCATTGATATACCCTATTCTGTGATGCTTCCCAAATTTCTTTGGCTTCTGCCAATAGATGTTGGCGTAGGTCCTGTTGTGTCAGCAACAAGTTACGCCTGATACTTGGGCTGGGGTCGACAGCTAGTTGTTGTTCGAGAGCGATCTGACGCGCCTCTAGGTCCGCGAGCCGTTCGCGGCGAAGGCGCTTTTCATTTGTACAGTAACTTATCTCCACCCCCCCGGACAGTCGGTTTGAGAGCCTCCCATAGTATGCTACCAGACGAGGCGGTCGGGCCATTAGACTCCAAATAATCTGACACGGCAGTATGAAGCATGTCTTGATATTTGGGGCATTGCAAGCGCCAGGGAGACATACGCCAGCGGAAGGGGGGTCTGCGGGAAAGAATGTGAAATCGCATGGCAATTGGGGAGTGGTCAGAGAGCCCGCGGGGGTAGTGTATTACCTGTGAAAGGCGATGGAGGCAGGCACGGGGGGCGAAAAAGTAGTCAAGGCGGGACTGAGTCCCGTGTACTGGGGATAAAAACGTATATCCTCGCTCCGAGGGGTGGAATTCCCTCCACACGTCCGCCCAACCTAATGCGGATGCTAAAGAGTATAGTCTAGAGGCACTCAGGGGCTGCAGAGGATCTATATGTCGTGACCGGTCTAACGGGCCCATAATGTCATTCCAGTCGCCCCTAGGAGTATCAGGTCTTCTTGGAGATCCCCCATACAGCAGTGATCTTATCGATGAATGTCTGGCCCAGCGGGGGGGTGCATAAATGCAACCAATTGTAACCCGCTCGCCATACAATGTACAGGTCACAAAAAGATACCTACGCCCAGGGTCTGCCCTATGGGCGATGTATTGAAACTGCACCCCACGATTAATTAGGATCGCCACCCCCTTGGAGCCCCTGGTGTACCCTGCATGATAAACATGATGGAAGCCAAAACGGGCCAGGCACGGGACTTTAGTGCCCAGGAGATGGGTTTCCTGCAACAGGAGGAGGTCCGCACCATATCTCTTCGCCTGGCGCAGCACGGCACCCCTCTTTATCTTATTATGAAGACCCCGGACATTCCAAGATACCACCCTAAGGTCGCCGGGTGGGGCTATGTCATTTGGTGCCATTCAGCCCATGTGCGGAATGTGTGCTGGATGAAGGAGAACGATCTGTGTGACATGTCTGCATATAACATATGGAACTTTGGAACTGAAAGAAAAACCCCCCCACCTCCTCCCGCCCCCACCCTACGCTACCAAAACGGAGGAGCATCTGTCGCGATGCTGGGGGGGCCGGGCCCCCAACGGGGGGTCCAGAACCCCAGCACCAACAATACCCAACCCTCCCACCCAACGTTACAGACATGGGGGTGCTCAAAAGGAAAAAGAGTCTGTGGCCTGGCAGTCCCATGAGCAGTCTCCACGCTTCACGGAGAAGAAGTCTATGAAATCAGCATTTGAGTGTGTATAGGAAAGAGTACATATACTTGCAGTCTGTTAGTAAAGTAATGTCCAGCGGTTCAGGAGATATGATCTGGGCTTGCCGATTGACTGTCGGGTCTGGAGCTCTGTCGTTTCCTTGATTTTGCTCGGCGAGACCGGCTTCTCCTCGATCCCCTAGACGAGTCAGAGTCCCTGGCACATGGCGAGCTCTGCCGCAACCTCGGGCGCTCCTCGGCCCATGCAAACACAGCCTCGGGGGTGTCAAAGAAGAAAGACTTTGAGTTGAAGATGACTCTCATCCGGGCTGGATACAGCAGCATGTATTGTAGGTTCAGATCGCGTAGTTTACGCTTCGCCGCCGTGAAGGATTGCCGTTGTTGCTGAACAAGCCGAGTATAGTCCGGGAATACCATGATTGGTTTGGACTCGTAGTGGAACCGGTCTTTATGTTGTCTGGCGCTTCGCAGGATAGCATCGCGGTCCGAATAGTTCAAAATCCTAGCGATGACCGGTCTGGGGCGTTCGCCTGGAGGTGGTTTCTGGGTCAAGGCCCTATGGGCGCGCTCCACGATGAAGCATGGCGATAGTGCGTCGCTGGGCATGAGGTCAGTCAGCCAACTTGTGATGAAACGGGTCATGGAAGGCCCTTCGCAAACCTCCGGCAGGCCCACGAAGCGTAGGTTATTGCGGCGTGTCCGACCCTCTGCATCCTCCACCCTGGAGGCAAGCTCCCTTGACTCCACTGTGAGCTTATGTACTTGTTTCTGGAGGGTGGACACTGTGTCTTCGACCGTGGAGACCCTTGTTTCGGCCTCTGTGATGCGGTCAACGGCTTTGCGCAGGTCCTGACGGAGGAACGACACCTCCGACCCCACTGCGCCTATCTTGGCCTCCAGTGTATCTCTGGCACCGTTAATCGCCACCAAGAGGGCCGCATTGTCTGGCGGCGGACTTGCACCCACACCCGCTGGAGGAGCGCCGACCGGCGCAGTGAAATGATCAATGGTGCCCTGTTTCGCACCCGCACCTCCGGATTTATCCTTTCCCATCCTGCCGCTGCCGGTGACGGCACACAGTGCCTCTCCGGGGGGGGCCCAATGCTCGACTCCGTGTAGTTATGGGCGCCCCAGGCGACCAACAAAGGAGAGGAGAGGAGGGGGGCGCCGGGACACACCACCACCCGGACCGGCCCAAACTCCGGCGCGGGACCCCCGCAGCCCACTCTGGTCACTCCAGGCTGCAGACCCCGGCGTGTCGGGGCACCGTCCTAGGATGGACACAGCTTCAGCAGCCAGGATCTATGCTGTCCCATCAGTCGGAAGCCGGCCGGCCTCGGGCTTCGGGGATCCGAGCAACGTTCAGATGGGGCCCCGGTGCAGCGCCGCTCAATCCAAAGGGGGCTAGTTCAGCCCTGTGTTGTTGGAGGGGGGAAAAAGAGGCCACAATGGATCCTAGGCGGCAGACCCCCGCGGGCCGGGCAGTCGCACAGTGCACAAGATGCCCCCTGGGTCAGCAGTAGCGAGGCACCAGTCTCCCCCGCGTCTGACGCCGACCGGACCGCATGCAGGGCTGCCCACGTGTGCCCGGAGCACCCGGAGAATGGAGCTGTCCGCGGAGGGGGCCCTCCCACACGGGACCCCGGCCGGCCGCCCCTCTCGCCGCCGAGGTTTCTGGACGGTCTTCACCAAGGCCCCGACTAGGCCCAAATCCCCGTTGTCGCCTAGCGCCTTCCGGCCGTCTCCAAACAGAGGAACGCCACCTCGCGGCCCGCTGACCGCGGCGCCGCCACTCACCCAAGACGCGGCAGAGCCGTCGCGGCACGTAGACACTTTACGCTGCTGCCGCCGGTGCCCAGTACTGTCCTGATCGTGAGCCGCTGTACAGAAAGTCCCCCGGACAAGGGTTACAGGCGGATTCTGGTCCCGGTTTGGCGTGGAGATGCGGAGCTCACTCAAGCAGCGTCCGCCATGCTTGGCTGCCAAGCCACGCCCCCCAAATAGTGATTTTTACCGAATTACATGCTATATATGTTAGGAATCGCCAAAGATTTTGCGATTAAATAATATTATCAAATAGCGATTCGCTAAATAGGTAACTGCTATTAGGTAATACTACTTCATTTATTCCTATGGGCCTAAAGGCCTATACTTGGGGGCAGTGGCGGCTGGTGGGATTTGAAACTGGTGAGGCGTATGCAGAACGAATCAACGTATGCGAGCGAGCGCAGCGAGCGAGCCTGATGGCAATAAGTGGGGTTCGGGGGGGTTCTCCCCCGTGAAGACATTTTTAAATTAAAAAAAAAAAATTGGCATCTTTTTGGTGCGATTTTCAGCACTATTTCTGTGATAAATGGACTAAAAATTCAGTTCTTCTAGGCATTCATAAAAGAAAACTCATACATTATTTCAGAGAATTTCTGGGTTGCCAAGCAAGTCTGACTTCTGAAGAGGGCTAGGGTACTAAGCAAGACTGCTTTGGCTCTACTCCTTTCCAATAGAAAACACTAGTTAGCGATGTGAACAAGTTCAATGGACAAACCTGGTCTAGGGAGACTCCCTCCCTGTCATTTAACAACATCTCTCCAGTGAACACCATCAACTGGGAGAGCATAGATCCTCACCCAGACAGCCCTGCGCATTTAGACAGCTTTGCCCCTTTTAAAGAAAATGAGATTGCCAAAGCAATGGGGGAAGTCAAATCAGGATCCCCTCGACCCATGTCCACATTTTATTTTTTCACAACTTACACCTATCCTGTGCCCTTACATCACACAGTTGTTCAACCAATCACTGGCGACAGCAGTCTTTCCAGAGGTTTGGAAACAAGCTCTAGTAACTCCCTTATTGAAAAAGATAGGATCTGATGTAAACAATCCAGCCAACTACAGGCCAATCTCCCAACTTCCCTACCTTTCCAAGGTTCTGGATAAAATTGTCAATAGACAGCTAACTCACTATCTAGAATCAAATGAGTTGCTGGACCCCACACAGACAGGTTTCAGGGCTACCAACAGTACGGAGGCAACTCTCCTGGCTGTCTTAGACAATATAAGGACATTGCTGGACCAGGGAAAGGCTGTAGCCCTGATCCTGTTAGACTTGTCGGCGGCTTTCGACACAGTCTCTCACCAACTTTTACTGGAAAACCTGCATGAAAAAGGGATACACGCCAAGGCCCTTCAATGGCTGAGTTCATTTTTATGTAACAGAACCCAAACTGTACAGTTGGGTACCTTTTCCTCCACCCCAAAAAACCTCAATTGTGGAGTTCCGCAGGGAGCATCCCTGAGCCCCACATTATTTAATGCCTATGTTTCATCTTTGGCAAAAATTGGCATGAAGTGGGGCTTCGGAATTTGCTCCTATGCAGACGACACCCAACTGACAATAGCCATCGGAAATGAGCCTGATGACACCAGAGCCAAACTCAATAACTGTCTGACCGAGATGGCAAATTGGATGTCAGAGCACTGTTTAAAGCTCAATGCAGAGAAATCGGAAATCCTACTTCTCGGCGGAGCCAATCGCATTTGGGATACATCCTGGTGGCCCCTCTCTTTGGGCACGGCGCCAGTTCCAAAGCAGTGTGTCAAAAACCTGGGCATCATCATCGATAATACTTTATCGATGAAAGACCACGTGCGGATCCTGTGTGGTAGAAGCTTCGCTACCCTGAAGCTCCTAAAGAGACTATTTCCCTGGATCCCTCTGGAAAGCAGGAGGACCATTACGCAGGCACTACTTGTCAGCAGGCTGGATTACGGAAATGCACTCTTTGTTGGTATGCCAGATTATTTATTTAAACGTCTGCAGGTCATACAGAACGCAGCGGCTAGACTAGTGTGCAATGAGAGCAGATACAGTCCTGCGACAAAATGCCTGAAACAACTCCACTGGCTGCCTATGCGCCAAAGAGCGCGTTTCAAGCTTCTAGGACACGCTCATAGGGCACTCCATCACACAGGCCCCAAGATTCTACAGAACAGAATCAAGTTCTATGTCCCACCCAGATGCCTAAGGTCACGTTCCTTAGCACTAGCTGAGACCAAGAGAATAAGTAAAAGCAGGACAGGTGGACGCACTTTTTCGCACCTTGCAGCACTTCATTGGAATGAGCTCCCGCTGGAGCTAAGACTAACTGAAGAACACATGGCGTTCAGGAAGAAACTCAAGACATATCTATTTCCCTAGCCAAGCCGTCTGCCCCCAACTAATCATAACCTTACTCATCATTTCTCCGCCACAAACTAGTGCCGTGATATCCCAATGGGATGATTGTCGCGCTTTACAAATAAATAAATATAAAATATAAAATATGAGAAAGAAATTTAAAAAAGATTGCAAATGGTGCATTTTAAAGCAAATGAATGCAGCGATAAAGCAAGGCTTATTAAGCAGTGGGAACGTATAGTCTTGAAATATTAAACACATTAAAAACTGCCCCGTATCTTCTTGCATTAATTTGTTCAACAGTTACTGTAATATGTAAATTGTTCTGCATGACAACTTTAGCCCTTTAAAATGTATGCTTGCCCAGTGTCTTGCACTGCATGCAGCATTAACTTTGGAAAAATATGCTCTAACCAGACTTAGGGAAGCACCCACAGCTGCTGACTGTAACCAGTCATATAGAAATATGTGCAGACAGGTCTTTAAGTGAGATGAAAAAAGTGGGTGCTCTCTATAAAGGAACATGCCAAATACATTTCTGTGAATCCCATAGTGTGCCATCAGACCGGTATTTTGGTTTCTCTCTGAGATGTAATTTTATCCAGATAAATGGCACAGCAACTGACATACGCCTAAAGCCTGTCAGTATGATTGGCTTTGTCACTGGGTGTTAGCTGTTTAAGATAAATGAGTAACAACAATGATTTCTTATAAATAATTAACATTGAAAATGTTTAAATTCTGAACTTCTGAAATAGTGAGTCTGTGAATTAAATAGCATTGAGGCCTGTGGAAGGAGTTTTGGCCTTCAATTATGTGTGCTTTATGTTAGATATGTATCCTCTTTCTCTCTGCATATCTTGCCCATCTGCACATCTTCAACCCCCTCTCTTTCCTCTTCAGCATCCTCTTTTCACTCTTCCCCGAATGCCCTTCCTCACATCTCTGTCACTTCACCGCCCCCAACATGCACTGCACTCCTCAAATATAAGCACCTTAATTTCTCTTACTTTTGCCTTGCAAATATTTTGACATCAGTGTACTCCCCTTCATACACATTTCCACAGAATTTCAGTTGCAAATGGAATACACAAACATTGTTCTGTGTGCTCTGCAGAGAGGCCAACCCACTGACAGGCACTTTGTTTGGCTTTAGCCTTAGCGCCTGCATGGCATGCTCAAAGCCCTCATAAACACCTGGCATGGCTCAAGCCTCAAAGTATGCACAGAAAAAAATACAGATAAACAACATTATAAAATAGCTAACTCGTGGGGAATGCAAGATTAAGTAAACATGTAAAATAAGAGAGGAACTAAATCGCTGAAATGCATTCCCTCACGCCAAAAAAGAGACATGTAAAGAGCAACTAATGGGCAGCAATGTACAGAGTCAACAATGAGCAATGCGCAGAGCCAACACAGAAAGATACAGAACCAACACAGAACTTTGTACAGCGTTAACAGAAAGCAAAGCACAAGCATTGAGCAATGTACACAGCAGACACTATGCAATGTACAGAGCCAACAAAGCAATGCCCCAAGGCGAAAGCTCAATTTTAAGGAGTCAACGATGACGTGCAATGCGCAGAGCCAATACAGAGTAACGTACAGAACCAATGATCAGCAATGTGCGGAGCCAACAGTGAGTTCTGCCCAAAGCCAAATGGGAGACATCTGCAAAGTCCCAATGTAGAGAATGTACAGAGCCAAAAATGAGCAATATACAGAGCCAGCAGAATACAACGTGTGGATCCAGCCGAGAGCAACGAGTAGAACCAGCACACTACAATGTGCAACGCCAACACAACAGAGAGTAATGTACAGAACCAGAAGTCTGACTGATGTGTCTTTTCCAAACCCATTCCCTCCAGTCCAGCCACAAAGGGGTGTATCCAGATAGACAGAGGCTAGAAAACTTGCAATTAAAGCAGAAAAACTCAAGCACATTTCTAAATATTTCATTTTGCATGTTTGTAAAACTGTAAATACTTCTCTTTGTAAACACAACACACTAGGGCAAAAGAAATTCTCATTATATATTTTTTCCTTTTTTTAACAGTATTGCTATAATTTTTAAGGAACGAACAATAAAATGTCATGTTCCAGTAAGGCAAAAGTCAAAGTAATGTCCCCAAATATTGTATGTTCGCTTGTCGCATTGTAAGTGAGGGCGCGGTCAGCAGTGCAATCTTTGCTCACGCACAGAACTGTAGGCAAAAACAGTGAAGCGCTCCACCAGTTCCGTGCGGACGAACAGGGCCATGTGGGGAGGGTCTCGGCCAGATGTATATCATCCATGCCTTAAAACGCCTGTGGGATCCCAGAGATTACTAAGAGGTCCACAGAGGTTGAGTTCAGTTGCGGCTCGCGGGGGTGGGGTGTCGCGGGGGGTGAGTGCCGGGGTGGGGGGAGTTTTAAAATAAAATAAAAATCCTACCTGAGCAGGTCCACGCCGCCTCGGGTCCGTTGGCGCCACAGGAACGGAACAGCCGCATCACTGCTGGCAAGTGGGTGGCACCCTCTCAGCCAATCCTGGCGCTGCCAGCAGCGCCAGGATTGACTTAGGGCACGGTTACTCTCCGCTCGCCTGCCCATTAGGAGACCGAGGTTTGAGCCTTTGCTCAACCCTCGCTCTCCTAACAGGCATGCGCCAGCCTGTGCAGCCACTAGTGCGCATGACTGGGCACAGCGGAAAATTCGCCGACCTTCCCCACTCATGCGCACTTGTGCATTGTGCTGCTGCATGCCCCTGGTGACGGTCTGACTGACAATGCCTGTCAGTCAACATGACGCTGGACCGCCCACCTCCTTCAGACTCTGAAGGGGGTGGGCGGTCCGACGTCATGCTGACTGACATGATTGTCAGTTTCTCCTCGAGCGCCTTCTGAACTTAAGTAAACTGAGAGTTTACTTAAGTTCAGAGATGCCGAGGGAGCTGCGGGCGGGGGGCAACGCCCAAATGGACGCACCGCCGCTGCTTGGGGGTGTCGTTTGACGAGAGCCTCATTCCATATCAAGAAGCTGGTCGGCAACTGTTTTGGTCTCCTTAAGACTCTGAGGAAGTTCTTCCCTCTCCTTCCCCAGGCAGCGAGAGAAACGGTCACCTGTGCACTCATTCTGTCCCGGCTAGATTATGCCAATGCTCTTTACATTGGCATTCCGGGCTACCTGCTGAAAAAGCTCCAGGTGGTCCAAAATGCGGCAGCCAGACTTCTTTTGGGTATTTCCGCCAGGAACAGCGTGCGACATCACCTACACTCACTACACTGGCTTCCCGTGGCGGAACGGGTGAAGTACAAATGGTTGGTTCTGGCCCACCGCGCTCTTCATGGCCTCGGCCCATTCTGTCTACAAAATGGTTCTCCTTCTATGTCCCATCTAGACAGCTGCGCTCTATGTCACTTCGCCTTGCTCAGGTTCCCCGATTCAAATACCAGAGGCTAGGACGCAGCTCGTTGGCAAGGAAGGCCGCTGTTGCTTCGAACGCACTGCCCCTTGCCTTACGCAACACCCAGCAGTATTTAAGAAAAACTTGAAAACACACCTTTTCGCTTAAACAGACACCTTCACCCTTTCTGGCATCGCGCCGGGACACTCGTGAGTATCCGTGCGCGCTATAAATCAAAATAACATAACGTGTGAATGGTTTTGCACTAGCTAATTTGCGATTACCTAATTGGTAATCGCAAATTAGGTAATGCAAAGCCAAGTGTGCCCGGGGGCCTGAGGCCCCCTTGAAGCACCCCAAAAGAAAACAATGTGCACATGTAAAGCCCACACATGCCCTAAGGGCACGTGTGCGCTACATGACACTTTGAAAAATGCATTTTGTGCATTTTTTAAAATTTGCACGTTGTTACCATCAACTTAAAGTCTATCCATTTTCCTAAATGCACAGTTTGCATTTAGAAAATGCTTGGTACATGTGCTAAGGGAATCGCAAATTGCGATCCCTATTTGTAGTCGCTATTTTAGATAATCGCTATTTTTGTGATTACCTAAAATTGTGACAACAAAGCCTCAATACATCGTGAAAGGCCATTTTGCATTCGCAAACGGGTGTTTGCGAATGCAGAATTGTTTGGTACATGTGGTCAAAGATGTTTGTAGTGCAAATCTCACATAAAACATCTCACAGCAACAAAAACGTGAGCGTAGGAAAAAAATAAGCACCTACAGGAATTTTGTTATAAGTAATACCACCGCATGCCGTAGGGAAAACCCGGGTACTATTGGATACTTTCTGAACAAAAAACAGCTGGATCTGACCCTGAACCGACCTGCCTGCACGCTCTCAAATATGGGCCTGGGTTACATTTTAATAATTCTAACTGGAGTATATGCGCCTCACAACATTACTATAATAACCTCTATAGGTTTTCATTTGTGTACACCGCTTTTTTTGCAGGGGGCGTCATTGAACCCAATCAAGACGAGAGGATACAGAGATGACCAATTGTAAGATGTATTGATTGGTTTTTCAAAATGCACTATGCAACGCCCAGACGTGTACTCTATGCCTGCCTCTCAAGGCTTCACCACAATTGCTGACCATTACCTCACATAATCACTTAACTCCGCTCATTTTGGTGCTAGCTGCTAAGTGAATACATCCAGCGCGTTTAGGTGCTTAAAATGTTACAGGACTGTCTTAATATTTTTCTTTTATATTTCAGATATACGATAGGTTTTGAAACTTGGCTAAGACTGGATTTTTGTCTGCACATACCAGACCACTCCCCTGGTTAATCAGGCAACAACACCTTCTTAGTTACACGTCTTGGGCTAAAGCCCTAAGGGGCTTATTTATGAGCCCTTGCGTCACTTTTGCGCCACCGGTGCGTCACTTTTTGTGACGCACCAGCGGCGTAAAAATACATTATGTTGCGTCATATTTACAAAGTGACGCATCTAGGTAGATGCGTCACTTTGTAAACCCCTGCGCCACATTATACCTGCGCCAGGTATAATGTATGCAGGGTGGGCGTTCCGACGCAAGTAAGCCTCGTAGAAGTGACGCAGTGAAATCTATGAGATTTCACTGCACCACTTCTAGGACGCAAATGCGTCAATATCTTACGTCTGCCTCACAGCAGGCGTAAGACTTACGCAGGCACATTTGAAATGGGACTTGCCCATGTGAAATGACCCATTGCTGAAGATGCGTCACTTTTGTGACACACTCCAGCAATGCGTCATTTTTGCGCCTACAGATACGTCAGAAATACTGACTTATCTGTAACTCCTTGCGACATGATGCGTCATACTGTAAATATGACGCATCCAGCATGTCGCAAGGAGGGGGCAATGAAAAGTAACGCATCGCTGTTTTCATGCAGCGATGCGTCACTTTTCATAAATGAGGCCCTAAATATATAGCCCATCAAACTGTAGGGCCCAGCAGCCAGCACAACACCACACGCACTGCACACGGTAAAGTCTATCCCTCTACTCCCTCCGCACAAACCAAAACACACCCGTTAGATGTAAGCTTAATAAAAAACATTACATATTGACATAATGTAATGTTACACCCCCACTGCAGGTTTTACTCCCACGTAGAATTTATAGTGGAAAATGATGATAAAACCAGGGGTATAATGAACATTTCAAAACTGTAGTGATATCACGTGACAGAGCCACTCTTATGAAGCAAGGAGGTCAAACGTTCCCCTATTTTTAAAACAATTAATCGTTTTTAGGCCTTTAAATAACAAGTCATTTGCATAGCCAGTACACTGTAAGATAAACAGCTCATTGGACTGAAAAAAACAGGACGTCATTTAGGCCTTTAGCAGTTTAGAATGTGATTGTTATTCTACTTGTGCCCCCTAGTGTTCAACTTGGGAGGCGCCACTTCTTAGCAATGTTGACAGCTTGTCCCATTTGTAATCCTCTCCGTCAAGGCTAGAATGACGCAGCACAAGCACAAAAGGCACCTGCCTTGAAGTCCCCTGCAAAAAGGGCCCAGAAAGGGGCTTGTGTGCAACCATTGAAACACGTTATTCAATAAAGTCAACATCCATGTCACAGGATCCCAGGGGCGTCATGGACCAAGGTAGAACTTTCCCACTAGAATACTGCATCTGAACTCTCCTATCCAGGTGTTGTGCCTGTTCTTGTTTACTTCCTGTTTTGCCTCAAACTTCCCAACACTATCTTTGTAATGTATACATCATTTTCACACTTATTCATACACGCAGGCCATGAAACAGTGGAGGGTACTCTCCCCTTAGCAAACAAAACGGGGACTCCTCAGTAACTGAATGTTGTGTGGTCTGAAATATCTTAGAGTTTTTCTGACTTCATCCTTCCATGCTAAACCATTGTGTACAACTAATTCTAAAACCTTATGGAGCAGCGTAACTTTGGCTCTATCCTTACACGTCACAAATACACAATACATATGTGCACATAGCACATGTACTCTGTGAGTCCTAATGATATTAATGTAAAGTGTTGCTCTAGACATCACTATTGAAGTGCATTCACTGTAGGATTAGAGACTCATATAAACACTGTGTGCCTTAATCGTATAAAAAGATATATATACTTCTCAAAAATCTGATGAAAACCATCCTCACACTATTAAAATGTATTTACTATAGAAACAAAAAGGATTTCTGTAATGTGTGCACTAATGGTTTATAATTGCATTTATAATGTAGTTCTTAGTCACCTTTATATACATGTACTCAAGTTATTTAATCTGCATGCAACGTGTAACATGAATCTAATGTACTGACATTTTCCATTCATTTGTGATTGAATGTGCCCACGTATATTAAATGTGCACCATTGATTTAATTAGTTAGCTTGTCATAATTAAACCCGCATTTCCTTCTGCATAAAATACTGTTTTCCATTTCCTGCTTGCGTGTCTTTTCCATGCAGGTACAGTCACATGGTTTGTTAGTTTGAGAATAGATGAAACACTGTACTAGTGATAGAGAGAGCCTGAGAAGAAGACCTTGACAAGGAACATGGCGAGCCAGAGCGTTCAACTGAAAATTTCCATTAATTAATGTTGCAAGGAATCGCAGGTAATCAAGGACAATTTAGTTCCTAGGTTTGTCCTGGTATATTTGGTGAATGTTGCAGCTCACAATGTGAGAATGGAAAGGACAATTAAGCCCCTGATGATGCGAACAGAGGAGTGTTGCTTGGGAGACTTTTGCAGTAATAACTGGTGTTCACACTGTCTGAGGATTCGCCACTTTCCTTTGGCCATTGAGAGGTATAGACCTCTATGCTTATTCCCTTTGACTTGCTTAGTGTGGCTTATGCTAACACTCATTTCCCTGTCCCAAGAAGACTCGTGACCGAGCTTCTGAAATGCTGACTCCTTCAAGCATTTCCTCGCATTTTCCTATTTTTCTGATTTCCCTGATTTTTTAGATCCTTTTAGGTTTTAAACCATCCTCTTTAGTTTGGACTTAATCTAGATACATTTTAGACTTCACCCATGTATAGAAGAGAAAATCAGAAACTCTTCTCTCAGCATCAAATTCTGTTATTGATCTTTTGTATTGCTGTGACTGACCTTCTTATCTACCTTATTCTGGTACGCTTGAACTTCTTTAGGAGGTTGGGTTATCCAGTTGTTATTCTATATTTTTACAGCATGGTATCGAGATTTATTTACCTTAACCTGACTGCTAACTTGTAATAAAGCTTCTTATCTATAGTCACTGATTCCTGGTCCTCATTGTGTAGCCAAATGTGTTGCACTGTTAATGAGATTGTTTGATTTAATGCGAACGCCCTTTACCTCTCAGTTGGCGAAAAAGGTCTATCAGATAACAAATGGCAAGGGGGTTGGCACAGCGCTGGATTCCTTGTGAAAACAAAATGGTTTACCTGCAACATATAACAGGAAATATTAGGCTATGGTCTAACTCCTGAATGTAATGATATATGCATGCAAACTAATCCTACTGCTACCTAGAATACTAGTCAATGCAGTTCACAATAAGTTCAATAAGTTCAGACAGCCAAAGTTTTATAAGGAATTAGAGATTATCATTCCAAATCAAGAATGTAACTTTAGTTCAATAAAGTCTACCATGAACAATACCGCCTTTAAGTAAGAATTCCAAGTCCGTACGAAACCTGATGGTGGCACTCAAGAGGATTCTACAGGGGAGTCATAGCAGAAAGCAGTCTTTATTGTGGGCTTACCCCTGTCAGCTAAAACCGAGTGATCATGGTCACTGTGCACCATTTTTCTAAGATGACTCACTTTTCCCCTATTTCAGAGACTTCCTATGATGGAGAGGGAATTTCTGACAGATATATTTTGCCTGAATAGGCTCCCTGCCACCATAATCTTCGACAAGGGCTCTCAAAATATTTCTAGGTTCTGGCTCTCAATCTGGGTATCCATGAAGCTCTGCCCTGCACAACGAAAGACCAGCATACATCAACAAACGCATGACCTTCCACCAACCGACCAGACACCTACAATCCTCCTCCCTCTTCCATGCAAACATCGCCCGGATCCGCTGAGGCAACAGCGGAGGATGGCTCCTTCTCACACCTGGAGGTCAAAGCATGGAATGACCTTCCTCTGCACCTCAGGGCCATCCCATCGCTTTGGCAATTCAGGAAAGGACTCAAGACCTGACTGTTTGAATAAACAGATAATCACAAAGCAGTTAGCAACTCCAGCACCTTGAGATCTTCACCCGTGATATGCTGCGCTTTATAAATGATTGATTGATTGATTGTCCTCAGGGTGCCATCCACAATCAACGGTCAGACAGAAAGTTTCAATCAGAGCTTAGAGCAATATCTGAGTTGCTTCTGTAATGCCACTAAAACTACTGACCAGAATACCTATTCTTAACAGAGTTCTTGTATAACAACTCTTTCGCTCTGCTACTAAAGTCTCCCCATTCTATTGCATCCAAGGTTTTCATCCTTGTTTCATTCCCTCTTCTCCGCTGTCTACTCCTCTTGTGCCTGCTGCCAATGATTTTGTAGAAAAAAAATGATTTTGAAAGGAGAAGCATTGCTTGCAATCTTCAAGATTCTATGACAGCTCTGAAGGCAAAGAAGAACAACTTAAGAAGATTGGTTCCAAACTTTCAGATGGGAGAGAAGGTTTAGTTGTCTTCAAGGTTCTTCCCCACTTGAAAGTGACCAGTCCGGTTTTGTCCTCAATTCTTTGGGCCCTTTGTTATAACCAAACACATCAGTCCAGTTGCCTTTAGGCTCCGTCTTTCTAATTCTTGAAAAATTTAGCCTACCTTTCATGTCTCCCAGTTAAAGTCTTTTCTACCTAATCCTTTTCCTCAGATTTCTCCTCCTCTTGTCATGGAAGAAGGGGAACAGGAATCCAATGTCAGTGAGATGTGTGACTCCTGAATTATCAGAGCTCGGTTGCAGTTCTTCCTTCACTGGAAAGGATATTCTGCTAGTGAGTGTTCTTGGGTTCCTGCCTCTTCAATCTATGCCAAGGACTGGGTCATCATTTTTTCTGGTCTTTCCTGACAAATCTGGGGCCTCGGGAGGCCTCCAAGTGCCCACTGCTTCAAACAGCCAGGGCACCCAAAAACTGTGGTACTTTGCGGGGTCATGCAAGTCATGGGCCTCAGAAGATGCCACATGAAGCCCACAGCTGTGGGCTGGGAGAGTCTCTCACCTGGGCCTGTTTCCTCTCGTGCTCTTGGGCTCCTGACTGCTGTGCCTTCTTTCTTTAACTCCAAAATGACAATCACCTGCCTGAGGGTTTGCAACTGCCTTTTATTGTAACTCCACACCTAGTCCACTTCAGGTTTTTATTCTCTTTTCTTTTCCCTTTTAGAAAGCCTTTTAGAAAGCAACTTAAGACCTGGCGCTTTTCTCTCTTTAACGAGTCCCTTCGTGCCCTGTTACTTTCCAATTGGCACCTGGACACTCTTGGGAGTAGGCTCACGCTCTACAAATCCTGCTATTCATCCTTTCATTCATTCATTCGTTCCCTTTCCATCATGCCTGTTCCTCCCTTGGTATCTTCCTGACTTTCCCAATCCATAATGGTTTTTATCATGTGGTGTTTAATGTCATTTTCTTTCTGTTATTTGACTATTTAAAGGCCTCAGTCTTGTTGGAGGGTTTTTCCCAACAAAGTTGCATTCCTTCACTTGTATCCTCGCTCCCTCCACTTGCTGATCCTGATTCCTTGCTCCTGAAGAATTCCATGATTAGATTCTGGATTCCTGGTTTTCTTCACTCCTCTGAAGTCTTTATCCAGCAAGGAGGGTTTTTACACCTTTGGCAGCTTCTCTAGGGCAATTCTCTACCACATATTCCAGTGTGTAGTGACACTGTGGCTTCTGGAAAAGGTTCCCAATACACGAGATAGCATAAGACCCAGACTAGATTACAGGTAAGCATCCAGACCTGAACAATATTATGTTCTTGGACTGTATCCTGGTCATCTAGGGGCTGGTCACTGCCTCTCCGCTTTCATACCCTCAAGGCCAAGATGCTTAGGTAGTGTTTCTTTTTGCTCTATATCCTTTTGTCTTCTCCTTCACCTTTCTACCTCCGTATAGTCACTTCAGATTCTAGAGTTTATTACAGATCTTATTTGAATGAAAGGAAAAAAGTGGGATTATCATTGGCGTCCCTGGCTTGAATTCCTGCGAAATTGAGTACATGGGGAAAGGGGAACAGGGAAAAACACATGTCACTGTGTAGCACCCTCTCTTGGATCTGTTATGTGTGTGTCTCATGCGTTGGAGTCCTGAAAAGAGTAGGTCAACAACATTACTAGTTATTCTCCTGAACTGAACTATCTATCATACTGTGTACGATATGCCATTTAGAATTGGGTAACACTCTGCAGCTACCTGTGCTTCTGAATACAAAATTATTCAACTGCAACATAGAAAAGGGAAATGTTAGCCTAAGGTCTAACTCCTCTGAGTGTAATGATATAGGTAGGCAAACTCATTCTTCGTCTACCTTCAAGAATATCAAACACAGTTCAGTATGCGTTCAGAAAGCCAAATCAAATACGTAGTTCAAAGGTTTTAGAAGGTAGGAGAGATTATCTCTCCAGGCCAAGAGCGTAATTTTAGCTCAATAAAGTCTACCAAAACCAATATTGTTTTTAAGGAAGAATTTGAAGTCCATACAAAAGCTGAAGGTTGGTCTGTAACAAAAGGACTCCACTGGAAAAGTCATAGCAAGAATCAGTTTTCCAACTTGAGATGTGAGCGGACAACACTGAGGCCGTTGGGAAGCGAGGTTCTTCCAGGTAAGAGACCTGATATATTAGAATTCAAAGATTGCCCCCACATGTCTGTTCTCTTTTGACAAAAGACCTTCATTACATGAGCACCATCTTGGTTTGGGAGCGACATATCAAACACACATCATTTTGGCTTTCAGCTTAAAGTATACAATGTTACTTAATTCTGCATCTGTTATTAATTACTGAATTAATTAATGAAATCATGTATCAATATACCATATTCTAAATACCTAAAATGTGTGAAACAATAAGTGTACCTAATGTCTATGTCCATCTATCTTGATTGGCCCCTGTGACAAATCCTTGTCTACCCTGACCACAAGAGAAGCATACCCTGCTGATGTTCCTAACAGTTCCCCCTCTCTAGGTACAGTCCTTGTGCTAAGATTATCCGGTTGCGAATCGTGACATTTGTTTTACTAGTTTAGGCACATAAATAGCTCGAAGGGCATGGGCAGACACATTTTACATTTTTTTCAAGCACATCCAAAATTGAATTCTCTGAGATCAATGTGTTTGAGAGAATGAAGGGAAGGAAGGCAGCAATCGTGATGAGTATTTATGGGGTCTTCTGAGCCTAGTTATAACTGCATTTTCAGTCTGACTAGTTGTAACTAAATATGGCTTTCATTTGTAAATGCAGAGCAGAAGAAGCAGCAGGATGCAACAATACATGTGTTGGCTCAATCTGTGAATGGCTCAATCTGTGAAAATTGTTTGGGACTGTTAAACAATGTGGACTGCAAATTGTTTCCAATGGTGGTTCAACCTGTGAATATACCTTTGTATTGTTAAACAATGTGGATTGCAAACTGCTTCCAACAGTATATAAATCTATACAACAAGAGACAATTTACAACACTGTGGAACAATGGACTATGAACCTAAGGACCAGTAGGGTTATGAATGTCTTGTGGAATGGAATTACTTTTTATGATATGTTTTATCACTGTGTATATGACTTGGAGTAATTAAAGATGTTTTTACGTGAATATAGTAATCCTTAGATAATTTGGTACAATAATACGTTCCCCCAATAGGATAAATTGATGTATAAGCCAGTTGGGTTATTATCAGTGTATGGCTGAATATGCCAGCGTAACCTCAGTCCTGCCAAGTACCACGCATCAGGTGTTAGACTAACGCATTTCAGTGCGGTGATCCGCATCACCGCACTGAAATGCAAAGTCACACATTATGCATAGCGCCTTAGCTGTCAAGACAGTTTATAGCGCTGCCTAAATAAAACTGCTGAGCGGCATCTGGCAGCGCGCACTTAGCGTGCGCGTGCTGCTGCGCAGGCTTGGGGCTCCTTCTGCTGAGAGGTTTCAGAGCTTAATGCTACAATGTAGCATGAGGCGCACCTTCTCTTTTTGTAAGTAACATCTAAGGAGATATCCAGTGGGAATTCCATCTGCCATGTCATCCCTTCTAAAGCGGCAGATCACTCAACCAACTCCTCCATTGCCTTGAACGAATCTCTAAAGTCAGAAATGAGTAATTGTGTCACATAGTCACCCTAGATCCCAGCCTGCATTTCTAGATAGAACACAGAGTACACTTTCTGCATTGAAGAATCCAATTTCTTGTCTGTAGGATCCTTCAGGATAGCATCCTAGAAAGAAAGTATGCCCTCCAACCAATCTGGCCAATAAAAAGTCCACCTGAATAGAGTCAGGAAGATTTGTGTTTGTATCCACCACAGGAGATGAGCCAAGACGTGAGGTAAATGGATCATATCCAGATCCTTCTATCTCCTGAGATTCACATCAAAGATTTGAAGATGGATAGGAAGTCACACCCAAGCAGAATGTTGAAACCAATGAAGTAAAGTGTCTGAATAAGTCCCAGATGCATCAGGAGTAAGAGAGTCTACATTCTCTAGAATGTGTGCTAAACCCCAGGAAGCAGATAATTCCTAATGTATACTGCCCCACTGTTCTTCGCCTCTATACAACCTTCAACAAAGGCAGTACACCCATTATTGGAGCCTCTTTCTAGGGTGCCTACAGTGTGATATGTCACAGTACATGGGATCTTCACTTTGAAGATATCCGCTTTTCCTCCTCATGATCCATGATCCAGCTTTTATTACAGAAACTTGGGCTGACCCTTCAAGTGCCCCGGATTTGTTAACTGCGATACCCCCAGGGTTCTCTAACTTCAGGCATGACAAACCCCTCAAACGTGGGGGGGAGGAGGGGGATTAGCCATAGTTCACAGAACAGATCAGACAATTCAGTGTAAGGCTATTTCATCCACATATTGTGAAGCGCTTATTTTTAAAATTTTCCGACAAACACTTTCTCATTTACTGGACTACTTTTATACCGCCCGCCCGGCTCTAGAGGCCCTTTTACACAGGAAATCTCTAGTCTCTTAGAAGAACATATTCTTTCTGCAAATTTCACTGTTTTAGGTGATTTTAATTTTTACTTAGAGTCTTCCCAAGATCCGGAAACAGCAAATCTTCTCCAATCCATGTCAAGTCTTGGCCTCCCTCAAATGGTGAGTGGCCCTACCCATTGTGCAGGGTATACACTAGATGGAATATTTACGAATAATGTTGCCCTAAATATTGTTAAAATTCTCCCACTAGCATGGTCAGACCATAATGCGATTCTTTTTAAACTAACATACAATGTCTCTCCCAATAGGCCCCCAATCAAATCAGGCTCACATATTTCTCGGGCATGGCATACCATACAGCCAGATAGGCTGATGGGAGAACTTAACAATTCTCCTCCTGATCTTTCCACCAATGTCGACATTGCGGCCACTCAATATTCAGCATGGCTTGATAAAGCTACCCAGCTGGCAGCACCACCTAAGTTAAGTAAAGCCAAACGAAAGACTTTATCAGCTCCTTGGTTTACAGAAGAACTAAGGGCACAGAAACAAAACTGCTGTAGGCAGGAGAAAATCTGAAGACGAAATTATGAAGAGACAGAGAAAACTAAATATAAACTCTGTCTAGTAACCTACAAATCCCTTATTCTTAAAGAATAATCGTCCTATTTTACAAAAAAGATAAAGGAAGCAAAAAACTCCTCAAAAGTGCTTTTTCAAATAGTAACAAAGATAACTACAGTTGTATTTGATACATCTAGTTTATACAGTCAATCCTTTTGTAATAGTTTAGCAAATTTCTTTCTGTAAAAGGTAGAAGGAGTTTACGATCTTTTTTCCTCCTCGACCTCCACTCCTGATAATATTGCGGCTTCTACTGTGACATGTAGGAACGGACCAAATCTTAGTAGATTTACGCCACCTACCTTCGAACAGGTCACAAACTTATAGAAAGCAACCTCATCCAGCTCTCCACATGACCCATGTCCCCCTAAGATAGCAAGCCTAGTGGCGGAGACTATTGCTCCCCCACTCACTGCTATTTTCTCAACCATGACTTTGGCCGGCCAATTTCCATTTGGAAGAAAGCATTTGGAAGAAAGCATTTGGAAGAAAGCATCAATTCTTCCCCTTTTGAAAAAAGCAACCCTGGACTCAAAAAATCCAAGTAGCTACCGTCCTATATCATGCCTCCCTCTCCATTCCAAGGTCATTGAGAAAATCAGTAACATACAACTGATGGGCGATATTGAGTCCAACAACCATTTGGACACCACGCAGTTTGGTTTTCGCAGCGGACATAGCACAGAAACAGCCTTAATCAAGGCAACCGAAGAAATCAGGCAGTCAATCAATCAGAACCAAGGAGCAGCACTTATACTGCTTGATCTCTCTGCTGCTTTTGATACGGTGGATCACAGACTGCTGCTAAACCGCCTATCAGAAATCAACGTTAGCGGCACTGCATGGAATCTACTAAAATTGTTTCTCTCTGAAAGAGAACAGTCCGTCAGACTTGGCGAGTATACATCTCAACGGTTCTCTTTTGCTTGTGGAGTCCCTCAGGGCTCTTCACTCACCCTACCTTATTTAATATTTATATCACATCCCTTGCCAACCTCATTAAAAGCTTTGGCTTCTCCTTAACATCTTATTCAGACGACACCCAGATTGTCGTAGCACTGGCCAAAAAAGATCCAGGAGTCAGCGACAGATTTCATGACTGTATCCAGGCTGTAAAATTATACTTTTTGGAGCACAAACTTCCTTTTGGACTTCTTCATGCTGGTCAGCAAAAATGGGCAGCCTGCCCGCTCCCATCACCAAAGCTCGGAATCTGGAAGTTCTGATTGACCACAAACTAACCTATACTAATCACGTCAATGCTTTCTCATCTTCAACTTTCTTTACTTTAAGGATGCTAAAAATATTTTTCCTTTCATTCCTTCACATTTGTAAAAAAAACCTTATCGCATCACTAGTTATGTCTAAACAAGATTATTGTAATGGTCTGTTTCTCACTGCTCATCAATACACTCTTAATAGGCTACAAATTCTACAAAATTCGGCAGCAAGGCTCTTGTTAAAGATACCAAGACACCAATCTGTAACCTCAGCCATTAAAAATCTGCACTGGCTTCCTATCAGGCAGAGGTGCACTTTCAAGGCACTCTGTATTGCTTATAAGGCACTTCATGGTTTAGGCCCGACCTATCTGCAGCATAGCTTCAAGTGGTACATCCCAGCTAGAACCCTACGATCGGCTTCTGCAAAACTCACTGTTGTACCCAGATTTAGACTGTCTCCCTGAGGCAGCAGGGGCTACTTTTTAGGTACATCTAAAGTCTGGAACGCTCTACCATCAGATCTTAAAAATGCTCCCAACCTGCTGAACTTTAGAAAACAACTGAAAACTTGGCTCTTCAGCACTTGCTAAACAAGACATATCTGCTTATATTTCCCTCCGTTACTCTAAGCTAGCGCCAAGACACCTTCAGGTAATCGTGCACTTTATGAGACTTATTAACATAACATGACATCCATATCTTTGAAGACAATTATGGGGCAATTTGTGAGACAGTAAGGGAGAACTCAAGCAGAAAGATAGTGAGGAAGACTCCAAATGACGGTGCATCTTAGAGCGCTTCCCCACCACTGTGCTGCAAGAAGAGAGGAAAAGAGACACAGGCACAAATCTCAGCCAAGCACACAAGTAATTTCCCTTTCCTTCAAGCACCAGCTCCCACCACCATTCAAGAAACACTTCACCTGTATCATTGTGGGAGCAGAAATACAGGAGTTTGATGCCCCACATAACTGCCAAGCTGAAATTCCTCCCGTACCTGTGTAACGGAATGCATATGCACACATCACAGCCACTGCTCTTTCTAACTAATCAAGGAGAGGAAGACAGGAGAAGCAGAGCACAAACTTTGCTGGCTGTGAAACCATTCAAACAATCCCACCGGGGGAGGCATATCAGTAAACTGGATAGTGTGCGATGCCTGCTGACAGGCCCCAGGAACTATGCACAGCCTAGCAGCCACCCACATCCAGATAGAGGCAGAGATGAGTTTCCAGGCTCCCCAGACTGTGGCTCCCACGCTGCACCAACAAGTCCCCCTGGGAAAGCAAAGGAGGGGAAGGTAGAGGCCCAATCCAGAAAGAGGACCCAGCAGCATCCTCTATAACCTCATATTATTTAGAGACAGGAAAAAACTGGAGGTTCATGGGAATGCCAGCTGATTTATGGGGTACAACTATGGGTGGCTAGGCTTACATTGAAAAATGTTCTTGATCTTGAAGTTTCCTCTCTCAAGGTGGAAGTCACCTCACAAGTAATGATGGGGATGAGGATGGACATAGAAGTATGTATGTATCTATGTATGTGGTACTTGTGTATTACACGCTTAGGAAAAGGCAGAAGAGCCCTGTACAGGGTCAAAGAAGAGCATAAAGTCAACAAGTGATAAGTTAGGGAGCTGGTTTCAGAGCTGTTAATGTATTGTAATGTAGTATTCTTTAGTGAGGTGCATCTTCGATGTTTTCCTAAATAGGAGAAGTTTTGGGGTAGCCCTAATGGATACAGGGATCAGTGCTTAATTTGTAAAATATGAAGTGCAGGTGCTCAAATGTTTGTCGGAGGTTACACCCACTTTCCCCCAGCCCCACCCACTTCCTCCACTGGCTCCACCCACTTACTCTATTGGCTCCACCTACATCCTCAACTGGCACTGCTAAAAGTCAGACGTAATACTCAATCTGAATTTCAGAAGCAGCGACAGCAACAGTGCAAGATTCCCAAGTCAAGTGTGAATCACAAGCTGTGGCCACCACTGCCATGTGCTGCCATCCCCTTATGTGCATTACTTGCGATTGCAAACCTTTATAAGTTGAATTAATAATGCACATTTCATACAAGTTTGTACATAAATACTGCTGCACTAAACACTGCAGTCTTCCCTTTACAGACTACAAACGCACTCATGAATGGCTGATGCCATCAGAGTTTAATTACATCAACTGGGCTGGAGGGCATTTGCATTCTTTGAAGAGAGGATCACAACTTTGTATACGTAATTGGGGTGGTTTGTCACCCAGAGATTCTTTAAGGCAAGGGCAAAGTGGGCAATTAATCTGGACCCCAACCTCCCAAGGCCCTCCCTGGTATTCTTTCTTTCTCTTACTCGCCTCAATTTTTCTCTCCAAATCTCTCCCCACACCCCCGGTCTACCTCTAACTCTGTTTGTCTTTCTCTACCTATCCCTCCCTCTACACCCTGTCTTTTATATATCTTTCCTTCTCTCCTCGCCCATCTGTTGCTCTGTCATCTCTCTCTCAGTATCTGACCTCACCACTCTTTACCTGTCTCTCTCTGCTTCCTTCCTACACTACCTCCCTAACCTCTTCTAAGTTATTCATCACCTCACCTCCCTCTTGCTACCATGCTTCTGCCTCTCCTTCTGCCCCACCTTTCTCTACGTAAGCTCAATCTTTAACTCTGTCTTGTTTACCTCACAAATCAAATCAGTAAATCCTCACCCTTCTCTCAGGTCATTTCTCTATCGCTGTCTCTGACTACTTCCAGTTCCATGACACTTTTCTGTACCACCCTCCACCTTTTTGTGCCCCGCTGCCGCTTCATGTACCATGTATGTATCCTTTCTTCACTTCTCACTTTTCCTCTCTATCTCCAGATTTTTATGTACCCGAGTACTGTACCTCCCTCCTCTCTTTAGTTCAATTTTCTCAGCCTCACTCTCAGGCACATCTTTCAAGCGAGGCTCTCTCACGATCTCACTTCTCGGCCAGTCTCTGTGCCCATCTCTACCCTTCGATCTCTACCTCACCTCCCTGTCTGTTCTCCACCCTTCACTGTGCACCACACTGCACTGTCACCATCATCTCCCTATCTAGCGTCCACTTTCCATCAACCTCACCCCTTTCTCTCAACTGTATACCTCTTTTCCCCACCTATCTTTACCTTTCTATACCTCACCTCTTAATTTTTCTCACTTCTCTATCTACCCACTCTTTCTCACCATTGTCCCTACCTCATTTCTCTAAGTCACATCTAACTCACTTCCTCATTTATTTCTACAGTCTACTCTCTCTCTCTCTCCTATCCTCTCAATTTACATCACCATTCATTGCGTACCTCACCTGTCCACTGTCCCTGTCTGCCACTCTTCCCCTCACCTCTCAGTCTTACTTCTTTCTTACTACACCTCTCCTTCTCTACCTCTTTTTTCTGTCCCTCTCTCATCTTTCTGTGCCCCTTTCCCAGTCTCACCCCACTCTCCCTTCCTCACCGACACAACAGCCATCCCTCTACTTCTCCCTCTCCTTATGAACCTTGTATATCACCTCTTACTCTCTACCTCTTTACCTCAACCACTCTCTAGCTTTGTTTCACCTTCAGCTTTCACTACCTCACCTCTGTCTTCTTGCTTCACCTCTTTTTCTCAACATCTCTTCTTTCTGCCCTTCAGCACTCTTGCTCTACCTTTATTTCTACCTCTCTTCTATTGAGGGCCACTCTTCTACATGTTCCCTATAATCATAAGGGCAACCTATGAAACCTACAGCATTTAAAGGCAGAGCATTCATGATTTAGTTTTGGCACCTCCTGCGATCACTGCTTGGGAGCCGAGGGAGCAGCCTTACAAAGACGCACTGGGCCTGCGGAAATACCTGCTGGCAGGTAGCTTGGATGCCACCCTGCCTCTGGCTGATTTCCAAACTGCTTTGACGCCTGCTAACAAAACACCTGTGGCGCAGTGGTGGCCTAGTCTGCAACAAATCAATGCCATTAAGCTTAAGGGCATTGTACTTGTACATGGTGCCTGGCGCCGTAGGCATGATTGCTCAGGGCAGGCCTTGGACTCGTTACTCGGTGGTTTACTTCACAATTCACTTCATACGTATAAGTGAATTGTGAAGTGAACCACCGAGTGATGAGTCGAAGGCCTGCCCTGAGCAATCATGCCTACGGCGCTGGGCACCGTGTGCAAGTACAATGCCAGTGCCCGGCCAGGAGAAGGGTGGAAGAAGGGCAGGGCCGGGCAGGGCCTTTAACTTAACCCCTGCCGGCCCTACAGTTTTGCACATTTTTTAAGTACATTGAACCCTTGCACAGCTAGGCTGTGGTTCACCGCTCTGGAGCAATTTAACCCTGTGCTGACGCTGGCGTAGGCCACTCCCGAGTCCCAACCACCCTGAGTTAATGTAATTTACGTAAATGAGGCTTTACTCATGAATTCAGTAATTGCTTTGTCTGTGCTGCACACAGACACACGCACTTAAACTTTATTCTGCCACGCTATGCTTGTCAGTGGCAAAGGAGCAGCGACTGCTCTACTGCACATCCAGAGGCCGGGGTCGGCCATCATCGATTCTTCATATGGAGCGGGAGCCGGAGCTACCACGCCGGTGACCGTCACGTCACGCCACCCACCACGCTCAAGAAAGAGAAAAAAGCAGCGTTGGTTTGGCAACGGCTACTACTTACAGTTACTGGTGGTGGTGGGTGGCCAAGCACTGGCCTGCCTGCCTTTATTAACTGAAAGCGATAGGCGGCCTAGGTCTGCTACTGCCTGCACTCTTCGGGCGAACCGCTGATGTCTCGTGGCGGGGTGCGCGTGTGACGGGCGTCGCATTTTGAAAAAATCTACGCACACTGCCGCACAGCCCCTACCCCCGCAGAACCAAACCCAGCCCAATCAGTGTCCCGCGCACCGGCAACACTGAACTAAGGGCCGCCACCTAACTAAAGCAAATTGCAATGCGCATCGTCACGACTGAATGTGGATCATATTGGAATCAGTAAATAAATTATGGTTGGAGTGAGTCCGACGGTCTGGACCAGTATGATGCCAGGTGCTATTGCTATAGCAGGGTTTATTTGCTACTTTTATACATGGACTGCAATTGTTCAATTAACCTTACCCGGCATCCCCTGGCCAGACCCAGAAGTCGGGAAAGTTAACCTTAATTCTCTATCGGGCAATGCATGGATTTACCGCAGACACAACTGCCCTGAAAAACGCTGTACATACCTACGGGCGCCTCAGAGAATAACACAGAAAGTACAGCAGGCAATGAGATCAGACATTCATTGGAGTAAACACGTGGCATGGCCTATAGCGGCATGGGAGATACTATAAGAAGATTTTTGAAGTCATGCAATTTTAGTTCAAACTGCAGAACACGACATTGGAGGTATGTGGTATCAGCTGGGGAGGGAGGGCAGTGCACTGAGCGCAGTATGGTGCACACAAGGCGCTTGGCACTCACCTTGTACTCCATCTCCGAGTCCGAGGAGATCTTGTCTACCACATTCTGCCAGTCTTGTCTTTGCACAGTGACTGTGACCTTGTCCAGCAGCTCCAGCATCACCCGGTGCAGCTGCTCATTGGTGGCGTCGAACTGCGTGCGACTCACCTTATCCTCCAGCGCGCGCATGTCTGCTTTCCGAGGAAAGAGAGAAAGAAGGGTAGCGGGGAGGAAGGGTGAAATGAATCATACGTGATGCGCCGAGTCAGTGAGGTTATTTTATATACCGTCTACGCCGCAATGCCATATGACGTGCAGAGTTGCAGACGCCTGGTGTAGACCCGGCCCCGATAGATAAGTGCCGGTGCTAAGCACCGGAAAGCACCGGCACAAATTAAGCACTGACAGGGATCCTGTTCCAGGTCATGGCTGCATATTTGGGAAAGGCCTGCTACCTTGTTTTTTCTTTATTACACTTCTTAGTCTGCAGTCTGATCGTTTCCTGGCTATGGGTGTAGCAAGAACCACCATTGATGGTTAGTTAGTCTGTAAGATAATGGGTGGTACTGATTGTAATGGCTTTGTAAATGATGCAGCTGGGTTTAAAGATGGCGGGCAGGCAAGGGGAGCCAATTGAGTTCTATCAAAATGTAGGTGAACTGATCATATTTCTTGAGGCCCTGGATAAGACAAGCTGTGGTGTGTAGGATTCCCTTCATGGGTGCCAGTGTGGAGTATGGGAGGCCATGGGGCAGGACATTACCACCATTAAGATGTGAAAGTACGAGGGCATGAACAGCAGTTATGAAGCCTCTTTTTCTAAAAAATGGTTTCACAGTTTTTCATGAGGATGAGGCTAGTGTCTAGGGAGAGTCCAATTGACTTGACACTCAGTGAATGTTAGGGTTTCGAGGTTGTCAAGGTTCTAGTCACCGAGCCAGATTTGTACTGTTTCTTGTTTGTTGTTCCTATCAAATAATAGGAATTTAGGGCCTGATTTATATAGTGGCGAGGAGAGTACTCCATCGCAACAGCGACCGAGTTCCCTCCCCACCAATATATTGGTCTGCTGGCCAAATTTAATGGCGGGCAAAACTTAAGCTACTCTGTTTCTGCCATGGCCAAACTTCTCAGAAGGCCCTACGGAGTAAGGGCTGTCGAAGAAATGGTTATATGTTCGCCCACCAAATTTAGAATGGCAGACATGTAGCCATTTTTTATTGTTAACAGTAAAACCATTCTAAGGCTCCCCTTGCAATGGAAGAAGCCTCCCATGGTGAGGAGAGCATTACTTTTTTTCTTTAAAAAAAGAAAATCCCTTTGGAATACTTCAAATTCAAAGCGTTAGTTAGAGCCCTGATGATGCTGATCCACCCACGGCCAGCTTTCTGTGTAGCTTGTTTGCTGCTTCCAGTCTGTCAGAACTATAGGCGATCCAGCAGATGCCTGATTAAAATGCAGCTCACTGCTGTTTGAAATCTATTTGGCATTTCAAATATAGTTGATGTATTTCATTGCAAGTGAGGGATGCTTCCAATCTGTCATCTATTTCGAGTCCACGCACAGTGTGTGGTATTCTTGCAAATTTCGACTATCGATACTAAAACCTCCTAGTATGAAGTTTTTTTCTTTTGACAGTTTACATTTTATTTTTCTACGTGCTGCTGCATCCCTTTCACATTAGCAGTAAAACACATTAAAACATACCCACATTTAAACACATAGTTGAACTACACAAAAAGGTGCGTTTGTTTTCAACAATGAGGTTTCTAATTATTTAATTATTGATTAAATCAGAACATATTTATTTACTCATTATTCCAACTTTCTACAAAGAAAAATATCTTATTGCACAATTCTTGATATTTCATATTATGCGAACTTGCGATTTCCTAACATTTTCAACAATAATAACAAAAACAATTATTTGACTCTTACGGAAAGAAAATTTATGACTAAAAGATAGATTTTAAGTTGACAGACAAAAAGGACTTACTCTTTCCAGTTATGGAATCTGTTGCCACAAACCTTTAACTTCCATTGTGGGTAGCCGTCCGTGTCACATTTTTGAACAACAGTGTTGTGGCCGTACATAGGCATACCATGATTGACTTTGTTGGGCCAAATCAGCCCTAAAACTTGTATTTTTTTCACTCTACATACAGCTTCTCCATGACCTATGAATATGAACTGGCATATCCACCTGTACATCAAGGTCCACTTACTTAAACACTAAGAATCCTATTCACAAAGGCATTTTGGAGTGCATAAACTATGACTGATGTAGTACACTTCTACTTATGCATACATGCTTTTGTGAATTGGCCCCAAAATATCAACAAGCATTGGGAAAAGCCAATAGGTCTCTTAATGCCCGAGCTATTGGGGCAGTCAATGTGAATGTCTTTAGCCATATTTGGTCCCTTAATTGATGTTACTGTGACAGTGTTGTGTCTTCAATAAGAACAAATGCTAAAAAGAAACATGCATGGGGTAAAACATCAAACATTGAACTGCAAAAAGAAAGTAACAGGGAGACACAAATCTTAGGAGTAAGGGATTGGTCAAGTGAAAATATTTGGTTGAATTACACTGAAAGAGACAGATTTGTCTTCTTTAAGGTGCGAAATGACAACTAAACCAGTGAAACAAACATAGAAATGTGAGAAACCCCAAGGCGAACAGTACGTGACTCAGGGTAACTTAAAGGAACGTTGGACAAAAGGCCAATAGGTCTTGACTGTGGGAGGTATTGGCTTTTTCAATGTTTGAGCCATGTTGTACAGCAGCCGCACTGCTGTACAACATGGCTAAAACATTTACAAATTCAATACCTCACGTAGGGGAGACCAATTGGCTTTGCCAACATTTCTTTTTCATGCTTACATGCAGCTTGTCTCTGCTCTGTGAGCTGCTCGTTGTCTGGCAGCAGGGCTTTGGCTGAGCATTGAATGTTACATAATAAGCTTAATATAACGGATAGTGCAACAGCTTAACATCATACTTCGAGCATGACAGTTCTCTTCAAAACTAGAGTATACACCCAAATCCTATAGTGTCAAACCTTTGAAGACAAGAAGAAAAGGCTTAAGCAATCATTGGTGGGCACCCAGTTTTAGACCTGTATGACTGTGCAGGGGGGGTTGCGTTTCACTTGACTGACGTGGACTCCTTTGAGCAGCACTTCAATTAACCCAAAAAGTGAAAGTTTGTGACTTTTCTTGCTCCTTGGACTTGCTGTCCTTTAGCCAGCATTAGATTATTGATCATAGATCTGTGAAGTGCACATGTAGCCTTAGACGTCATCGGTGTCAATCAAGGTAAGGCAATAGCTAGTTGTTGTCTAAAGGCATTCAAAACAGGAAGCTCTGAGCGACATGGTACAGAATCACCCACTGGGGAAGCAGGGGCACGCATGCAAGCAAGTAAAACACCCCTGACCCCCTCTTTCATTGGTAGGGTAAAAGAGGCACAACTGGGGTGCAGGGGACCCCTCCAAACATTTGGCCAAGTTACCACTGCACTTGTCACACTATTGATAGCTGTGCTCCTGGATTCAACACAATGGGAGACAGTTAGCAGCTTTGTGGGACCATGCAGAACAGAGCATATTAGGGAGCGGCGTCAGGGTAAGAAAAACAAGACACTGAGATTGATGAGCTGGGAAAGCGTTCGGTCCCTTCGGCACAGTGTTCTCCTTGTTTTACCTCATATGAGCCAACAGGTCTCTATTTAATGCACAAGTTGCATGGAGTGTTGTGGGAAATGACTGTGTGTAAAAGCTATTATAAGTGCCTTGTTGTGATTCTGTATGACACCCGGTTGTGAGACAATGCTGGCGGCGAAGGATTGCACACTGCGTCTTGTCACTGAAGGACACTTCATCCATCAAATGTTTGTGAGGTTCCGGATGTGTCATGTGTGCCTGGGTTCAAATGTGTGTGTTATTACTTTTGAGGAGGTGCCTGTGGCTATGTATTATGTGTGCATGTTAGTGTGCGTTTACACACACACACATGTTGTTGTGTGATATAGCAGTGCTAGTGCGTGATTGGGTGTCATCAGGGTGCCTGTGCATCTGTGTTTTGTGTGCACTTATACAAGCTTTTGTGATGTGTCCGTGAGTGTGTATTTATTCTGGGGATGGTAAACTAAATTTACAAGCCCAGAAAGGATGTCACCAAGAGTCCTGTAAGGAGTCAATCGAAATGGCGGGTTGCGCACAGTCCCTATTTGTCTGCAGCATTGTGCAGCATAATTCACGTGCATTATTTTACAAATCAGAGACCACGCACAGAAGCTGGCATTACTGAGCTCTCTGATTACGGCAGATGTGATTATGTGGAGAAAGTGTATTGAAGTTAAAAAGTAAGTGAGCGGGGAGTGTAAGGCTGCAGGGTATAGGTAACGTGCCTAGTTAGAGCACTACTGAGAAATACTGTGACGCCAACAACGTATTGTGCAGAAACAATAGCAGTGAAGATGCAGCATATGCTTCTGTATTTCCATTTAAAGCACTACTGGCATATAATGTGGATGTCAGCACTGAGGGTCATTTCTGTAAGTAGGTAGCCTTCCTAAAAAACACAGACTGTATTTTTGTTTCCAAGGTGACCGGAGTACCGGAGAATGAAACTCACATAGTTACAAGATAGTGCTACATTCGGTTGCTTCTGAATACGAGATAATTTGGTCTGTGTTATCTCAGAGGACAGTCTTAGTATCGCATTAAATGGGTAGAAAAGGAATACTAAGCCACTTTATTTTTTGCGATTCCTAACACAAAGAAAACAGAACAGACATCTGGCACAAACCTGTGGTGGCTTCAGATCTCCGATCACTGCCGCATTTGTGATGAGATAAGAACAAGATTTATAACCCTGTTTACAGAAACGGAGCAATGGAGCTCAGAGCAAGTGAAAAAAATTAGCACTCGTGAAAAGTGCTCCAAATCAAAGAAAAAAGTAGTTCTGAAACCATTTGCTAAAATGGGAGCTGGGGATGGAAAGTAGTAATAGGTCCATGCTCTCTGGGAGGACTAAAAACAGGAAGAGGCATGGCACATGTATGCCTTGGACAAATGGGAAGAAAGCAACGATGGAGCCAGCAAATGGGAAGCCTATGGGTGGGCTGAAGCCCACAAAGTATATACAATATGACTCTTTCAGAAAGAGCATGCACTGTCTACAGTGGAGACCTAAAAATGAATGTGTCCAGTGTAATTAACTGATACAATACCTTTTCGAGTTTAAAAAAAAAAACTGCAGGCACTCTGAAGGCTCACTGCAGAGCACAATGCAGAGCACATTTACAAGCTCAGTGCAGAGCATGCATACACGCACACTGCAGGTTCACTGCAGAGCACAATGCAGAGCACACTGCAGGCTCACTACAGAGTGCGCTGCAGAGCACACTTACGAGCACGCTGTAGAACACGTTTACCAGCACGTAGCAGGGCCCTACATTTAAATGCGAATTACAGGGCATTCTTAAGAGCCCGCTGCAAGGCATGTATGATAGGCTTCTGAGCTCAATGCAGAGTATGCTGAAGAGCCTGCCGTACGAAGGCAAAGTTTGAGACCAAAAGGTACAAGGGGGTCACATTTACCCCAGTTTGTGCATCGCTTTAGCACTGGATACACGACCTTTACAGTAGTAAATGACGCATTAATGCCATGGGCAAATGGGGAGAACGAAGTTATGGAGCGACGTGGGAGCCAGCAAATGGCAAGCCTATGGGCGGGCTGCAGCCCACAAAGTACATACAACAGGTCTCTTTTCAAGACAGCAGATTCGCACCGTCTAGATCCAAGACCTAAAAATGGGAATAAAAAGGAACTATTCATGGAATATTCTTATTCATTTAGTACAAATAGAAATCGCTGTACCTTCTTTACATTTTTACTAACAGAGAATTGGATGTTTCCTGTATTACTGCTTACCGTACTCATAAATGCTTTTGTCAATCAGCCCACAGATTACTATTACTATTCAATTTCTCAAGCTGTTCTTTAATGCAGTGAACTCTATTATATATATCACTGTGTCTTGTCTAGCTGTATGTCAGAAACCAATAAGATAAAGTGCTTACAAAATATCTATGTAAAATGTTTGTCAAGCCTACCTCCACCCTTAGTGCAAACACTAGGGTTTATTTCTGGAAGAAGATACAATTCTCCCATATGACAGACTCAGCTATTTGGATTGCCTTCTAATTTCTCAAAGAGAAAAGCTCATAACCATAAAATAGTAGGCTTTAAACTTCAGACTCATATGTTCGTCTTAGAATCTCTATAGGTTTCTGTCATCTTTTGGGAGAGCTCCTAATAGCATAAAAGTAGTTGGAGACAACTTCAAGTCTACCTTTATCCGGTACAGAGGAAGGACAAATTGTAATCCCCAAACAACAGTCAGTAAAGACTACTCCAGGTCTAATTTCATTCAGCACCAGGCTTCAAGCCTACATTCATCCAGCATCCAGGCATAAATTCTTGCATCTTCGTTTGTCCTAAACACTCCTACTTTGGTTTTACTATCATTGATTTTTAATTAGTTATACAAACAAAATGAAAGAAATTTGTCTAACAAGTGCTAGAGGCTTATCCTTTGCCGAACTTTTAGTGCTTACCTGTTATGGTATCTCAAAATATCTTTGAATTTGTCCTTCTCAAGGATGTAATGACTTCTAACCAAAACCTTTCTTGATCTGTCCACCACCTGGTATGTTCAATGTAGATATGTAACCATCGGATGTCAAGTATTTAAAATCAGGCGGTCTTCTGAATCTGAACTGCATTTTTTAGGGTGAGAGGCTATGCAAAATGCAGAGAATACTCATAAACCCATACATTTGTGGGGATTCACAAGGATTTTGGCTGTCTTTTCTCAGACAGTATGTATCCTTAAAACTGCACCTTTTATAGGCAGGGGTAAGGGTATTTTCATTGTGGGAGTGGGAAGGGAACTTCCACATGCTGCACAGTGAAAGGGGTTTCTGCAGAGGAAAAATATATTCACCAAGAAGAAAAGCCATGTTTTGTATAAATGCACAAACTGCATTGTCGAACTTGCTGTCGATTCTCAGCAGGAGGTTTGGGGTAGGAGCAATATGCATGGAATCTTAGATTTGGTCAGTTTCTTTACCTGCTCCCCTGGATTTTTAAAACCCCTAAAAAGTCATAAATCTATGCAAATCGCAGTTAAATGTCTATGATGCACACATTTCTGACTTACACAACCTTGATGAATCAGCCCCATAATCTTCTACGTGGTATTTGTAATATTAGTTTATTTTCAATTTTTGGCCTTCAAGTTTGGATTGGGAAGACAAGGTGTCATGCAATCTTAATTTATTTAGGATGCATGAATAGGTGTTACTTTAAGAGTGCATATCAGCAGATGTGCCTAGAAGAATACAATTACATTCAATAGTTAATTATGAATTATGCAGTTCCTGAAATAGCTGTGCGTTTTAGATATATATGTGATCATATATAGAAAGAGGCCATCCTATGATACTCAGCACATGCTAGATTCATCAGCTCTATTGGTTTAAAGATGAACTGCACTCTATGAAAAGAGTCAACAGGCAATATTAGACGAGATGGTGAAAGGATGAAGAAGCGACAGCAAAGTACAACTGCTGTTCTGACCATTCCACATGCCACCATTCCAGTATGGAACAATGGAAATGGTGGCATGTGCTTACATTCCAAGGTAAACACTGAAACTTAAAGATACATAAACTTAAATATAAAAATACACAGAACCCAACAGATGGTCAAAGAAATATTCAGAGAATGGATAAATGGCTTATATAACTGACGTAACTTGCTATAACAAAGGCAGTAACGAGGAAAAACAAATGCAAAATAATTGATGAAAATAAAGATCACCTGTGTAAATAAAGAAATGTATTATCTCTCCTAACTGAGCAGTTAGTGTACCTTCTTCCTCTTTGGAGCATTGGCAGTATCTAGTCAGTTTTCAAATTTGTGCATAAACCCAGGTGGCGCTTCGAGAGACTGCATTTCCAGAAGCTTGCCCGCATTTCCAGAAGCTCCAAAGCGGGCCTCATTTTCCTGCTGACTGGAACCATTCTCAGGGCTCAGAGACCCCCGGACACAGCATGCAGACAAGAAAACTGGAGTGCTCCTCAACCGTAAACCACAGAATTAAAGCGGTACTACAAACTCATAACGAGCAGCGGTAGAACGTACCTCCACCCCTACCAGCAGCGTGACAGAGATGGCGGGTGCGACACGGAGGGCCCCTCCACTGCACTGGTGCAGCTAGTGAGAGTTGTGCATCGTGGTTCCTGGAGCCCACTCCTGTGGTTCTAAGGATAATGGCAATACTTTTCACAAGGACTGTCTAATTGCCCTTGAGTTACATAGGCACATATAACAGGTGTGATATGTGGGGTGCAATTGAAGAGACTCTTAGGCTAAAATCAGCTCAAATGGGTTGTCCCTGTAAGTAGAATGCCCTAAAATTATTTATCTCTGCTACACCCTTTTAGGCTTTGAGCATAGATTAGGATACATTACTGATTTACAAAGTAGAGGGTACACTTGCCTACAACCAATGGCCGATGAGGAGCAACCAACCTCCACCAACTGGCTATCAAATGAAAAGACTCCATCGTCACCCTCCCAAGTCCATCCCCAAGGCACCAGCAAGCGTTCCCATACTTCCCAGTCTGGATTATTGGGCCTCGCTCCCGGATTGGTGGCTCCAAACCTTGCTTTGCCTAATTTAGAAATGGATCGCAGCAAGACATCTGCAGAAAAATGGTGTGCTCTTTACCTCTGCCTTCCAATGAGTGGAAAAGGTAATTTTCAATGATATGCCTCTGTACATGAAAGCCATCTCCTCAGTTCTTGAATTCAGCAAGAGACTTAAGACCTGGCTCTTCACCTAGCCCTGGTTCGGCCCATACAGGTCAACGCCAGGATACCCTTCCGGGCGAGTAGTGCACTATACAAATACACATAACATAACTTTCCTTTATATTTTGAATCAACTCCTCTGCAAGGAGGTAGTTTCCCTGAGGTTTAAGAGTGAATGGTGAAATCTCTGCTGAAGCATGTCTCCAAACAACCAGCCGTGGTGGACAAACTGGCGATTCATAATCTTACTTGTCCTAGCTGCAGCCCTTGAGATGGTATCTTATCTTTCTGGTTTACCAAAGCCCAGTCAAATGGGCTTCTGTCTTTTCAATGCATAAAAAAAAGTCTTGCTTGAAGAGTGGATAACATTTTTGCTGCAGTGTCTGAGGGAAAGGTTTGTCTGCTTGTGCTAATTGACTTGGCGTTGAACACTGTTCGCTCTACCATCTTGCTGTCACAGTTGTAGGTTGCTAACCATTTTTTAACAATAGACTTTGCAAGGGTTGTCAACTTTCAACCATTTAATGCAACATCTATTTGACCCCACGTTTTTCACTTTTTTTCCTCTATTGGTCTGCTCTGCTTGTCACGTATAGTACTCAGATCTATTTGTTGAGAAATGGCTGCCCAGAACAGTACAAGAGTCTTGTTACTGGCTCTTGAGGTCTGGCGTTATCCACAACCTTTTGATTTTACTAAAATCATATTTATAATATAGTTGCTTTCAGCCAGTCCTCTTCATCCTTTGGTCTGCTATTGTGTCATTCACATTTTTTTCTGCCCGCTACATTTAGCACAATGGCAGCCAGTCAGCCTATTTCAGCTATTACTGTGGCAACATGTGCTTTTAGAGACCAAAAAATACTTTTGCTTTTAGCCATTTCTTTTAGATTGACGAGCCCTGACAGCTTTCCCATCAATAAAGTTTTGAAAACAAAATGACAAAACCAGCATTAACAAAGCCAAAAGACTGGTGGCCAATGCCAGACCTACTGGCTTTGACAGTGCTTGCTTTCAAGATTTTGTGGATTGGCTCTCTCAGGTTTCAGTTGCAAAAAATTGGGACTAGGATATTTTTTGGGCTGAGCCCAAAATCCAAACTAAGTTTACTTAAATGGTGCTCTTTTGATCAGGGTGTTAAAGAACACTTTAACAGATCAGATTGTTAGAATAGACCTTAAGCTTAAGCTAAATAGGACTGTTGTGGGGAGGAAGGAATACCTGGGTTATCCTAAACCACATTTTCTGGGTCCTTTTCTATTACATGTCGCCTAGAAATTCTCTTGCCCAATGAATTAACATCTAAATGGAATGTGGCTCTGTCTCCCACATCTTTTGGGATGATGTTAGTATAGAAGACAAGAGTCATTTCTTTTTTATGTGTCCGTTTTTCTCTGGCCTTAGAATGAAGTGGCTGATGGCCTGGCTTTGCAGAAAAATATTGCTGTAAGGTCGTAGGGCGTTTTGGTGTGGCAACCTTGAAGAATATTGGACGTGTTCATGCAAATTGGGGCCTATTATCAAAAGAAGACAGAAAAGTATGGACAGACATTTACCCCTCCACCTATTCATACTTTTCCTTATTCAAAAACATTCCCATGTGTATGCCTAGGCAGATGCACCAGGCGCAGGTTTCCAGGTGTACACCTGGGAAGGTCATGTGACTTTTCCAGTAGTGTGCTCCTACTTCCGCTGTAAAAACAGCTCTATAGTTGAGAACTCCACAGTGGAGAACTCAGCTAGGGGAAACAAGATCCCCTGTGCAACTGCATAGTTTACATTTTCCCCATGAAGAAAGCCTTTCCCCAACCCCCTGTCCCAAAACTCTGGGGGTGATGAATTGCTTTTCCCGACATAGAAGGGGATTTAAACCAGCTCTGTACCAGAGTGAAAAATACTATCCTTTCCAGAGTGGAAAGTGGACGGATTGGATCTTGGGAATGCTCACAACCATTCACGTTTGTTGATGTTCCTAAACTTCAAAATGACAACCATACCTTGGAACACTCAATTCCCACCCCTCAGTGGAAATTACAGAGGCAGAAATCGCCACACTCATGGCGGAAATGTCAGCACCTGTAAATGTCTTTATGTCTGCCAGGATTCTCTGTGAACGTGCCTAGCAGGTGTACAAAAGGTGAATTCAGTTATAAACCTACGCTGATTAACACATTTGCCTTTGTGAATATACCCCACTGTATTTAAGAGACTTTTATGAGAATTGTATTGTGTTCTGAAGGATTGCTGCATTTGTATGATAATTAATTTTGTAGTTTGTATCAATTGTCTTTGAAAGTTTCTATAGAATCATTTCCAAGAATACAACTTTAGAATTGAATTTATCTTGCATCATCTTTAGATAGCCGTAATAAAAGTAATCCTGCCTAGAAAACCATATGCTACTAGCACTAGTATGGGCTATACTTGTGTTGTGTCACAAACTTCTAATTTGAAACATACTCCACCATTTTCATTAATGTTAAGTCTTTCTTAAACAAACACTTAACTCTGCATGACTTTAGGCACTCAGGGGCATATTTACGTTCCCTGGCGCATCCCTGCATATCAGCAGGGATGCGCCAGGGAAAATGCGTCACGCAAGTTTACCCTTGCGCCACGTCCGATGCGCCGCATTTACAATGCGGCGCATCGTGGCGCAAGGATAAGCAGATGCGTGACGCATCTGCCGGCGGAAGGTTAGCGCAGTGCTGAAGTTGTGTCGCAAGCGCGACGCAACTCCAGCACTGTTCCAACCTTCCCTATCCCTAACATGGTGCGTCAATCCTTACGCCTGCTTGAAGCAGGCGTAAGGATTTGACGCACCAGCGCCGGAAAGTGACTGCGTGAAATCTTGTAGATTTCACTACGTCACTTTTCCGAGGCGTTCCTGCGCCGGAACGCCCCCTGCGCCGGTACGCCCACATGAAACCTGACGCAGGTTTCATGTGGCGCAGGGGTTTACTACGTGACGCATCTCCCTAGATGCGTCACGTTGTAAATATAGCGCAACGTGGCGCATGGTTTGCGTCGCCGCTGCGTCACATGCGTGACGCAACGGCAGCACAAAAGTGGCGCAAGGGGCTTGTAAATATGCCCCTCATTATTTTAGCTACCTTCTAGTTCTGTCTTGACAGCGCAGCTGTCTACAAAACACATTGATACACATTTTTTAAAATAGAGGTACAGTGCTCTTTGGCTTCACCCAGGAGAGTATATTTTTCTCATCTCATGCTATTAGTTGCTGCGTGTATCATTCCGCCTTTTAGGATGTGCTTCAATTAGAAAGCATAAGGGACTATTTTATATCTCAAAAGTACATTCAATCATCACACTGGTTGTCACGTTCAGATATTTGTCTTCTATGTAGATAATACACAGAAAGCAATACTTTTTGCTACTTTTCCCCAGCATTGGCAAAGCCAAAAAGGCCGGCTTTAATGAGATAAACAAACAGCATTTGTGCTTGCTGCACATGTAAACAGCAATTGGAATGGCTATGTTTATATGCATTGACACTCTAAAGCAAGATTGTGAAAAACTACAGGGAGAAAGAAAAAGAAACATACCTGTAAGAAACAGAGGCAGTGCCTACCACCCCAAAGTGACCTGAAAATAAAAGAACGACAAGCCGGAGGAAGAGATGTGGGACCTAAAACAGGAGGACTACGGCAAACCAGGGGAGTGATTGTGTGCTGGGTCGTAAACCACTGTGAACAGTTTTCCTGTTTTTTTCTTTTTCTTTCACTGCGGATTTACGGGAAACTACTCCGATGACGGCTAAATTGGATTTTCTCTTCCATACCTTTGTTTAGGGCTCAAAGAGTCTTCTCTAGCCGCTGACTCGGCAGACTGCCTCGAGAAAGTTGAGAGCGAGTTAAGGAGTTTGGACTCAACAAACTAGGGAAAGTTGGACTTATAGTCTTATTTCAACCTTTGCTAATACAGCAGGTTTTTTTTTTTCGCCCTCAGTTATTTTTAGGAGTAACTAGAATTAGTAAAATGTTATAAAGGTCCGCCATAATGCCACCTAAGGAAGAGAAGAGTAAAGGGTGGGGAAGAGTAAGGAAGAGATAGAAAACTGCTCATCCATGAAACACATACCTGGGCACATCTTACATTTTTCCAAGGGGCGTCAGTGGTGAAAACCACAAAAACCTTGAGAAAAGAAGCAAAGAGAGGCTAAGACTGATGGCCGTGAACTCTGTGGGGAATAACTGAAGTTGTTTTTCCAGATTTATATATGAAAATAATAAAATCCCAATTCAGAAGACCCCAATAACAAAGCCTCCAAAGCCATATTTCCGCCCAACCCTCCACACGGACCTATTGGCTTTGCCAATCCTTGTTCTAACTGAGCCTTGGCTCACAGAGGACTGCTCACTTATTCCATCTGGGGTTTTGGATCTGTATACTTAATCCCAACCCAGGGCGTGGGAGAAATTAATTACCATGTATTAAAAAACATGTGGCACCTCATCTTTGTGAACAAATTGATAAGGCTGAGCTTTTGCTAATCCATTGCCAAATGTGTTTGTGGCCCAAGAGCATTTCCTGCTGGTTTATGAACCTCCACAGGTGCACTCTCCTCCTGAAACATCTTGTAAATTGGTGGACTATTTAACAATAAGACATTACTATTTGTTCCAGGCATGTTTTGCAGAGGCTGTGGTTGCTACCAACCTCCGAGGCAGTATGAGCAGTAGAGGCCAAGCCAACAAGTCCAGGGTGGGATACATACAACAGTGCTTTGATTTCCAGTGCAACGATTGAGCCCTACTGAACAATACTCTTCACCAACCACTTCTCCTCTTGCGCTATCCATTCCCTTTGTTGATGATGTTCAGAAGAAGCCACACAAAGCAATGAAGACAACTTGTAAATCTTTCCATCTAGTTTCCTGAATTGATCCTTGTGTCTTTCTTTCTTGTCAAGTACGGTCTTCTTAGATCAACTGCAAAAAACACTTCTCCTTTTCTCCTTTTCCTTATTGGATAAATGCATCCCTTAGAAGTCACTCACAAGAAGCAGGAAACGTGTCCACCTTGTTCACTGACTGGTTAGCTGTAATGTGCTTGCTACTAAAAGTGTAAGTGTATCAAACCTAGCATGTGATGTGAACGGTCTTTTTGTGCGACTTGAGAGGTAAGAAGAAAACCCTTTAATCCAACATCCATATACAGTGTAGCCAACTGTGGTTACACAATAACTCAGTTCAAAACCAAGTCTTAAGTTAGTGAGTTTTATTCCAAATTTAAATTCAAAAACAGATTAACGTAAACCCGTCTAAGCAGTATAGTATAGAAGTACAAAGCAAACATGATGAAGCCAAATCTTTGAAATCGATTCACTCTATACAGCAAAAGAAAACCACTAGTTCAATAATTGCAACATTAAAATAAAGAAGTAGACCTTTGCATTGGATTGCATCAATTTATCATTAAAGATAAGCATAGGCTCCCTATCTGTCCCTACTCTGCTCTATTGTAAAGTGACAATTCTAAACTAAAGCAAGGTGAAAGTAAGATGAAATAGGAAGAAAGGTGTCAGCCATCAGAGTCCTCTGTAAATAAAAAGCTTCAACATGGATCAAGTAGCATAAAGCCACAGATGTCAAAAAGAGGTCTGTACCTCAAGGCACCCTAAGCCAGAATGCTAACTATCCCTCACTACGTAGCATCATAGCATCAGCTGCATCTAAGGTATGTCCCACAAATCCGTCTGGTACTTTTCCATTCTTCCAGCACACATTGGCTTCTTCACACCATCTTTCCATTCCTACGATTGTTATTCCAGCTGTCCTTGGTCTCGTCTCATTCTCCCATGAGAACTCGCCTCCCATCTCGTTATCACTCTCCTTGTACCAGTTGCCGCTTCATATGCCCTACTATCTACTGAGAACAAAGACCCTTTTCTGGCTGCTAGCAAAGCCTTGTTCACCTGCAGTGGGAACACAAAATACATGCAACATTTCTACTGCAAAGAAAAATATGAATTAAAATGTTAAACTGAAACGTGAGCTCGAATCCAAATACATTTCAGGCCCACAATTTAGGCTAAGTTAATAAGTTGTTATGTGCCAGGGTTTGGCCCATGTAGCAATGCTGCACATTTTCTTACAGTGTCCTCTTTCTGCATAATAACATCTTACTGTGACCTTCTGCACATATTTGCGTACATGACCATGTTGGATTAGTTTCTCTGAAACTGCTTTGCATACATATTTTGCTTCGCACAACATTATCAGTATGCCTCAAACACTGTGTACAAGGCCGTTACGCAGGCTGCACAAATGTTGTTCTTTCTTCACCCACGGGGCGACAGGGCTATCTACATCCTTAACAATGCTAATCTGCATATACATCGCAAGGATGCTTTTTATTATAAATAAATAAGCATTTCTGGGGTTAGCAGAGGAGACACTTCAGCTGACATCGGGAGGTCCCAGAAAGCTTTGCCAAGCAGCTGTCTAACATCTCTGTGAGGGGTGTCCAGTTCATGACCAAGACCGGGTCCTACATTTTGTCCCACCAGGTAATGGGGTTGGATCACCCCGTGGGGGATTCTTGGCTATACACACTCACACACACCCTAGATGCACATAGAGTAGGGATTGCATAGTAGGAGTATGCCTAATTACAATCTTATTTTATATGCCTGCATATATACACTGTTTTAGCACCATGGTGGAACTGTACCTGTTATTTACTCTTTCGGTGCTTGTAATCACTTTCATATGCTTTTGTCTACTGATTACCGTAGCACATGTATTCTATGCAAGAATAATGTTGGTTCAATAAATATACTGAAGAATGTCCCATTGTGTATTCTCTGTATATTTCTCTGAGAACAAAAGTGCACGAGTGACTGAGTGGAGGGTGGGGTTTCTAGATCTGTTACCACGATCCCTGAGGGGTCAGGGTTGTCACGTTCAGTGGTTGCATGAAACCATTCGCTCCCTGTTTAGGTTAGGAGGGCTTATGGTGGCACTATGAGCTAGCTGGTCTCTAGGCCAACATTTACTACAGGGTGCATGGAATCAGCCTAGACACCTCACCCAAAGTTTATGTTGTCCACAAACGCGCAGATCCTATGGATTAGTGGGAACTACTCAACAAAGTGCACAGGTTACATTTATATGCACCCTTTACACATAAATAAGTCAACATTTCTAAAAACATACATGCTTTTCAGTTAAGGTTTTTAAGTACATAAACTTTCAATTAGTAAACACACTACTATTTCACATGTTTGTCAACAAGTTCACAATGTTTATCATGAAATATTAATATTTAGGCCGCACAATTTTACTAAGTACGTCTCTAACACACATAAATTGTGTTAAATTGCAAGGATCCTTTGTATATGCCATACCCCAACTTCTATTATTGACATTAGTCACACAGAATATAGGTGAGTGCAGACTACATTTGGCTATGATGCACTCCTAATGTTTTTCAGGGTGGAGCCAATTTTACACTTCTCCACATGCCAGGGCCGGCTGAATGTGCCAGGCATGACAAGGTAAAAGCTGAGCATACTTGAGGTGGGGAGGTGTCAGGTGAAAAGAAATCCCTTTTATGGCAATGTGTTGAGATGAGTGGGACAATCAATGAGAAAAATAATGAGTGAACATCGCACACTATACAAGAGCAGTATTGGAAGAGTATGTATAATACAAGCGAAATATGAATATTAAAAACACTTGAGCACCATTGATAAACGACGGGTAGGGCAGGTTTGAGGGTGGGCCGGCGCCAGGGTTGCTGAGCTCCAAGTGAGGAAGTTCCAGCGGTTTGGTGGTATCAATGATTCGAAGCCCCTTGTGCCCCTGAACAATGTAACGCTTAACTAGACGTGTAATCGGAGTACTGCGAGCTGATCGAAAGCGCAGCCGTCGAAGGGAGGGTGTCATACTTATGTACCTGACAGATAGCTCTGCTGTCTGAGGTCTGAGCCAGGGAAATATTTCTATTAAGGCCTGTGCTTGTAACATCTGTGTCACATGAGGGATAGCTCTGCTGTTTAAGGTCTGAGCCAGAGAAATATTTCTATTAAGGTCTGCGCTTGTAACATCTTTGTCACAAGAGGGATAGCTCTGCTGTCTGAGGCTTGACCCAGTTGAATATGTCAATTGAAGCCTGAGCTTCTATCGTCTCTGTCACATAAGAGGTAGCTATTCTGTCTGACGCCTGAGCCAGTGAACTAATTCTATTACGACCTGAGCTTGTAACATCTGTGTCATACAAGGGATAGCTCTGCTGTCTGAGACCTATGTCTTTATGTAGACAGATGATAGCTCTGCTATCTTAAGCCTGAACCTGTAACTTCTGTGTGGAACGAAAGGCGCTCTGCTGTCTGTGACCTTAACCTTAAAGTTAGATGTAACCTGAGGGATAGCTCCTCTGTCTAAAGTCGAAGCATGTAAGTACTGTATTACTTAAAGCATAGCTCTTCTGTGTCAGTCCGGTGCCTGTAAGATTTGTGAAGTCTAGTATGTAGTTCTCCATCCTAAAATATAACGGTATTAGATCTGTGGAACCTGAGGAAAGTTTTGTTGTGTTTTGTATCAAAATATTCACCACTTTGATTTTGTTAGGGAGGTCAGAGGTGTAGGCAGTGCTTAATTTGTAAGTGCAGGTTCCCAAATCTATGATGCTGTATACTAAGGGTGCCGAAAACCAAAGCTGCCTATTTCTGATTCCGCCTTATTCGTCTTTCTTCCACCACCCTTACCTTCATGTCTTATCTCACTCTTGCAGTATCATTTTCATCACTTTCTCCCATTGTCACTCTCTTTCTATCTTTCCCTTCCAGACTTTTCTGTCTTTCTCTGTCTTGCTCTGGGTCAAAGTCTGACTGATTAACACTAGTGTAGGATGGCAAGACTCCCCTTAAAACTCAGGCTCTCAATAATACCATTTCTTTATTGGAATCCTCCCCATGTTTGCCTACCACTGACAGTGTGCCTTTCAGCATGACAAGACGACCATGAAGAGCCTCCTCCTCATAATATTTCACATCTCAGCGGTATGCATGCTAGCAACCTAAGAAGGACTTGATATGCAAGGGGACTCTGTCGCGGCCACTGCTTGCACCAATGACGTGAAATCACGCAGTTGACCACTTTAATTAAACTTATTTTATCGACTTCCACTATATGAAGTAGTGACTCTGTTCTCCGCTCAATCATAACTGTAATGGACAATTCTTTGCAGAACGTCCATTGATCTACTGAGGAACTATACATCTTAACAGGCTGGTTTCCTAGACTACACGCACCCTACTCCTTTTCCTCTTGCTAACCTTAGCCCTACATATTCCAAACTACTAATTACTCCCCACTTACTTATCCTGACTGCAGCCTTTGATGTTATATTTTGAACATAAGGACCTTACCGAACCTCTGCAACCTTCCTAAAGTAACCCACATCTTTTCACAGTTTATGATTCGAAAGAATATTCTGTCAGATTTAGGCAGAAAGAAAAGTTTGTGAAGTCCACCAAATAGACATACATTTCACTTTTAGAAGCGTGCAAATATATCTTTTTTAAAGTTTACCTAAGTATAATCACAAGCTGGTAATTGGGGGCACAGTTTCATTTTTTGTGGGCCATAACGTTGTTGCTTCGTTATGCTTTAGGTTTTGAGGGAAGAATCTTAATTCACGTTCTGTGGCAAGTACAATGAAAATATAAACAGCTCACGGAATATCACTGTATAATATACATTATATACTATTATATTGCACAATGGCAGTCACCACTGTGGGGCCGATTCCGATCTCGGCCGGTAGGGCTCCGAATCGGATTCGGCTTTACCGGATCCGATTCGGAGCCCTGTTTCCCGACCGAACCGTACGCAGGTCCGGCCGAGCGAGTACGATGCAAATTCGCCGACCGACTCGTCCGGGCGTCCCGACCGCTCCGACCGACTCGCTCCCGGCTCGAACCGCTCCGACCGACTCGCTCGGACTCGACTCGCACCGCGCAATGGAGACGTTCCCCGGCCGGGTAAGTACGATGCGCGCCGCGAGCAGTCCGACCGAGCCGCGCACTCCGGCTCGAAAGAGCTGTCGGAGCCGTACTTTGGGGTCCGTGTCGGACCCCCCTGTACGTGTAGCCGCGCGAGTCGCACACAGGGGGACCCATGGGTCCCCCCTACCTGTGCGTGTACGGCGCGAGTCGCTCGCCGCGTACCCGCTGTAGGGGGCGCACTTGTCCGACTCCGCACCCATTGAGTCAATGGGAGCCCGCGTACGCGTTGTACGACCGGCTCCCATTGACTTCAATGGGAGTCCGACCGACTCGAGTCCGATAACATACGGACGCATCGTACTCGTTCGGTCGGACTGCACGGGTCCGATTCGGTCGGAAATCTCTCCGGGTCCGGCTCGGTCGGAGAAATTTCCGGCCCGAATCGGAATCGACCCCTGTGTAGTTATACGTAAGTCAGATTTACCATTGAAATTTTCATATTGTTTTGTTTTGCTAATAACTTTAGTGCAATTTGACGAATCTTCGCAAAACGTTTTTTAAAAAGTTCTTCCACCTCAGCTCCTTCCTGGAAAGTTGGAGGATGATCTTTCAAGCTGGAACAGAGAAAAAGTGGGAGTCCCAAAACACTTTTTTCTCAATTCGATTTCCATAGGAAAAATTAGACAACGATTCAGAGAAAACGGCTGAACAGAATTTGGCAGAAAACTAGATATTTATCCCAAAAGAGTGCTTTTTGTATTTATGTGATTTGGTGTCAATCTGTTCTGTCATTGCAGAGAAACTAAGGGCCTGATTGAGATGTCGGGCGGTCGTGACACCGATGTGGAAGCAGGACTGCCCGATTAGGAGTCGGAGGCCGCGCTGGCCGCATTACGATGCAACCGCCTTCACGGCGGTTGCATTGTATATCTTTTGTATTGCGGCGTGTGCAGCGGGCTGCAGCACACGCCGCAATACAAAAAAACCACATCTGACATATCCCTGCACCATGTGGCAGGCACCATGCGGTGCCTGCCACATGGTGCAGGGATATGTAGAGGGGCACCATAGGTGCCCCCCAGGGCCCATATGGGAGGGCCAAGAGAAAAGGGGGGCCCGCTAGAGGCCCCCAAAGTCCCTTTCCACCAGCCTTTTCATGGCGCGTTAACCGCCATGAAATGGCTGTCGGGAAGGGACATTGTAATCCCTACGGGGGTGCCTGAGCAGGCACCGCCACCATTGTAAGCATTGCAGACCATCCAACGGTGCTGCGGGCTCCTTGAGCCCGTCGGATGCGTGGCGGTCGGTCTCTGCCCGCCTTACATCTGTCCGCCATCATAATGCGGCGGTCCTGCAGGGTCTGATGGCAGTGGGACTGCCACCGACGGCCTTACGGTAGCGGTCCCACCGCCATCATAATGAGGCCCTAAGTTTTAAAAAATATCGGTATCCGCGGGACGCTCCTGGGAGTTACTTGGGGGAAATGGCAAAATAAAGCATTCTGATTGGCTGAGCATGCAGGCCCGAGAGCAGTCCTGCAGGACTGAGATATCTGATTTGCTGGCCATAACATTAGGAGAAATGTTGCAGCTGCCATTACATAACTCGGGGATTCGAAGGCCATGCACTGCAGGGGGTGGCTGCCCAAGGGGGTTTGGCTGTAGAGCCTAACCATATATGCAGCTGGGGGTGGTCGAAGACATATTATAAAAGATGTTACTTTACGTTAAAAATACAGTAGTTATTCAATGGAAAAAACTGTTATACATAAGTAAGGTAGCAAGATTTTAACTCATTTTGAAAAAATCCTTTGAAATTCACTGAAAAAAACAGGTTCATGTTGAATTATATGAAGGTCTTTTAATAGATAAAGTCTTAAAACAAACAAAAACACTGAATTTCACCAGTTATACGTAGATGAACTAAGTATAACTTACACCGCTGCGATGCACTGATTATAACCTCACATATTACATCACTAATGAAGTGATAATATATGGTGGCGCAAGTTATACTTAGGTCATTAATATGTAACTGGGGAATTTCAGTGTTTTTTTGATTTTAAAACAGTTTTTTATTATAAGGAAATATATATGCATAATTCCAATTTTACTGTTCTTTTTTCAGTGAATATATATATTTATATATATATATATATTTATATAAGGTTGTATGATGCATATACCATTACCAAGCACATCTTAACCACACGTTTTTACCACGAACATTCACAGAATTACATTAAAGTTACCATTACCACACAAACACCTTTCCCGTGCATGAATTTACTATGCAATCCTTTACTATGCTTTTATTTTTTAAAGGAAAAAAATACAAGAAAAGAAAAATAAATAAAAATAATATTTACATAGACAAATACATTATGCTACATCATATTATATTTTTGCCAAAATTGTTTGCCAACATAAAAAGTACTGTTGCACAGCACATATGTACGCTGCTGAACACAACACACTGCAAAACAAAGAAACATATTTGCAACAGTACGCAAATGTTTTAACATTATCATATTACAATGCAGCACATTGCGACACGTTTAAAATGTTTTCAACACAATTAAAACACAATGCATGTATGAAATTATTACCAATTCCATTTATACACAAGGTGCAACTCTGTCCCCAACCAAGATGGCAGACAAACTTTCCTTAGGAAGGTCAAAAACATTACAAAGAAATACTAGCAAAATAATTATACTTTTAGTCACCTATTTGATCACAATAAAAAACCCAAATTACGGCAGTTATTTTACCTAACAATATGGTTAAACATTATACACATGTAAAAACAGACACCCACCATTTTGTGACCAGTGGTACACTGCCTTCTGAAGTAGCCACACTCAACGGAGAGAGCATGAATATAACAGAGACACTATTCGAAACACTGTCATCTATCTGTTACAGTAAGTATAAACACAAATACATCTTAAAATGAAATAATATATCAAAACAAATACATTTTAATACCTTTTTGTTAACATCTTCAGACATTACTTCTGTAGAATATCACAATTCAACGAACAATAGCATTTGGCAACCCCTACTAATTTCCTAAATATGTAAGTTAAAATAAATTCTAAATTGTCATTTTTAATACCAATAATGAAAACGTTGCTGAATAGTGAATAGGGTTTAACTTTCAAGTTTTTTTTCAAATCAGTATTTAGTCATGGAAGGTGCTGGACAGTGACTGGGTGGGCTAAATTACAATTGTAACACCGCCAAATACCTAATCAGGGAATATGCTAGACAGTGACTGCGTGGGCAGATTTTCTATTCTAACTCCGCCAAGTACTACCTCAGGGTAGGTGCTGAACAGTGACAGAGGGGGAGGCAGATTTACTATTCTAACCCCCAAGTGTAATCTTAGGGTAGGCTCTGGACAGTGACTGAGGGGGCAAGATATACTATTCTAACTCCACCAAGTGTTACGTCAGGGTAGGTGCTGGACAGTGGGTGGGAGCAAGATTTACTATTCTAACTCAGTCAAGTGTTACCTCAGGGTAGGTGCTGCACAGAGACTAGGGGGCGAGATATACAATTTTAACTCCACCAAGTGTAATCTTAGGGTAGGCTCTGGACAGTGACTGAGGGGGCAAGATATACTATTCTAACTCCACCAAGTGTTACGTCAGGGTAGGTGCTGGACAGTGAGTGGGGGTAAGATTTACTATTCTAACTCAGTCAAGTGGTACCTCAGGGTAGGTGCTGGACAGATCCTGGGGGGCAAGATATACTATTTTAGCTCTGCCAAGTGTTACCTCAGGGTAGGTGCTGGACAGTGAGTGGGGGTAAGATTTACTATTCTAACTCAGTCAAGTGGTACCTCAGGGTAGGTGCTGGACAGATCCTGGGGGGCAAGATATACTATTTTAGCTCTGCCAAGTGATACCTCAGGGTAGGTGCTGGACAGTGAGTAGGGGTAAGAATTACTATTCTAACTCAGTCAAGTGTTACCTCAGGGTAGGTGCTGCACAGAGACTGGGGGGAGAGATATACTATTCTAACTCCACCAAGTGTTACCTCAGGGTAGGTGCTGGACAGATCCTGGGGGGCAAGATATACTATTTTAGCTCTGCCAAGTGATACCTTAGGGTAGGTGCTGGACAGTGAGTAGGGGTAAGAATTACTATTCTAACTCAGTCAAGTGTTACCTCAGGGTAGGTGCTGCACAGAGACTGGGGGGAGAGATATACTATTCTAACTCAGTCAAGTGGTACCTCAGGGTAGGTGCTGGACAGATCCTGGGGGGCAAGATATACTATTTTAGCTCTGCCAAGTGTTACCTCAGGGTAGGTGCTGGACAGTGAGTGGGGGTAAGATTTACTATTCTAACTCCACCAAGTGTTACCTCAGGGTAGGTGCTGGACAGATCCTGGGGGCAAGATATACTATTTTAGCTCTGCCAAGTGATACCTTAGGGTAGGTGCTGGACAGTGAGTAGGGGTAAGAATTACTATTCTAACTCAGTCAAGTGTTACCTCAGGGTAGGTGCTGCACAGAGACTGGGGGAGAGATATACTATTCTAACTCAGTCAAGTGGTACCTCAGGGTAGGTGCTGGACAGATCCTGGGGGGCAAGATATACTATTTTAGCTCTGCCAAGTGTTACCTCAGGGTAGGTGCTGGACAGTGAGTGGGGGTAAGATTTACTATTCTAACTCAGTCAAGTGGTACCTCAGGGTAGGTGCTGGACAGATCCTGGGGGGCAAGATATACTATTTTAGCTCTGCCAAGTGATACCTTAGGGTAGGTGCTGGACAGTGAGTAGGGGTAAGAATTACTATTCTAACTCAGTCAAGTGTTACCTCAGGGTAGGTGCTGCACAGAGACTGGGGGGAGAGATATACTATTCTAACTCAGTCAAGTGTTACCTCAGGGTAGGTGCTGGACAGATCCTGGGGGGCAAGATATACTATTTTAGCTCTGCCAAGTGATACCTTAGGGTAGGTGCTGGACAGTGAGTAGGGGTAAGAATTACTATTCTAACTCAGTCAAGTGTTACCTCAGGGTAGGTGCTGCACAGAGACTGGGGGGAGAGATATACTATTCTAACTCAGTCAAGTGGTACCTCAGGGTAGGTGCTGGACAGATCCTGGGGGGCAAGATATACTATTTTAGCTCTGCCAAGTGATACCTCAGGGTAGGTGCTGGACAGTGAGTGGGGGTAAGATTTAGTATTCTAACTCAGTGAAGTGTTACCTCAGGGTAGGTGCTGGGCAGAGACTGGGGGGCAAGATACACTATTCCAACTCCGCCAAGTGTTACCTCAGGGTGGGTGCTGGACAGACTCTGGGGCAAGAGTTACTATTCTAACTCTGTCAAGTGTTACCTCAGTGCTGGGCAGTGACAGGGTGGTACAATTTACTATTCTAACTCCGCCAAATGTTACCTGAGGGAAGGTGTTGGACAGTGACTGGTGGGCAAAATTTACTATTCTAACTCCACAAAGTGTTACGTCAGGGGAGGTGCTGGACAGTGACTGGGGAGCAAATGAAATAGCATAATTCTCCAATTTTAGACTACAAAAAAGTCAAACAAATCATAGAAAAAATAATCTTCCAAAACCAAAAAGAAAAAGTAAAATCATCACTCCAACCCAAAGAAGAAACACCATAAGTTAGGTAAAAATATTAAACAATACAATTAAACTCATAAATTATGCACAAATAAATGCAGTGATGCAAGGCAAGCTCAATAATGGCATATACATGTCTTTCTGACCATAGATACTCAGCAAAGAATCACACAGTCTAGACTGCCTCAAGAAAATCAAATTAAATCTCCAAAAGTCTGAAGCCAAAACCACTTTGAACAATAAAACAGGTAAATGAACTCGTAATAAACAGAAATTCAATTTAATAGTTACATTCTTTTTTCAAAGCAGGATATTGACACAGACTTTTTTTCTCCATAGTTCAAACAGCATTAAATAAAAAAACATCTTAACAGATTCCAAGAAATAACTGTGAAAATGTTTCTTCTCTGTATAGGAACAGGCATTACATCACACTCATAATATTTTTTTTTCTGTTTTTTTTCTGATTTTTTAAAGAAGGGAAAATTCACATGAACCAAGATTTCCAAAAAGAGATTTTTAAAATATGGTGGCTATATTTATTGTAAAGAGAGATTAACTGAGCCCAGGAATCATTGGAGGTGTGTTGAATATTTTTCATTTCATTGAAAAGGCAGCGCGGTTACTCTTGGTGACACAGTGGAAAGAACCACATAGCATAACCACCCTGTCTCTGCAATGGAGATTGAAGTAAGGAAAAATGCTTATTAAATAAAGTCCCTTAAGGCAGTAGAGGCTGCTACCAGATGGGGATGGTGAGATGGCGGGGGGGTTCGAGGGAATCAAAAAAAGAAAAAAAAACAGAACTTACCTGGAAAGGCCAGCTGCCGCTGCCTCTCCTCCGTCCTCTTCCTTCTTCCTGTCTCTAGTGCCGGCCAGCAGCAGGAAGCACCCGGGCACACAGCCTCCCCTGAGCAACCACAACACTGCAATGCAGCGTTGTGATTGGTCTGAGCACCGTGGTTTGGCGCTTAGATAGGGACAGGGAGCCTGTGCATGTTCATCACCAGGCTGTGTAATGCAATAGGGCCGGCCAAACAGGCATGAGCACTTAGGGAGCGCAAACCACTCCTCCCCCTGCTCTGGCCAGCCCCGCCCTACCACGGGCTTCAATAGGAAAAATAAAATGATAATAATGTCACGTTATTATCATTTCATTTTTCCTTTTGGGCAGTGGGGTGAAGCGCCTCCGCCTTAGCGGAGTAACCCGCCACTGCCTTAGGGCCACCTCCAATGAACCCTGTGGCTCAGTTTTGAGGGAGGTAGCCCAGAATATCCCCATGCATATTGCGAGTAGTATGCCCCACGATTCCAAATGCAAGAAGAATGATTCGATGACAAAAACAGGCCAGTAATCCCCAAAAAGTAACTCCTTAATCTTACTCTGATATTAACATCCCCCCTGAATTTACTGCTTCTTTACTACCTTTTTCACTCTATGATAATGAGAACCCTCTGAAACTAATACTAATCTTTAGTACAATTCATACCACATTAATCCCGAGAGACTAGCAAAATTTGGATGATGGATTACACTTTTAAATCATCTCCCCATCCATTCACCCAAATATATACTATTCATGCAAACATTCACAACACTACCATCCCATTAGTTTACGGTTTACTTCCTGACAAACAATCCTCAACTTAGCACCCGATTACGATGCGGGCTGGAACGGCTCCGACCGTCGGTCGGAGCCCTCCAGCCCGCATCGTAATCGGCTGGTCGGATTCCTTTCTGACCGACCCATTTCGATGGGGTCGGTCGAAAGGGAATCCGAATCGGTTTTCCGAATGGCCTCCGATGGGCTCGGAGAGCCCGTCCGCCATTTGGAAACCCTGCAGTAATCCCTCGGCCGGCTCTTTCTGTCCGAGGTATTACGATGGCAAATTCCCACTGCCTTTCTGTGCAGGCCTTTCCGACACAGAAAGGCATTGGGAATCTGTCTTTGGGGGCCCCAAGCAGGGCCCCCATGGGTGCAAGGCTGCCGAATGGCGGCCTAGGGTCACCTATAGTGCCCTCCTGTTGATCCCTGCACCCCATGGCAGGCACCTTGAGGTGCAGGGATGAACTGCACCTCTGCTCTTTGCAATGAGAGCATGCATTCCGTTCGGAATGCATGCTCTCATTGTAAAGTATAGGATTGTGACCGAACAGGGTTCAGTTGCATCCTACTTCCTGGGCTGGAACCGACGACAGGAGGTCATTCTGTTCCAGTTCCTAACCGATGTCGGACAGACTCCAGTCCGTCCAACATCGTAATCGGGCCCTTAAACTGAATGTTTATTAGTTGTAAAATCTAAAACAATAAATTAAAGTCCTAGGAAAATAATAATTGACTTTGAATTACACCTGATTAATACAATTACTATCATTTATCTAAACACACAAATCCAAGGATGTTTTTTCCACTTTTCACAGGCATGTTGGCAGAAGATTTAATAAAACATCCTTAGCTGAGGATTATATGTCAAATAGTAAACTGCAATATGAACTAAATAAACTAACTGCATTGTGTTTTGTACCTCCTAATTGTGTGGATGACTTCTACACTTCAATTATACAATCAGAATATTTTCACATTAACGAGGAAAAATTGCTCAACTTCTAAACTACTTGAACACACATGGATTGGCCATCTAAGCAGGTTGGGTCACAGAAGGAAACCAAGTTTTCCTATTAAATGGTGGAACTGTTACTCGACCTGCTTAGAGAGAGGTGCAAAACCAATAATGCCATAGAAGGTTGTCATAATCTTTCAACAACTCAATAGGAAAAAGACACCTCAACCTCTGCAATTTCCTGGAATTTTTTTAAAAAAAGAACAAAGTTTTCAGGGAACGAAAATGGCTCGAACATTTTCACGTAGTCTGAATCCTCGGATATCCAAAAAAGTAAAGAGATGTCAGAAATTACTCCCCTTTTTTTACTCTATAAACTAATTAAATTGGCATTTTCATAATTATTTTTTAAATTAAAAAAAAAATGACTTCATTCCTGTAGTTGCCTTCATTCCTCAACTCTAGGGGTGATATTTTAAGAAACTTCACACCAAGAGTCTCAAATAATCCAACAATGCAGAGTTCACTATAAATCCAAACAACCCATCCCAACAAGAATAATCAATTTTTCATATTGCATTCTTCGACAATCAAAAAATAAGACAATCCAAAAACCAAGATAGCCAAAAAATATATATATATTTAAAAAAAATGTAAAACATAATAATTTTTCAAATTGAAATGGATAGAGAGACCGAAAAGCAAGCCAAGAATTCAGAATTGTTTCTTCAAAGGCGTTGTCTTCTTCTTCCAAAATGATTAAAAAAAACACAAAACAAAAATATTAAAATGCTGCTTTTAATTCAAATAGGTTTAAAAAAGATGTTAGCATGATTTTTCCCGCTTTTTTAAACCTATGTTGTAAAAAAAGCAACCATCCCGACGAGCACATACAAAAAAAACCTGTGTGGGGATGTAAATCTGGTTAAAACCCAAATATCATACATTTTCTTTAATGAATAACATCTATCTACCTTCCTCCAACTCTCCTTACAATAACTTTTGTCACCAATATGTCTAAAAAAGTTAATTAAATTGTTCCTACCTGACCACAGTTCCTCCTTGCTTCAGAATTCGACTGCAACACTCTACTGATAGAACTGATGCTGAGCAATTCACATAAAGCTGCAAAAGTAAAAACTAATAATGGACAATGTCTTCCAATGACGTCAATAGAGAAGTGTGGGAAAATGTTTTAATAATGTAAATAAATATGTTTAACCTTATTTAAAAATGTTTTATATTTTTTTTAATAAATTATATTTTATAAATATTTTTAGTAAAAGTTAATCATTATAATAAAACATTTTTTACAAATAAACTTGTGTTTTTTAAAATCATAATTCAAATATAAATGTACTTTGCTTTTTTAGAAAAATAATTTTTCAGTTGTACTATTTAAAAAAATTATTTACCACTTTGTATATGTATTTTTAAATGTTAATTTAAAATGTACTTGCAAATATTTTATAATATTTAATAAAATTCCTACTAAAGTATCACAGTTAACACCTAAGTATTAATACAGTTCCAAGCCCATTACCCATATATCCCTCACATGGCTCTCCTAAAACATAAATATGATATTTTTAAATTAATTTCCTAAAATTATTTTAAAAATATTAAAAATAATTTTCTATGTATTACAGAGTTAATACTCAGATATCACAGTTGATACCTAATTATTAATGCACTACTCCACCCATTACCCCTATATCCCTTACTTTTCATGCCTAAAAATGTATTTTGATATTATTTAATTAATTTGCATACATTTTTTTTTTTTAAATTAAATTAATTTTAAATGCATTACATATTTAATACTCACATAGCAGGCTTGAAACCTGAGTATTAATACACTATCCCACCCATTACCTCTATAGCCCTTACTTCCAACTCCTAAAACTTTAGTATATTTTTAAATTAATGTGCACAAAGGATGTTTTCCTCTGTATAAGGTTATAAAATATGGTTAGAATGTTTTTTGCTACAAAGCACTAGATATTATTTTCTTATAACAGGCATGTTCTAGCATCAGAATATGCCAGTAATAAGAAAATTACTTTACTACTTGTTGCAGTGATATACTGCAAGCAAACAGAATTACAATGTCCCAGTCTTTCATGCATGCATAAGTCTGACAGCTGCTTTCTCTCAGAAGTTGTGAGGGAAGAAAGTGAATCGCTCACAGAACAGAGGCCTTGTGCACCACAAGCAGAGTTTGATATACAAAAAAACAAACACACTGCTTCTAGAGCACAGAAACTGTGTTCTGCCACCCCAAGGACCATCTTCCTTAAGCAACTCGGAGTGAAGGCTGGAGTCTGTCCTGAAATAAGTGCTGGCTAATATGATGCTAAAAAACAACCCAGAGCCAGTAGAGCATTACAAAAATACAAGCATCGACAAAGTTAATAGGAGTGGCTTTATGATAGCGTCTGAAATAATAGTGCAACTCAATACACCAGTGAGGTACCTGTGTAATTTAACATATGAAGAACAGTGGCTCCACAGGACTTTGAACCTAAAGGACAACAATCAATCAGCCCCATATGTACTTGTAATACATACATTGTAATTATGTCTTGTAATGTTGGCAAGTGCAACAAAATGTGTGTTTGTCATGTGTTCCTTTAGTGTTGTCTATGTGTGCCGCATGACAAAGCCATCATATGAACATCATATGACATCATCAGTGGTTGCGATGGACTGATTTAGGAAGATTATCTTTCTAGTGAGCAATCTTGGGAAGATGCTTCTTCAGTTCATGCTCCCTTGTTAGTTCTCTGATTTCTTTGGTGACTCCCTCATATGCCTAGAGTTTCAAGAGATGGGCATACTGTTACATCTGTGCCGAGAGCAGCGTAGAGAACTTACCAGAGGCTACATGTCCTCAGGAGAAGGAGAGCAGCACCTACTGCCACCTGGACCACTCTGGTGTGTTCACGATCATCCGCAGAGGTGATCCGCAAGATTCCTGGAGCACCAGGCATTGGGAACTGCGGCAGGCAGGTAAATTCAGCGCTGGGCAAAATATGTCCAACTGGGGCATCTTCACCATAATTTTCAGAAAAAAAAGCATGGACCGGTCACATAAGCTGCCCTCCCTAATCAAATGGACTGTCCATTGATTGCTATTGAAGGCTCCCATTTCAAGCTGAACAGAGTCTTTTCCTGTAATGTTAGTTCCTGTTTGAATCTGTTATGAGACATTTCCAAGTAAAAGGTGTCTCGCAATGCATTCATTCTTATTTTTCGTATTGTTCTTTGCCCTTTGCTATTATATTTGTCCTTAATTTTTGCATATAGCATTTGGGACTTCTGAATTTTCTTGCTTAGCTCTTTTCTACCCGTTGGAGTCAGGCGTTTGGTACCTTGCTAATCACTTCAGTATTAATCGTAAACTTCAACTAAGTGCTACAGGATAGCCAAGCAAGGAAAGGTTTTGCCCTTTGTATTTTTTACCTTCTATTTGTAAGGAGACACTTCACATACAGTACTCTATGCAGGGTGGCATTGTGGCTACTAGGAGGTGTCACCTTTTTCTCAGGCAATCAAAAAGGAAACTCAACAAACCTTCTCAGCATCCCGTCCTTGACATTTTTTAGGGATAATCTTGAGTTTACATACTACCAGAGGCATAGAAAGCATGATAACTTAGAGCGTTCAAAAGGGCACAGCAAGATATATTTAATTCTGCCTCTGAAGCAGATCAAAAAATATTTTTGGGTTCTCTGATACTGAAACAGAACCTTCACTCACCGATGGTAAAGATCTCTTCAAATTTAGTGAAAAATGTGACCCGACAAACAAGAAATAAGTTGAATCGAAAAAGTATTAGGCTTATCAGATTGAATGGTAAGACCTACCTGGATAATGAAGCAATTAAAGGCAAGCTGGTAAACCACTCCTCAGCATTATAGTCCAACTCAAACCGCTCAGATCTAGCATGATGGGTTCAATTTAGGGCCAACCTCCCCTTGTCTTCCTTGACAGATATGGAACAGGAAGAAATTGTTATGGAGACATTATTTCTAGAGGTAAAGAAAATAGTTGATAAATTACAAAGTGGTGTAGCCCTAGGCCTGATTCGTTACCCGGAGAATTTGGGCTCATACACTGAGGCTGCCTGAGACACCCGCACTTGATGGAAGGGCAATAGGGCAGAGGTGCGAGTCCTAGTGAGTGTGTCCGAAAGGCGGCTGCATGAGGCTGGTGGTTGGTCCCAGAAGCCTTTAAAGTATTGTGTGCATTGATGAGAGAGAATGAAGGGAGACCTGCCAATATAGACCTAGAGATATATGAGCTGTGACCCCACCCCAAACCTCCCAGTGTTGTTGCTCCTCATAGAGGAATCTACTTGTGGGTGGCACGTCTGATTGACCAGAAGGGCAGAAAAGATAGGTTCCTGCATTAGCTGTGCAACAGAGTAGTACTTGAAGGCAGTCCTCTTGCTTGTCATTTCTGACAGCCAATAGCTGTGCCATGAGAAAGGAGGATCCGAAATAGTGTAAACCCTTTTTAACACTAGACCATAGGCCAGCCTTGCAGACGGGGACTGTGGCCTGCCAGGTGAAGCAGATTCCCCCACACAGGTTCATTCAGAGATAAGGGCATTAAACTCATTCTGAAAGACATGAAACACAGTCTAAAAGACCATAGATTTCAAGACTGACACACACACATTATGCACAGATAAACTGACAGACTGCCTGGAGGGGTGGGCCAAAAGGTTGTAAAAGGCCGAACGAGGTGTATCTGATAATGAGGGTGATATGACAGGACAGTACACAATAAAAAAGGCCTGAGGATGGAGAAGTAACTGGAAGTAATTAAAGCTAAAAACAAGACCTTGAAGTAATGTCCTGGTGCAATAACATCAGTATTACTGGAATACCAGAGTCCGTGAACATTGGCAAAATAGAAGCTTCTGTGGATTCTTTCCTTTTGAACTGACCAGTGTTATGTTTCATATAGGTACCCCAAGATAGGCTCAGGTAGTCACCTAACCTTTCACCTATATTCTCCCCTACCTTTACACTACATAACGGTTCTTGGGACTGACCTTTTACCTAGTTACGGTACTACTTACAGGACGTGGGGTTTTCCCTGAAAACTAGCCTCATCCATTATGCATGAGGATTCTTGGAAACTCAGCAGGACTACCATCTCCTGCATAATAACTATGGATAAGGGTCATTCCTTCCGTCATCCTAAGTCCGACATGACACAGCAAGCTAGAATCCCTGAGGGTACCACTTTGGGTATATAAACACCATATCTTGCTGGGGTAGGCAGAGAAGAAAATGGACTTCCATGCTGACACACTGACGCAAGACGCTGAGGTTCCTGCACCAGACACTCCAGCTCGCAGTGGTCTGACATCCCTCGCGGGGTGTCCATCTCCAAACCAAGACGGGGTCCCACAGTCTCTCACTTCAGGTAATGGGGTTGACTTTATCCTAGAGGGATTCTTGGCTCTACACCTACATACATACTAGGTACACTTAAGTACATCTAGTTAGGGTCGCATCGTAGGAGTACGCATTTTATTGTCAAGTATTTTTATACCTGCCTGTATTCATCATTTTAGCACTATGGTAGAAATCTACCATCCTTTTACTCTGTTGGTGCTTATAATCATTTATATCTGTTTCTGTCTAATGGTTGTTTCAGCACACCTATTTTACACTAGAATGACGCTGGTTCAATAAACGCTTATTGAAAACGTCCCCACCATTTTATTCTGTGTATCTCTCTGAGACAAAGTGAGCACGAGTGACTGAGCGAAAAGTATCGTACTGTTTCCACGATCCCTGATGGGACAGAGTTGTCATGTTCGATAGTTGCCAAGAACTATTCTCTCCTTGGGAAAGAGGGGTTTCTAGTGGCACTGTGAGCTAGCTGGTATACATGTGAACATACTCGGTGGGGGTGTCTGGAATCAGTCTGAACACCAATCCCACAGTCTATGTTGTCTAAACGCGCAGATCCTATATAGGTTTATAGGAACTACACAACACCAGCTTCTCACCAAACTTCATCATGAAAAGCACACATGGGTCTCTGACACAAAGGCCTGTGCCTGGGGCACATCCAGCGTCAATAACTGCCTGCCCCCTTAAGGGACCGAGATGTCGCCCTGTGATTGTATCATAACAAGAGAGACTTGCATTAAGAGAGGCACTCTGTCTCACTATTCTCTGACTTCACAATTGCGGTACAAGGGCCTAAAGGCTGGTCAATGGTGTCAAGAAAAAAGATGCAAAATAAATATTAACTGTGCCTTGCAATGCCAAGCACGTTTAAAATGTGTGATCATTGGGAAAACACACATATTCACAGATCTGCAGGCAGCACATACTTGACTCAAAAAGCACACCAAGGAGACACTTAGGACTGTGCTGTCTAAGACACAAAGGCCCTGATTACGACTTTGGCGGCGTGGCTCCAGGTCCGCACCGCCGCCGCACCACAAAAGCCATGGTCAGGCCACCCGCCAGATTAGGAGTTTCCTCCTGTCTGGCGGGCTTTTTTTTTGCCGTTCCCACGGCAGTGCCTCAAAAATGGGCATCGCAATGGGAATGCCAAAAACAGTTTCTGCACAGCATGGACTGAAAAGTCCATGCCGGGCAGGAACTGGGGTGCATGCACACAAGGGGGCACATGTTGTGCCTCCCTGCATGCACCCCAGGGGCACAAGGGGGCCCTTTGTTTCCTCTCCACCAGGGTTTTCATGGAGGAGCAACTTCCATGAAAACCATGGCGGAGAGGAAACTCCTAATATGCTTGGCAGGACCGCAGCGTTCCCGGCAGGCATATTGATGACTCCTGACTGCGGCAACACCACCAGGGAACGGCAGTTCCCTGGCGGCTGCGACGGGGCAATAGTGGTCTCCCCGTCCTAATCATAATAGGGCGGTTGCGAGACCGCCATTGCCGCACACTTACGAGTCTGGCGGTCCATGCACCGCCAGACTGGTAATCAGCCCCAAAGAGAAAACACAGGAGAAATGGAGAAATGGACATGAATGATTGATGCTCCATGCCATGGTACTTAACTATAAACAATTTGGTGTGTGCATGCTATAGAGTTTAAACTTTATATTGCAATCACATAGAGACAGCGGGACACAGTAATTCTTGAGGTTTCTTAAAGGCATATGACAGTGAGGAGGGCATTGCCCCTCTGTTTCTCTGAGGTGCAGCCAAGACAAAGATGCATTGAAATGTTAGTTCCTCTGCAGAATGTCCATGGCAGACCCCCCCAATAACTTTTGTAGAGCTGCCACCATAGATCTGCCGTAGGAGTAAAGACTTGCACTCTTAGCCACAGCATTCCTCACTTTTCATTAGCTTTTGCAATCTGTGTTCACTACAATAGTTGCTTGGAGGAGGGTAATTGTTTCCATGCAAGTTGGAGAAGGCAGCAGCGAGAAGGCAGGCAGGGGTATATTTAGAGCTTAGATTAGTAAGACATTCTAAGGCCCTGCATGGGGTCAGGCACTCACAAGGTTGTACTACGATGCAGATTCATTCATGCAGATAATAAACACCCATGTGAATAATGGCTAAAACTTGGAAGGCACTGTTGCTCAGACAGCTGTCCTGGAATGAGAGAGAGCTAATTGATGCACACAAAACTAGGGATGGTCGTGATATATCTAATGAGACACACTATAAATATAGCATTCTAAAAGAGACACACTTGACCCCACACATTGAACAGGCTAGGGCAGGGAAGATAGGTGGCCACTGTGACTTTGCATCCTAACGCACACTCAATAGGGGGAGGGGGTGAGTTGTATAAAGGAAATCAACCCATTGTGCCAAAAAGGTAGTAAGGGCCATAGAGTGCAGATACCTTATGATGCACAGGATGCCAGAGGGTTTCTTTGTCATGGTATTGAATGTCTATGGCCCAAATACTCAGCAGTCCACAATTCCATTCAGATTTTCCTTTTACATGTCGGACTTGTGGGCTATGGTGTGGGCTGGAAATTTCAATACAATCCTAAACGTAGAACTTGGCAGATCCAGTAGAGCGCCCAGGGACTTGACTGCTGCCGCAAAGATGATACTCCAGGGCAAGAAGTATAATAGACTAGCGAATATGTGGAGACACAGGTACTAAGGGTTGTCAGAATACACATTTTACTATTTGGCTAACAACATACACTGCTGAATAGACTATCGGCTTGTCTCACAGGACGTGTGCCCATGGGTGAGTTATTGCGAACACCTACCATTTGTTTTGACAAAGAACTGCTGGTGTGGTCATATAGGGCATGAATGTGGAGACTCCCATCAGAAGTCCTCTTGGACGCTGTGTTTATAATGGAAGTAAGAACAGATCTATTAAAATATTTCCACATTAACTCGCGTAGGAAGACAGTTGTAGCATATTGTTATATTATGCTATGTTATACAATATTGTAGAGTGCTCTATCACCCTGGAGAGTATCCTGGTGCTGAGCAGGTGTGAGTCTAGCCAAACCTGGGCCTAGTGTGACTACTCAAAAAGTCAGGTCTTCTGATTCTTGCAGAAAACAAAAAGTGAGGAAAAGGCTCTTATGTGTATCATCAGGCCATTCCATGCTGCCGGAGCAATGTAGGAGAAGGCTCGAACACCGGATCTGGTTTTCCGGATGCGTGGGTGTGAGAAAGTAGGTTGTTGGTTGACTGGGGTGTGAGCCCTGGTCAAGCAGCAACCATAATCCTTGTGAGGGTGAGGTACAAGCCAACCCTAAATTAACCTGTGCTCACCCCTCTGGTAGCTTGGCACAGAGCAGTCATGCTTAACTTAGAGGCAATGTGTAAGTTATTTGTGCAACACTTTAAACAGTAATAAAGTAAAAAACACCACTCAAAAAGGGTACCACATCAAGTTAGAAAAATAGAACTTAATTTTAATAAATTAAACAAGACCAAAATGCCAAAGTCCAACCAGTAGAACCAAAGATGTGCAGTTTTAATTTAATTTTTAGTTAAAATAGCGCCAAAAAGCACAAAGCACCAACTGTGGATATCTGGTCACACAGCCCGGAACAAAGTCACACGTTCAGGCTGACCGCGATGGAGCACTGGCCGGCTACAGGGACCCTGTTAGGTCCACTGAACAGAGTACCTTAAATCCTGGTTTGAGGAGCATTGCGAGGATCCGCATCAAAGATGCATCATGCAGCCGAGCGATGTGTCGGTGCCGAGATGCGGCGAGGCTGCAGTGCGAGGTCGACTAGGGATGAGAGGGCTTGTGCCAGGGATACGTCTCACAGTGGCAGTTCTGATAGACTGCAGTGAGGATGTGGGTCTTTGCGACGGGTCCAATCCTTGCAGCAGCGGAGATGCGTCGGTTATGCTCGGGGTTGCGCCGTGCAGCAGAAGAGTTGTGTCAGTTCTGCTGGATCCACAGAGGCTGGCAGAGCACCTTAAGCCCACTTCCAAGGGTCCAGGCCTGGGGTGGCACCACTTGGCGGGGCAGACTCACAGATGGCAGGGTCAAAGTGCAGACGTAAGGTTATTATAAGCCTGTTGTTTCCCTGAGGCTTCAGATCAGGAGGCTAGTCAACTAGCCCTTGGAGTCACTCTGGGTTCTGGATTAAAGAGATGCAGGTTCAGTTCTTCTTGCCAAGGCAAGAGGGCAGCAGGTTAGTACCGCAGAGCAATAGTTCCTTCAGAGCAGCAGTTAAGCAGAGTGACTGTCCTTGTAGCAGCACAGCAGTCCTTCTTCCTGGTAGAGCATCCACAGGTCCAGAAGTATACTCAAGTGGTGGTGTCTGAGGTCAAGTATATATACCCAGTTGTGCCTCTGAAGTGGGGGGAAGTTTCTAGAGGCATGCCTTTGAAGTGAACAGGTGCCCTGCCTTCCTGGCCCTGGCTCCAGACTAACTACAGGGAATATTCAGACCTTTGTGTGGTGACAGGACACAGCCTATTCTAGTGTAAGTGGGGCTGGGTCCAGCTCCTCCCTCCCATCCTGTCAATGATGGCCCAACCAGTCACACATAAGCTTCCCATTGTGTGTGGCTGTCTAGGCGGAATGCACAAAGTCCAACTATCACCCACACCAAGTTATGGGACCCAGAGACAGGCTGCAAGCCCTAAATGCACTGTCCCCATACATAGAAAACCTGGAGGAGCTGCCGGAATTCAACCCAGTAGAGGCAAATGTTTTTTGTGCAATCTGGGGGAACACAAGATCACAAAGATCTATCACTCACTTATCACCAACAGTCCCACTACACTAAATGCACTTCGAGAGGCCTGGCAGGCAGATCTAGGCCCAATAGACAGCAACGACTGGACCGAGGCGCTGGCGTCCCGCGAGGCACGGCTATTGCATAGCGCCTAAGGCTTATACAATTTAAATATCTTCACCCAGTCTACTTTACACGCCATAAACTGTAGCAGCGGGATTGGTGACGTCCCCACTGTGTTCGCACTGTGGTGGTAGCGAAGGCACATTTCTACATACTACCTGGCACTGTACTGCACTTCACAAATTCTGGAAGGGGGAACGACATGTTTATCCGAGGTGCTAGAGTGGGATATTCCCCTGTCCCTGAGATTATCCCTACTACATATTATGGTGGGAATTGGGGGCAATAGATACCAGCGCCACCTACTGCTCCTGGGTTTAACATTGGCAAAGCAAGACATAGCCAAGGCCTGGAAGGCGGTATCTCCCCCCCTGCTGGGGGTTTGGAAAAAGGGATTCGTTTTCTGCATGGGACTGGAGATTCCCATATTTAAAGCAAGGGGTTGTCCGCAAAAGCAAAATATGGAAGAGATGGGCAGATTACCGAGGTCTTTCTCTAGAGCCCTTGCCCCTTCGATACTGGCTGCGGGAATGTAAGGGTGAAAGGGCGGTGGGAGATTATACCAGGGTACAACCTAGAGATAGACCCGGTAAGATGGCAGGGGAGGACCTCACATGTGATTGCAATGTTAACGTGGCACAACAGGTTAAAGTTGTTATGTTCTTGTATAAATGGGATAAAATTGATGCTGGTATCCTAAGTGTCTCACTGTACAATATTGTTCATATGATGAAGCTCCGTCTTGCCCACCTATGTACAACTTTTGACACAATAAAATTTGTTTTAAAAAAAAGACTACCACTCACAGAGGGACATAAGTATCATAAGGAAATGTATCACACTCCCATTATATGCATATGATGTGTTACTATATATATGATATTCCAAGACCAATCTTGTTCCTATACTGTGAGAGGTTCTTAGCTCTGATGGCGATCATACCTTAGAATAAACTGGAACAAATCACTGGCCTACCCACTAACTACCTGCGCAGCGTGGTGTAAGATGAGATTCTGTCTGCGATAGACTGTATATCCCATGAGCTTCCTAGGCATCAGAGACTGAAGGGATGCCTCTGGGGTATTTAGGGACTACTACAGAATAGAGGTGGATAAACTGGCCAAGTGAGCCAAGCACTGAATTAGATTCCTGCTATCTTTGGCTGACCACATAGCCATCATGAAGATGCTGGTACTCTCTAGGTTGCTGTAACTGTTCATAAACATACCCATTGTTCCACCTCAAGCCTTTTTAAACAGTCTGAAATCACTCATGAACATACTGCCTTTGGTGAACAAACAGCCTAAAGTGAAGAGGAACATCCTTAAACTCCCTTGGGAGACAGGGGCTTCTCAGCACCCAATGTTGAACTATATTTTAACATTGCCCAGGCACCGTTCACTCAGTTCTGTTTCCATGGCCCCCGTGGACTACCACACTTCACACTGGAGATAGGGGCCACTGTAATGCCTCCGACAAGAAGACCAGGGGTGCTAGGGTTCCAGTGAGCAGCAGTGCATATGCTTGGAGCCAGATTGCACATGACCGTAAACTGCTGTCACTTTACTCTCCCCACAGGCAAATAGTGGTTACTTTTACAGCAGAGCTAATGGTTTGGCAATAACTCCCCAGCTTGGGTGTGACACGACTGGGAGTTCTCTCTATGGATGGGATCTTCAATACACTAGAACAATTTTGAGGTGAGAAAGGTCCAACTAACCCTCTAAATAGTTTTCTCATACTATAGATTTAGGAGCATGTTAAAAGCATCGACTCCATAATTTCCAGATAATTCTCTCCAGCTGGGAGCACTCAAAGTAATAGATACTGGCAACGCGAGCCATGCAACATCCCATATTTAATGGGAGGCACTTCCCCCTGTGGAGTCGGTGCCTCAAGGAACCAAGAGTCAATGGCAGGTGGAACTGGGTCATGCTATATAGGATGAGTAGGAGATTCTGTTGTGTGGAAATAAAGGCCGCTTCCCTCAACAGGAGACACGGGCTTCTCCAGTTTAAATTCATCTAACAGTTGTATTGCACGTCCACAAAGATGAAGACAATCGGACTGACCACAGAGGCCACATGTGCTAGATGTTCGGTCCAAGAGGAAGATTTCATGCTCCTTATCTGGGGGTGTCCTGGGTGGCAGCATAATCTGTGGAGATATTAAGGCACTGGAGAAGATGTTACAGCACAGGGTGGACTTTTCAGCCTTGGTGGTGCTCCTGGGATTTGTTAAGGAGATTTCTCTTTCACTAAGATGCTACACAGTTTCTGAGCTCACACTGGCCAAACGTAGGCTGGCAATGTTCTGGGACAGAGGCCCACTTCCAAGGGTGGCTAGGTTAAGAATCTAACCTTCTGCAACGATGCATCCGACACATAAGTGAAGTTCCTCTTAGCCTGATCAAGGCCTAGAGTTATCAGGACCTCTTGAAACAATACTTGCAACAAAAGTATCAAGACCCCTAGGCAGCCAGCTTAGCAGCCTCTGGTTATAGAGCTGAAAAGGCCGATGGCTATTTGTTCCTTGTTGGCAAGTGTACTACCTATCTGATATATAACTGTAAAACTGCTCGTGAATGATTCACATTTCACTAGAAGCAGAATTTGCGGTCTGTACTTTCTCTTTTTCTCTTTCTCCTGGAACTGCGCTACCTATGTTTCATTTGTAAGATGTTATACTGATGTATAAATGTTCTTAAAATTTAAAAGAAGTTAAAAAGAACAAGAATGTGGACTGCATGTTAAAAAAGCTGGTCAAATATTTTATATTCTCTGCTTAAATTAAGTTCATATGTGTTTGCTGATAGAAAAAGCTTCTTGATCAGAATCAATCCCTTACTTTGTCTATAAATGGCAGATTTTAAATATTTTCCCGAAATAGTATTCTTATGAATCCTATTTCAACATCTTCCAGTATGTTTCCCAGCCGATTTGTTTACTATATTACAATGTAGTATTAACACCTTTATATGGTTGGGTAAAATGCCTTGTGTATTAAAAAACTTGGCTCAGGCTTGGCAAAGTGGGGCTTTCAAGTCCTAATTTCAGGCATTACTATTAGCCTGCTAGGCCACTCTATAATTAAACTTTTGCCCACTCCAAGCAGATGTTTATTACCCACGTTTAGGTGTTTCAAGGCTTTGATCGTGCCTGATAACCTTACCTGACAGTTAACTAAATGTATTCGACCTAACTATTTTTCAAAATTTAGACTGAAGACAGTTGGGGAAGGAGTCACATTTGGTGGGGCATACAGCGTCAATTTCACCATCCCAGGTTTCGGCAAAGGATGACTTTGTGGAGATATACGCATTTAAAAATCTTTAAAATTCGATCTAACGCAATAATTTTGTCTGTCAGATCTAGTGGATGAACAGAGATTGATGCTTTCAACACCGAAAGAGACAATCAATGCTTGTGTCTATTGCACAATCAGGTAAAAGAAATCCTGCAATTCAAGTTAGCGGAATTATAGAACATTATGCATCATTTGTCAATAGTAGATACTCAGAAAACCATCGCAGATTGACTCACAGTTCTTTCTTAAATTACGTCTGAAAGACTCTGACTGTAGCTCTCAGTGATCTGCCAATTGAGACAGTAAAGGAGTCTCTCAAGAGTAAAAATGATTGTCAGCTGCTTTTCTTTTATTCCTAATCCCAGCGCTACCATTCTTAAGTACTAGGAGAAACTTTGGAAGCATGAATCTGAACTGCTGATATTTGTATTTGTAAACTTTTTTAATATTTCATTAGTTTTAGTTATTAAAAAAAAGCATCTTTTGCACTTTGAGACGGTACCCGTATGTTAGAGCAGGTCCGCCATTTTTGTCGGCACTCTCGTTGTTTTCCGGAGGACAGGCCACAAAGAAGAAGCCTGACGCGACCGCGCAGCGCTGCCATTCTTAACTACTAGGAGAAACTTTGGAAGCATGAATCTGAACTGCTGATATTTGTATTTGTAAACTTTTTTAATATTTCATTAGTTTTAGTTATTCAAAATAAGTATTGTTGTATTCTGCTTTAGGTGTCCGTATATAGGTTTTCCTGAAACATGTCCTTATATAGGCAAGATTCGCATTGCCCTTATATAGGCATAGAATCCCAGTCCTTATTTAGGCATTAGCCGTGCACTCCAAATACAGGCATGGTCACCGACATCCGTCCACCCTAACGTCACAACGAGTTCTTAGAAACCAGACCCTTAAACTCTTGGGAGTTCCCCTAGCACAGGATTATTGATTTCTCCAAGAACTCATCTATTATGCATGAACCGCTATACCTTAAGGGTTCATTCCTGACGTCTTCCTCTGTCCGACTTCACGTCAATGCTAACATTCCAAAGTACCTACCAGGTATAAATATACCTTCCCTTGTCCAAGCAAGTTAGAGGAGACCTCGACTTCAGAGGAGCCCGTATCCCGGCCTGACGCACTGAGAAGACGCTGTCATCCCTGCTCGCAGAGAATCCAGCTTCCAGTGATCTGACTCCCTTCGCGGGGTGTTAGAGTTCGAGTCCGGAAAGAGATTCCCACCTCTCTCATTCTCAAGGTATGGAGCTGACTAGAACCTAGAGGGACTCTTGGCATACTAGACTTAACATACTCTTAGTACCACACTAGAGAATACTTCGCCTACTTCTTACCTTGCCCTACACCTAGACTAGGTTAGGTACATTGGGGTAGAACTAGCTTGGAGACGCATCATATGAGTACTCGCATTTTTAGCTCATGTTATTTATGTATGTGAATATATGCTAAAAGATAATGCTAGCGCAGTATTATTTATTTCTACTGCTTACGCTGTACATTATATATCTTGCATACTGTCTTGTGATCATAACAGCGCATATCTCTTACACGAGAAACAAGACTGTTCAATAAAACCTTTTATTGAAACGCCCGTCTATTCTTTCTGTGTAACTCTGAGGAAACTAAGCATGCACGATTAGCTGAGTGAAACTGTTATCTATTGTTTCCACGATTCTGAGACGTGTTCCGATTCTAAAGGGAAACAAAGTGGTCATGTTTATGCGGTTGCCAGAAACTACTCCCTTCTTGTTTTCAAGGAGTTTCTAGTGGCCTCTGAGCTAGCTGGCACAAAGTAATTAAGTTTAATATACTCGATAGGGACATACCGACCTCAGTCCTATGTCAAGCCTATAGGGTATATTATTCCAATGCGCAGAGCCTATTAGGGAAATAGGAACTACAGTATCTTTTGCACTTTGAGATGGTACCCATGTGTTAGAGCGGGTCCGCCATTTTGGTCGGCACTCTAGTTGTTTTCCGGAGGGAGGGGCCATAAATGAGCAGAATGACGCAATCGCGCAGCGGACACGTATAGCCGCCGCACTGCTGGCACGCCGAAGGCAAGCCCGTCTGCGACCGTCCGCGCCTGGATCGCGCCGAGGGTCGGAACCCCTGGCCTTTGTGTCCCAGAAAAAAGGCCCACTTTACGATAGTCCAGCCAAGATCTTCTTGCGCTGCACTTAAAGGGTAAGATTTCGGGCTGTGTTACATTGAAGCCAGATTTAGGACTAAATATGATGAAATGCCCTAATTGTATGCTGTCTCTTACCCATAAAGCAGCTCAGAATACTCAGTGTAAGACTACTGAGCAAGGTTATAAACTCACATCGCAGGATAATGTTTTCAAATGCTCATTGTTAAATGCCAGGTGGTTAATAAAACATAAAACTGAGTTTGCAGATTTTGTACATACTTATGGATTTGATATAATTTTCATCACAGAAACTTGGGCAGATAAGACATCTGGCCCAGACCTGGTCCAAGCTATACCACCAGGCTACACAATGGTACAAGTAGATAGGCAAATAAAGAGAGGGGAAGGGCTGGCTATTGTTACCCGGGATCAGTTTGCCACAAGGTACTTAGTAGACTCAGATAGTGTAACTTGCGAAAATGTCTCCTTTCAAATTGAAATAACAAAACATTACTCATTCAGAGGGATATTACTATACCGTCCCCCTGGACCTAGAACACCTTTTCTATCAAATTTCAGTTCACTGATAGAGCATAGTATCAAAATGTCAGACTTCTCAGTGCTGGATGACTTTAACTTCCATCTAGAGAATATGGAGGATACTGATACTACTGTATTAGCAGAAACCATGAGATGTCTAGGGTTGCATCAAAGACTTGAGGTAGCCACACACTCTGCAGGACATACACTGGATGGGATATTCTCCAACAGTCCTCATCTGAAGATAACGGATGTTTTACCTTTGTTGTGGTCAGATCATAAAGCAGTGATGTTTTCTATCACCTTACCACAGCCACAAACAAAGTTAATCCCAAATCCTCAAGCTCAAAAAAGTAGAGCATGGCAAAAGATTAGTGAGGAGAGGATGTAGCCTTATGGCTAAAGCAGTCGACTTCGAAGCTGGGGAACCGGGTTCGAGTCTCGGCAACGACGCTCAACATCCTGTGATTCTGGGCAAATCACTTCATCTCCCTGTGCCTAACAAAAATGAATGTGTCCTTCTGTAACGAAACTGGTGCTCATGTAAAGCGCTCTGATACCCGATGTCTCGGGTCTAGTTCGCGCTATATAAAACTCTAATAAAAATAAAACTTTGTGCCTCAGATCTTGCTTTAACCTTATCAGAAACTTTACCAGAAGCTAACCTCGATCTTATGCAAGATCTAGAGACAACCACACAGAGGTATACAACCTCTATTAACAAAGCAATGGATAGCCTTGCACCGGAATAATTTTTTATTAATCATCGTAAACCCCCCTCAGAGGCAAGCCAAGATGGCGGTCACACTCTGAGAGTGCTCCGGACCCCTCTATGATCCGCTGCCATCCTAATCCTCCAGTGCTCAATAGTCATCTGGGACGCCGTGGGTGCCAAGGTGCCCATATCTGTGGCGTTCCGAATCTGTAAGAAAAAAGCCCGGATTGACAGTGAGAGGCCGCCGGAGATCACCAACGGAGCGGCGAGGCCCAGTAAAATGGCACCCAACTAACCAGTGCCCGGGAAACTAGCTGGGAGATGACCATGACGATCCCTGGGCTCACGCTACTGGAGCTGCCCTGAAGGACCCGATCCGTTACATGCCGTTGAGGCCCCGCTGATGTTGTGGCACCCTGAGGCTCCAACAGTGACCCACCGGCCCGGAGTGGACGAGACATTCACTGCAGACGCATGAGGTGAGCAGGGGTACCCATCGCGGCGGAGGGGGCGCCACACGGCTTCCCGAGGCGAACTGCTGAGGTGCTCGGCCCGCGATCGGCGGGACGCCCTGGGAGAGCCTGGTGGTAACGGCGAGCCAGTAAAGGAATCCTGGGCCTGCTGCTGGTGATCCCCCCCGAGGTGACCTGCTGCAGTGGGGCCCCGGGGAAGAGTTACGGAGCAATCCGGAGAGGACGCAACTCCTGCCGCGAACACTGAGGCAGCCAGAGGGGGCCTTGCGGCGGAAGTGGAGCGGGTGCGCTATGCCCTGGGGTGACTCTATTCCAGGTGCGTGCCGCTCCTGCTGGCTGGCTGCGGACGACTGCCGGATCGCTTGGCCCGCAGCCGGCGGGAAACCTCGTGTGCCTGGGGGTGTGAGGGCCAGTGCTCTGAGGCGGGCGCCCCCCGAGGCGGTCAGCGGCGGCCTATTGGAAATCCTGGGCCTGCTACTTGTGATCCCCCTCAGGGTGGCCTGCTGCCGTGGGGCCCGAGGGAGAGTTGCGGGGCAATCCGGAGCGGGTGCGACTCCTGTCGTGAACATGGAGAGAATAAAAGGAGGCCTTGCAGCGAAAGCGGAGCCGGTGCGCTGTGCCATGAGGCGACCTAATTTTAAGTATGTGCCACTCCTGCTGACCAGCTGCGGACGACCGGCAGATTGCTCGGCCCGCAACCGGCGGGACATCTCGTGAGCCTGGGGGTGTGAGGGCTCGTGATTTAAGACGGGCGCCCCCCCCGGGCGGTCGGCGCGCCCTACTGACAGTAGAGGCTTCACCTCCAGAACCGACCTCGGGGGCGCTGTTGCTCCTCCGCTCCGACCCGGCAAGGCCCCCACTTACCTACCTACTGGAATCACCAGCAGCTATGGAGGCTGTGTGGCACGCGAGGCCTTCCCCACGATTGCAACACAACGATAAGCCTCTGGGCAGTGCGGAGGGGCCCCCACAGACCCTCCAAACGACTGCCTTGTTCCTCTGGGCCCCACATTAATGAAGGCGGGAGGCCGGCAGTCCGCAGGGTGCGTCAGAAAGCCTGTCATTCCACTGAGCCCAAGTTATCTGTGCCACAGTGCAGAGCAAAATAAACTGATCCTCAAGTGGCATACCTGCCTACTCACCTGATTGGAGGGCTTGCTCCCCTCCCCTGGACCGGGTCAACCAGGTGGACCCATTGCGGACTCTCAGGGGTGTATAGATAGTTGTCCTTGGGGCCCAGTAATCTGTTTGCCGTCTGAGGTGCAACAGTGGTGAGAGAAGGGACACCAAAACCCAACCAGAAGAAGGCCTGATCGTAATTGAGGGCTTGGTGAGAGTGAGGGTCCCGTGGCCCGATCCGCGCCCAGTAGAGGAGACTAATGGGACATTGCAACTTGCATGCGTGCGGCCATATTGCTCTACATACTACCCACTGGAAGCCCGGACCCCTACTGCTGGTCCTGCGCTCTCTCCCCCTTCTGAATGTTAGATCACCTGCTCCAATACACATCCCTGAGCCCTGTGGTGGTGTCGACCGGCTGGCCCGGCCCTTGCCTAGACCCAAACCGGGGCAGCGGACTCGCCCTGTCCCACCTGGCTGAACCAAGTGGTGCCACAGCGACCCAAGTGGAGAAATACACAACGGGACTGACCGGGCCCATCTCTTGAAGACCCGCTCTATCATGGGAAGGATAAAGGTACGAGGGCCCAACCGACTCAGACTAGAATGGAGCAATATGCAACCAGCGGCCCCACCCAGAATGGGACTGCGCCCTCTGTGACTGGCCAGCCGACAGGAGACCTAGCTACCATACTTCACGCCATCAAGACCTGCCAAGAATCCATGGAGACCAAGATAGGCGAGGTCCGGGTGGACATGGCCCTTCTTTGCCAGGACATCCGCAACGCGACTGCCCGCTTAACAGCAGCAGAATCCCACCTATCGGATGTAGAGGATGATGTCTCAACACTAAAAACGCAGGGGAAGCAACTCCTATCTCATACCTCCGATCTCCACAAGCGGGCTGAAGACACCAAGAACCTCTCCCGCCGGAACAACCTCCGCCTGGTGGGCCTTCCCGAGGGCGCGGAGCCCACTCAAGTCAACACATTCATTGAAGAATGGATCAGATCCTGGATGCCTGCGGACGCCCTGTCCCCCTGGTTTGTTGTGGAACGAGCCCACCGCGCTCTTGCCCCAATACCGCTGCCGGGAGCCCCACATCGGCCAATCATTATGAGAATCCTAAACTTCAGGGATCGGGACGCCATCCTGCAAGAAGCCCGCGCACGACCGGAGCTACTCCAGAAAGGGGTCAAAATCATGATTTTTCCTGATTACACCAGGGAAGTGCAGGCACACAGGCGATCCTACAAACATGTGAAGCAGAAACTGCGGGCTCTCAATCTGTCCTACAGACTCCTCTTTCCAGCTCGCCTCAAAGTGATGCTCCAGGGCAAATCGTACTTCTTTGATACGCCAGAGGCGGCATGGACCTGGGCAATTGAGGAGTGCCCGATCCGCCCAACGAAAAATGCCCCCATGACAGACTCTCAGAAGGAGCCACGCGGAAACGCATCTGAGGCCTCACGTTGGCGACGAGCTGGATCTCAGAGGAGGCGCAACACCCGCGGAGCGTCATCCGCCTCTCCGGCTGAATCCCCTCTGGGGAGGAGTGGATCACCTAGACCCCGAAATGAGTCCAGTAGTCTAGACCTGATTACTGCGATGAGTCCCGACAACTCCCCGGGGCCCAGCTCTGAAGACACTGATTTATCACGCAGCCCCCAAATCTGAACACAAGCACTGCCACTATGGGAAACTCATCTGGAGGAACGAGAATCTGTGAACACTGAGGGACCCAACGTGTAGCTCTACACTACGTCCCACAACTAACTAACTGCCTATTTGTACTTTCAGCCTTGTTCATTGGATGACAGATGCTTCAATTGGGGAAGTATGGGGTGGGGGATTTGGTTGGGGTTTTTGACTGGGACTGTTCTCCCAGCCTTCAGTTGTGTTACTTTATGTTATAGCAGCAACGTACATCACATCCAAGAATTTCCCCTGGGCGATCCTAGTAGTGACCCCGGATGTGTCCTGCCTTACCAGAGCCCGTGGACCCGATCCACCTTCGTCATCCCACCGGCTGGACCCTTGCACTACCGCTCTGTTACAATGCCCGGTCCCTGTAATGGGGGTGAACCCCTAAGAGTCCTTTCATGGAACGTTAACAGCCTTCTAGACAAAATCAAGCAAACAGAGGTTTTAAAATATGCCTGAAGGGTTAACCCAGACGTCCTACTATTACAAGAAACGCATCTGATGGGTAACCAGTGCCCCTTTTTAGCGCGTCACTGATTCGACAGGGTATGGCACTCTGGGTTTTCCAGGGGTGCACGCGGGACGGCAATCATCCTGCGGCGCTCCTTTCCCTTTTCACCGACTCAAATGATTACTGACCCTCAAGGTCGCTTTACTGCCCTCACGGGTACTCTTGGGAATCCACCGTCAACCTTATGTAACTATATGCCCCCCCAGCGAACTTAGAACCCGCCCTCCCGGCTGCAATGGAGACGATATCCGCCCTCCCTCAGGGCCTGACCATAGTTGGGGGAGATTTTAACGGTGCCCCTGAACCCACCACCGATGCCACGGGTGCCCCGTCCTCTCATAGGAGGCTAGGAGCCATGCGCCTTGGAGATTGGGCCTCCACACTAGGCCTCTGCGGCGTCTTGCACACTTGGCATCCTAAGACTTTGCAATACACGCACACCTCTGCGGCGCACCACATCCACTCTCGTATAGACCTAATCTTTATGCCAGCCCCAAACTGTCGAGCTGTTTCTGAAATTGGAATCCTGGCGCGCAGAGTGTCCGACCACTCCCCGCTCCTTCTGAGGGTGGGAGGCCCCACGGGAGCTTTACGACCCGTATGGCGACTAAACGCCTGGTTCCTTCAGGATCCATATTACAAAAAGGGAATGGGGAAGAACTCGATTATTACTTCCGCACTAATGAGGGTACAGTGCTGCATCAGCAAAGCCATGATTCGGGGATATGCCAAAGGGTTTCTCAAACGCAAACGACAGGTCCAAGACCACCAACTCTCCCAGCTTGAAGCCAGGGCCCTCCGCTTAGAGCGAACAATAGCTGTGGCAGAAGGGGAAGTGGAGTGCCGAAAATTGCAATTACTACGTGAAGAAATCAAAAATATTTCCCTTGAATCTGCCAAACTGGTTTGGAGATCCTCGGTGGCCAGGGTCTATGGATGGGGAGACAAGAATGGCAAGTTGCTCCACTGGCTCGCTATCCATCCCATGGCCAACCGAATTGTCCCCGAAATCTGTGATGCACAGGGGCAACTCTCTCGCACCCCTGCAACAATTGCACAGACCTTCGCAGCCAACTATAAGGGGCTGTATTCGGCAGACCCCTCACATATCCCGCAGAGCAGCACCTCCTTTTTACAAGGCATCCCCCTTCCGCGGCTCTCAGAAACAGAACTTAAAATCCTAGACGAACCTATCACGCCTGAGGAAATTGGAGAGGCAATTCCCTCCCTCGCTACCCACAAGACTCCCGGTCCTGATGGGTTTCCTGCAGGGTTTCGTGAAATCCTGATCCCGAGACTCCATGCCCTCTTTGAGGAAGCTATAGAGAAAGGCACCTTCTCTTCTGTCACAGACACAGCTACCATCGTGGTCATACCCAAAACACACCCTCCCTCGCCCTCCTGTACTCAATACCGTTCAATCTCACTTATTAATACAGAGGTTAAAATCTTCGCAACCGTTCTCACTGCTAGCATGAAGCAGGTGCTCCACGCCCTCATACACCCTGACCAATGTGGCTTCATGCCACGCCGCAGCACACGCACTGTCTAAGGTGCTTACAAGTAGCCCTTGCCCGTTGTGATCGCCTTTCACCATACCTGGCCCTAGTACTGCTCGATTTTGAAAAGGCCTTTGATATGGTCAATTGGCGTTACCTTGGGGACGTATTGGAAAAGGCAGGCTTTGGGCCCTCCTATCAAAGAATGGTAAAGGTCCTCTACTCTACTCCGTCAGCCAGGGTCCTGATAAATCGAGATTTATCAGACGCCTTCCCAATCGAGAGGGGAACCCGTCAGGGATGCCTGCTCTCCCCTCTCCTTTTTGCCCTGGCAATCGAGCCTTTGGCTTGTCGCATCCGGATGGACAGCTAGATACAAGGGTGGCGTTGGCAGAGCTCCCATGAGGACCGGATCGCTTTATATGCAGATGATGTCCTCCTTTACTTGACGGACCCGGCCCGATCCGGACCAAGATCCCTGCAGATCCTTCATTCTTTTGAGAGGGCGTCTGGCTTACGTCTCAACCCGGCCAAGTCCATTGTGGTGGCCCTCCATGCCTCTAGGGAATGTGTGGATTGGCAAACAACCATCCCCCTGCGAAGTCTCTCGTTCAAATATCTCGGGATCTGGGTGGCGCTCCTCCCTGAGTTGACCTGGTCCCTTAATCTCACCCCGCTCCTTCAACGTACGAAGGACGATCTTCACCGCTGGCAAACTCTTCCACTTAACCCCCTGGGTAGAGTCGCTCTCTTCAAAATGATGGTTCTCCCCCGCCTCCTGTACACCATTCAAAATCTTCCACTCCACCTCCCTTGCAGCTGGTTTCGCGACCCACACGGGATGATCACGACCTTCCTCTGGGGGGGTTCCAGATCGCATTTGGCCCTCACGACTTGTCAACGAGCCACATACGAAGGGGGCATGGGAATGACAAACCCCTTTTTGTACTATTTAGCCACCCACCTTTTAGTGATCCACGATTGGTTTAATGGCGGATGGTCGAACCCAACTTATCGGCTGGAATTAGAGAGCCTTGGATTCCCTCAAATCCAGGCCATGCTTTATGGGACCCCGATTCCTCACAACTTACCAGTAGTGACCCGCACAGTTCTTTTGGCATGGCGCTCCGCGCTGCGACACATCCGCTGGGACACTAAGCTCTCACTGCAAACACCACTGTGACACGGGACTTGCCTGAGAGAGGTTGCGACATTAACAGGTTTCCAGAAATGTGATTTGATTGGCAGAACCTGCCTAGGAGACGTATGGAAAGGGAAGCACTTGTCCTCCTTTCGGGACCTACAGCAGACGTACTCCCTGCACTCCCCCCAATATTTCCGATACCTTCAGCTGCGCCACGCCCTAACCCTCCACATCTCTGACCACATGGCAATCCCCGAATTTAGCCCGCTAGAGGCAAAGCTCCTCATGGGATACTTGGGAAAGGGGGGAGTATCCCAAATTTATCGATCCCTGATAAACAATACGCCATACACGCTAGAACCTCTTAGAGCCCGCTGGGACCACTGCCTGGGACCTCTGGAGGAGGAAGACTGGAGAGATGCCCTGATGGCCCCAAGGATACTCACTATATCAGCCAGGCTCCGCCTCATTCAGATCTACTACCTTCACTGCGCATATCTTACCCCAGTGCGGCTCCACAAGGCAGGTGTCCACGTTGTAAGGCAGAGCCAGCTGATTTCTACCACATGGTTTGGTCCTGTGCCATCCTTTCTAAATACTGGACATCCATTGTATCGGAACTAAGTGGCATACTGGGGTGGGAGGTTCCCCTCAATCCCGTCGCCCTTCTCCTGGGAGTGATGGAGGGACTGGACGGCTCCCGGGCCGACAAACTATTTTTGGGAACAGCTATCCTGATAGCTAAAAGGGACATTGCAGCGGCGTGGAAGAACTAGACACCTCCCTAGATGGCTAAATGGCGAAAAGTAGTAGACTGGTGTGCCATCCAAGAGAAAGCTGTATACGAAGCAAGAGGGTGCCCAAATAAACATGATAGGGTATGGGGCAAATGGATGGGGCCGTTGGACTAAGTCTCCACATCACGGGTGGGCTCACTCTTCAAACGAACAGAAAGGGGAAATCACTTGCAAATGCATTGAAATGTCCAATATACATCAAAGTGGTGCTATGCTTACCTTGTTGTTGTTTAAAAATGCCAATAAAATTGGTTATAAAAAAAAACCCCTCAGAACCTTAATTTTCTGATTGCCTGAGAACTCAGAAACAATTATGTAGGACATCGGAGCGAGTTTGGAGATCCAAATATGACTCTCATGATAAAGAGGCCTATAAAAAGTTGATTGCAGAATACAAAAAAATAATATAAAAAAAAAAAAGTACTTCACAGACAAGATTCTTCAATCGAAAATTCAGCAAAGGAACTCTTTAGCACAGTAAAAAAACTAATCAAAAATGTTTGCATCCAATAATAGTAACTGCAATCAAACTTTATGCTACAATCTTGTGAATTTTTTCCAGAAAAAAGTAAAAGAAGTCTTTGATTCCTTCACATTAAATAATCAAAGAGCGTTTAAGCCCCTCTGAACAAATCACAACTTCCAAAAACCATCTTTGATAGGTTTCCTTTCTTAAATGAAGAACAAGTTCTAAAATGAATTGAGTCTATTAAATCAGGTTCCCCACTTGATCCATGCCCCCCAAAAATTATCCATTTGGCTCCTAGGATCTTTGGCACGTAACTGACCAAGATCTTAAATGAAGTTATTAGTACTGGTTACATTCTCTCTGAATGGAAGACTGCATCAATCCTACCTTTGTTAAAAAAGAATGGTCTCGACCCCCAGGAACCGAGCAGTTACAAGCCTATCTCTAGACTGCCTTTTCTGGCTAAGTTACTAGAGAAGGCCTTGAACATGGAACTCATGTCATGTATTGACAATAATAATCTTTTGGATTGCACCCAATATGGCTTTAAAAAGGCACAATGTACAGAGACAGCATTGATAGTCGCATTGGAAGAACTTAGATTCATTCAAGACGGCGGAGGTCGAGCCGCAATTATTATTGTTGGATCTCTCTGCGGCCTTTGACACGGTCAACCACACCATCTTAATTGTCCGATTAGCTGAGCTAGTAATAGGAGGCCCAGCACGGAAGCTGTTAACAGCTTTTTAACAGACAGGGTGAATCATGTAGCAATGGGTGGTTTCATCTCTGAACAATTTTGTCTGCCATGTGGGGTACCACAGGGCTCCTCGTTGAGCCCCACTCTTTTTAATCTTTATGTCACCCCTCTGGCGAAACTTATAAAAGCGATGAGTTTCTCAGTGGTGTCCTATACCGATGACACCCAAATTGTGGTGTCAATATTCAACGACCACAAAGAAGCTGCGCATAGGTTTAGTTCATGTATGTCCCAGATAGAACAATGGATGAGATCAAACTGCTTAAAGCTTAATGCAGGAAAGACTGAGGTCCTTCTTTTAGGCAAAGACAAGTCCTTCTGGTCACCAAGTTGGTGGCCACAGGACATGGGGGTCCCACCTACACCAGTACCGAAGGGAAGGAATTTAGGAACTCTCTTTGATGATAAACTTCACTACGAAGATCAGGTAAACGCTCTTACCTCATCAGTGTTCCTTACTTTGAAAAGAATCAGAAAGATTTTTCCTTATATTCCTCTGGACCTTCAAAAAACGCTGGTCTCTACCCTAGTTTTAGCTAAATTAAATTATGGAAAGGCCCTTTTTATCAGCATCCGAAAACAATCCCTTCAAAAACTACAGATGCTGCAGAATGCCCCTTCCCGGGGGAAACAGCGTTTACAACGCTGGTGGTACAACACGGTGCCATTACAACGCGGTCAGTGCAACGACCGCGTTGTTACCACGCATATCATTACAACGCAAGTCATTACAACGACTTACTGTAGGGGGCTTTAGGTGTTGGATCTTAAATCCAACACCTTCCCTACTGTTGCACAGACTGGAGTTGGAATCGTAAATTATACTGTTCCAAACTCCAGCGCCCCCTACAGCAAGTCGTTGTAATGACTTGCGTTGTAATGGTACGCGTGGTAACAACGGGGTCGTTGTACTGACCGCGTTGTAAAGGCATGCGTTGTAAACGTATGCGAAGTAACGTCAAATATTCCTTCCCGGCTTCTAGCAGGGATTCCAAAATGTTAATCAGCATCACAGGTCTGATCAAGTTACATTGGCTCCAGGTAGCAAGACGATTGAATTTTAAGGCTCTCTGTATTGCATTTAAGGCACTGCACAATGTTGGACCTCATTACCTTCATTCGGAATTTGTATGGTATACCCCTCAGAGTACGCTTAGATCCTCAGATGCAAAGCTCTTAACATTTCCAAAGGTTATACGTGCCACATGGGGAGGTAGGAGTATCGTCCTGAGGACCGCCAAGCTATGGAAAGCCCTTCTTGTCAACCTAAGGAAATGCCCATATTTCCTATCTTTTCGGAAATTAGACCTGGCTCTTTAATCGATAAAGAGTTATCATACTTCTGCACTTTTTCTTCTCTGATTAGTATGGCAGGAGCGCCAAGATGCCTCAGGGCATTCGAGCGCTATATAAAATTAAAAATCTAATCTAATCAATCAACTTTTACTGGTTTGAAATATGGCCACCATACTGTCTTACTTTGCATCAGACACACCATACTCCAGTTAAACTAACTACAATTCCAAGCCATAATGCATATTGATGACCAAGGTGGGTTGTATGTCAGAATATCATTTCAAGAAATATTGTCTGGCATAAATATTGTGTCCTAAATATTGTATACAAAAATATCATCCTGTTGGGTGTAGATTTTATTTATTATTAACTATAATTGTTGTCATGGAAGGTGAGTACGCACCAGATATTAATTGCTGGCTAAATACACTGTTGAAATTGGCACGTGCTGAGTTGGAGGTGCTCGCGATGGTACGCATTAGAGGACGAGGGAGATGGGAAGTATACATTAGGAATATTGAAGTGAAAGATATTTTCCCGACCTGACTCATAGCGCCAGGGCCGGACTGGCTACCGGGCGTTTTGGCATGCTGCCGAGCTGGGGGCTGATTTCATTGATGGGGACCTGCGTGTGCTGAACGAAATTCGTTTTGCTTTGTTTATTTCGTAGCACACGCAGGTCTCCATCAACGAAATTAGCCCCCACCGCAGTGACATCAGCCCCTAGCTCGGCAGCATGCCAAAACGCCCGGTAGCCAGTCCGGCCCTGCATAGCGCCTACCCCGCTGATGCTTCCCTGTAGCACTGTGAGTTGGGTCGGTCCTTGCCGTGGTTCCTGTGGTCTGGTTGGGCATTGTGAATACTGAGGGCTCCTCAACTGGACACGATATGGGGCATGCAGAGTGCTGTGACAGGAGACCCGGAACTGTTCCCCCGGACTGGGCTGCTCTCCTCCCCTGCACGTGACTGGAAACCCACCACTTCCTTGGGGCCTACACAGAATGAGGGCGAGGTAACGTCTGTGGATAATATCGCCAGCTGTGCGTCCATAATTCTAGCACACTCTGTTCCTCCTTGCTTGGACATGATTGTACCCCTCTTAAACCGTCCAATACCAAGTAGCTGGTTGCCTCCTTGTGAGGAGTAAGTCACTAAGGAACTCTGTCGACTCCACTGTTTCTGTTGTTGTTTGTATGTTACTTTGGAGGCCTAACATGAGATACCGTATTATGATGGTATTTGAATACAGCTCCATTTACTCACGATGTGTGCCCATGCTGTGTTCCGCATTAAAATAATAAAATGTATATTGTAAAATAAATGTAGTTGTTCAATATGGATATAAACGATATTTAGAGCATTATTTTTATGTCACATGATATTCTCACTACGATATTCAAGTACAACACCCCACGGTACAATCCAGATGAAGCAGACCATGTTCATATGTTTGCAACATCTGGCAAGAAATGTCTGATTCTTTAGAAGCAATTTGAAGCAGTCATTACAACTTGATGTTAGTGCCGTAATGTTCAGTTTTAGCCAACAGGCATCTACTCCATGATTATCCACAGCAATGAGTGATTTAGTGATGTTAGACGCTGGGGTTGTAAAGTTAATAATAATAGCTAGACAATAGAAAGCCACAAACCCTCCTTGTCCACCGCTTAACCTAACCCCTCCCCACCCCCGATTTTGCAGAAGGTTCAGTGAATGTCGATGTGTCACAGCAATCGATTTGATATTAGCAACTAAAAACCGGAACTCCTGATTATCTAGGATGAGAAACGTATTTGAGGGGTTCTAAGGCTTTTCACAATGTTTTCTTTCACCCACTGGGGCAATTTGTGCTCTTTTCTTAAATTCTTTCTTTGTTATATCTATGTGCGCCAATGTATTGTATTTTGTTGCTATTATCTGGTGATGATTGAAATATTAGCTCTTAACCTTCTGTCTACACCTTGCACCTTGTCGATGATGGTGGTCCTGAGATCCTTTCAAGGATAGCAGTGTTATACCTATCAAAGGGAAAACACTTACTTTGATTTACTTTTTCCCTTAGAACCTAAAGGCTGTGGACACTCATTCAGGTTGAGACCTAGGGCTGTGACTTCCTGGCACCACCGATATTTGCTGGCAGGAGGATTCTGGTAAAGCAACATACCAGTTCAGTAATGGACACTGAAAAAATGTGGAATCCTGCTTTTAACTTTCCATCATTTGTATAGCAATGGACGCCGTTTCTCTCCTTCAGCACTGTGCATGGTTCTCCACGGGTTGCGGCAGACGAATATCTAACTTAACGCGAGGGCAGTGACTGCACAGGAATGTCAGAAGTAACAGTAATGTGGAATCTTGTACCTGGGCCTCCATTCGCAACTGGTCCAAGAACTTGGGATGATCCACTGTAACAAATGCCACACCAAGTCAAGAAGAACCAAGATGGCACCATGTCACTTATCAACTATGTACAACAGGTGACAGTGGCGTAACATTAGCCTCCGCTCTGCAGGGGGGCCCCCTCCAGCCCTGTGCACCGGCGGCGGGCGGGCACCTGGTCTGAGAGCTCCTGACTGGGTCCGGAGCTTGAAGGTCCCTCTCCATGTACTTTACAGGGGGGGGGGGGGGGACTTAGGGTGACCAACCGTCTGTAATTTTCACTGACTGTCCGTGAATTTACTGTCATGTGCGTTGTCCGTGAAGAAAGTTTCCACAGACGGCATTTGTCCGTAATTTTAGCCTTGGTGGCAAAGGACAAATGTTAAGCAGTTGAGATGGCTCAGCTCAGGCAGAAGGGAGGGGGTCTCCTGTGCAGTGATTCAGAAGGAGGGGCAGCCAGGGTGCCGGGCTGCTTCAAAGAAATGTAAATGTGGGGACTGGTTCATCTGGGCATGTAAAGGCTGCTTGAATGAGAACTGAATAGGTATTAATTGACCTAAAGATTTCTTTCTGGTATTGTTAAGGTGTTCAAAGCTGAGCTGTGAAGTGTGTGCTTTGCAACTACAACTGAGGTCACCAACCACTGTTACATTACCTTACATTGCGACTCACAAAGAGGATGCGATTAGCTCTTTCATGCCGTCTCATGTTTACAAGTCGCAAAACTCCTTTCACAATTCAGAAACACTTTCCTCACTCTTAAAACAGGTTCTGTGCATTGTAAAAAATGATTTGCTATCGGAAGTGTGATTCAAAGACTTTGCAACTGAAAAAAACCTTTATGACATGCTGCCTCTGGTGGATTGACCTGTCGACATTCTTCTTGCATTAAAGAGGATTTTTTTCTTCTTGCACTTTTCACTGTGGAAATGCAGGCTCTGGACAGTGGTAGCATATTAGCTGCAGTAAATATACATATATCAATGTCACCCTGCACCTAACATCAAAATAAATCACAGATGGGATGTGATATTGTGTGTGCCGGTGCCTCATGAATCAGGATGCTTTAATAGGTCAGGGCTTTAAGTGGGCCGGGTCCTGCAGGTGCTCAGCACCGGGGGCAGTTCTTAAAAGCAGGTGCTGAGACGGGTCCCTATCGGGCTCTCCAATTTGGCCCTAATACTCAGGGTTGGAAACAATATCTTAACTCTGCAGCAATGCCACCCTTCACTGCCTTTGATGCAACTTCAAAAGGACTGGTTACAGTTCTTTCACAGTCTCATAATTTTAGAACTGAAGCACTTTCAATGTTATTTACAACAAAGCCAAAGTTGCTGCTTATTTGTCTTATGCAACTAACAACCATTGTCAAAGTCAATAGTCCTGGCTTGTTCTAGGTGGAATGTTACCTATTGTGTAATTTATCTGGATGCACTGACAGAAGCAGCAAATTTACCAGTCGGGCGGCAAAATATGCTAAGCACAGGTTTCTTAGCTTACTTGTGTTTTTGAGCCACGCCCTTAGTTACATCGGCCAAGCACCTTTGACAGACTCCCCAGTTTTTTCATCCCACTTAAAGCCCTGTACTAGGTACTGTACGTATGGCTCTCCTGTAGCTCTTCTTCATCATTTTACTACAGCAGTCAGCAGAAACATATCATGCATCATTTAAGGTCATTTGTGTCCTGCAAGCTAGAGTCAGTGGAGACGTAAACCTTAGGGGTTTGCATGATATCACCTCAGCACATCTGCTGACACATAAAACAAGCTACAAGGGAGGGGCATGACACTTTAGGGTATACTGCCCCACCTGTGATCCTCAGCTTCTTGGTATAACTATACTGCTCTCCTACCTTTACCCTACTTTCGCCCACTCTTCTTGCTTACGCTCAGATTTACTAGTGATTATCTTGCTGGCATCCTTTTGGACAGGATTTTTTATGCTGTGGGCATTTCAATATCTCAAGGTTAGCATTAATCAGGCAATTCCCTTGTCATGCTTTCATGTCATACACCTTCTGCACATCTATGGAGACATGGTACAATGATTACCGTTTCTATGCTAATGTGATCCTTCTAAATGTTTACTCCTGTTATGACAACACTTTATATGGCGTTCCGCAAATTGATTCTCTGCACTCCTGCTATTGTGAAATCTATTGTGTAGTGCGCTGTAATAGTTTCATCAAGTGCTTCCCCTACCCTTCCATATTCCTTTTACAGATCCCTCAAGCGGGTTTGGGTGGAGTCTGCACAACTGAAAAAAAGAAAATAAACTGCTAGGCTAGACATTTTACAAAGAGAATGTGCTTGTTTCATTTTTTCCCAGTCTGCTTTCACTTTCTCATGCACAATTTGATTTAAGACAAAGCATACTTTCAGTGCTCTGGAAATAGGAACGCACGAGGCAGGAGAGATGTGGTACTATCCTTGTGCTCTCTTCTGCTGCATATGCGAACAACAGCAGTTCAGAGACTTGGTGCAATTTTCATATTGCAGACTGGGGGTGCAATGTCATCGTCATTTACAGCAAATGTACTTGCCCATGGACGTTGGCACAATTTATTAGGTCTCACATTAGCCAAGACCTTTTGATTTTGCTAAAATGATATGCATAATATATTTATCTGACACAAAGCTGGCCACTCGGAGGACTGCACTCTAGCCAGCAGTGCAGGACCCATGCAGCTTCATCCTATGAGTGCTGCTTTATATCTCACAGTGGCACTCAGATATGAGATGCTAGTAATAAAGTCCATCCAAGCAGATCTTCCCGACCACTTCTCTCACCAAACGTGCTTGCTCAGGACCATGAACTGCAAACCAAATATTGGACTGGACAACCCAGTGCAGTAACCATATATAATAGATTATGATCATATGAAATACCACAAAAAGACCTGCAGAGTTGCTCAAAACAGCGCGCATACCGAAAAAACGTGAAGTCCACGATTGTCTCAAACTAATGTAAACTTATTTTGACTTGTACTTATATTGGTTGTCTATTTACTTACTTATATACTATTGCGCGACCTCCTCTGATGTGTCTGTAATACGTAGCTTTTGTAGCGAATTTTTGTCCTGAATTTTGACCCTTTGTCCTGAATTTTTACACTCACTGTCCTGAATTTGCCCCGTGCCAGTTGGTCACCCTAGGGGGACTCAAAGTTTCGTTACGTCACTGACAGCCAGGTGATATGCACAAGTCGTTCCAACTGCTAAAATGGCCGACTCAGTTTATGTCCTGCATTCAACCCCCGAATGGATTGGAGACTGGCAAGTTGGGGCATCAGGAAGCTGCAATGACGCACAGCAAGAGCACTGGTAAAAGCACAACATCGGTACTTTCGTCAGCTGCTGTCTTCGAGCTCTCACAATATTTCTATTAGCTCCACATCTATATCTGTGCCCACCCTATGCCCGTTGTTAATGTGAAGCTGGCGCTCTCAATCAGAGGACAGGCCAAGTCTTTTTGTGCTTTTTTTTTTTTTTTCTTCAAAACGCTGAACATGTTTTTGTCCTTCATGTTTGCTGCCACTAAACAGCTTTATTCTCCCTTTTGCAACGTAATTGAATTCGACGGCGCTGGACGAGTATAATTTAATCTGGGATGAATCTAGTTAAATGAAAAATAAATTATAAAAAATACAAAGCGAGAAGCAACTAAGCCAACTATACATTCCTACGCGTTATACCAGACATGAGACAAAAGCCGAGGCTTCACAACGGGAGTTATTTTCCAATTAAAAGCAACATCGGTTGGACCCCCAGAGAGACACGTATATCCAACTGGTTACAAAACAAAATATAATGCGAGTCAAGTAAGCATATAGACATTGTGTCCCGTTAAACATGTTTATCAAAAACCTCCAGATGAACGTCCATAGGCTGCTCAACGAATTGTTTCGACCTATACATTATTTATTTACATATGGATTTGTATAATTGCTGTGAATAGTTGCTGGAGCTAAGCCTTGGTTTTATATAACAGATATCTTCATTTGTAACCTCATCAAAAATAATTCTCGTCAAACAGTGTGCATTGCAGTGATTTAGTTAGGGCTGACACCAGCACACTGTGGCTTTATTATTTTTTTTTTTTTTTAAATATCTTTTTATTAACAAACATCGACATACAAACAGTCATGAATCCGCTCAATCTCAATGTCAGCAAGACAGCATGTGACATTACTCTTGTACATTGCATACGGTCAATAACATTTCAGGGAGGATGTATGTCATCTAGTTCGACACATTGTGGGGGGGTGCAGATATCTCCTCTGTAAGTGTTCCACTGCGACCATACACGTGTCCACTTTCTGGGACAGCCTCGGGCCAGATATACTGTCTTTTCCCGGAACATACACCAGTCCATACTCGTCTCCCATCCCCCCGTGTAGGAGGAGTCACCGCTCCCCAGGCCTGAGCGATATTTCGCTTGGCTAGCATGAACCCCAGCGTGACCCACTGTATTTGGTGGGTATTCATGTCTGTTGGTTCCCATATGTTTAACAGGCATCTACGCGCCTCAGGGAGTATGGGAATTGCTAGCACCTCCCCACGACTCCATGTATTTCCCTCCAGAATGTTTGGATGTGTGTGCATTCCCATATGATGTGTATAAAGGTGCCTATTTGCCCACATCCCCTTCTGCAGTCTCCTGTGTCTACCCTTCCCATCTGTACTAGTCTGGGGCCGGTCATGTATATCCTATGTAAAATTTTTAGCTGCACTAATTTTAGTCGTGCTGGGATAGCCACCACTCGAGGCGAGGACACCGCCTCCTGCCATTCCTCATCATCCATCTCTACTCCGTCCGCAACCCACTTCTGGCGCAATGTAGACAGTGGATCTTTCATGTTATATATTAATTTGTTGTAGATTAAGGAGATGGTCTTATCCGGGAGGTGGCCATCCAATATCCTATCCTCCAGGGGAGATGACTCCGGGAGGGAAGTGCCCGTCGGGAGAAGAGAGTGTAGAGCATGTCTAATCTGTGTATAACGGAACCGCTCTGTGTCGGCCAGTTCGTGTTGACTTTGAAGCGTGGCGAATGATTTCACTCCCTCTCCCGCCCACATATCCTTTATCTGCGAAATCCCAATCATGTTCCATTTATCAAACCCCTTCGTTGTCCATAAGTTACCCAGTTGCTTCGAGTCCCAGAGAGGAGTAGCCAATGTCAGCTTACCCTTCCACCCGAGGGATCTAGTTGCGTCGTGCCAAACCTTCACTGAGTGACCCGTGGGTCCCGTCATACGACGCCGGTCAGGTCTCGAATAGAGTGATCTATTATAATTCCCTCCCGGTAGCAACCATCTATCCATACGATATCCAGGGTCCTCAAAGCCACCATATGTGCCCTGGTTGATGGCTGCCAGGTGTGAGGCCCAATAATATTTCTTTATGTCTGGGAGACTAATTCCCCCATCATACCATTTTAATGTGAGCTTACCCAGGGCAATACGGGGCGTGCTGGTCCACAGTAGTTCCCTCTGAAGGCGTTCGATTTCTTTAAAATATTTCAGGGGGACAGGATCTAGTGAGTTTTGTAGGGCATAGAGAAAGCGGGGGAGGGACATCATTTTAAAAGGGCTGCTCTACCCAGAAGAGAGAGGGGAAGAGATTTCCAGCTGGCTATGTCCCGCCTCAGCCGCAGCATTGGAGGAAGGAGGTTTTTTTCATGCCGGAGTGCAGGGTCCCGGGAGAGGAAAATCCCCAAGTACTTAAAGCCCGTGGCACTGATCTGGATTGGGCAGTCCCGGGGCAGGGCTGGGGGGCCCCCCCGAAGGACATATAAATGGGACTTGGTCCAATTGATTGCAAACCCTGAGTACCTTCCGAATACTTCCAGTATATTTAGAACCACTGTTAGGGATCTTTTGGGATCAGTCAAATAGAGCAGTATGTCATCCGCATAAAGCGAGATGCGGTCCTCCCATTCAGCCGACCAACGCAGACCACGAATAACTGGACTCTGTCGGATCCATGATGCCAACGGTTCCAAAGCCAAAGCAAAGAGCAGGGGAGAGAGCGGGCATCCCTGGCGGGTACCTCTGCTCAAGGCAAACGTGTCGGATTTCTTATTATTGACTACGACTTGCGCCAGAGGCGCCGAGTACAGGAGCGAACCCACCCAATAAACTCCGGGCCAAATCCCAGTTTGTGGAGGACTGCTATGAGATAAGGCCACTCAACCGTATCGAACGCCATAGTGGCATCCAGCGAGACCAGGACGGCCGGTTCTAGGATCGTGTTTGCCCTACCTAGAACCCCGTGGACCCGCCGTAGATTTAACGCCGTGTTTCGGCGTGGTATGAAACCGGATTGGTCCGGATGTATCAAATCGGAGATGACTTTAATTAGTCGATTAGCTAATAATTTGGCTAGGATCTTGGGTTCCGCGTTAATGAGGGAGATCGGTCTATACGAGGTACATTCTGTTTTAGGTTTGCCTTCCTTATGTATAGTTATTATGTTTGCTATTCGTTGGTCCCTCGGCAGTTCCCCCTCACCCTGCTTTCCTCGAACATGGCTCTGAGAGGGACGGCTATCCTGTCAGGGCCAAGCTTATACAGTTCAATCGGGATGCCATTTGGGCCTAGGGCCTTCCCGGAGTTCAGGGATCTAATTGCCTGCGCTATCTCGTCAATTGTCAAGGGGCCATCCAATTCTTGCCGCTCCTCCCCGGAGAGGGTGGGGAGCGTTATGTCTCTCAACATCTCAGCGGAGTCCTCTTCAGTGTAGGATGCTACTGAGGTATATACCTTCTCAAAATGTCTGGCAAAATGATTCGCTATCTCTTGGGGGATGTGATGCAAACATTGTTGGCGTCATGTAATATCGGGACCAGCCTATTCGCCCATTCCCGTTTATCCAGCCAGGCAATCAATTTCCCCGCTTTATCCCCCAAATCATAAACCCTACCGAGTTTCTCCCTTCCCCATGATTTAGCTCTTTCTGTGACCACAGCCTTATATTCCTCCTGCTTAAGACGCAACAAATGAATCGACTCTGGAGTGGTCCCTGTTTCCACGTCTCTCTCCAATTGGCTGACCTCATCCTCTATCTTAGCTACCTCCCTCAGTTGTTCCTTTTTGTGTCCAGATATTAGGGACAGGGCCTCCCCCGTATCACCACCTTGAAAGCTTCCCAGAGTGTCTGGGAGGAGTCCACCGTGCCTGTGTTTTCGGTAAAGTAGGTATCCATCGCCTTTGGGAGTTCTTTGCGGATTTTGGGGTTGCGAAGATACCAGGGATTAATCAGGATAACTCTACCCACCCTGACCTGGTCCAGGAGTATATGTACCCATAGCGGTGAGTGGTCCGAGATGCCCCTTGCAAGGTGTCTGATTTCGTGGATATGTGAGATTTGGGGGCCGGGGACCAAGATGTAATCCAGTCTGGATAGGCTGCCATGGGCTCCGGAATGGAAGGTGTGTTGCATTTTCTCGGGATTATACGTGCGCCAGCTATCTACCAGTCCCATCGCTTCAAGGAAGTCCGGAAGCCAGCTATTAGAAGGCCCCAGTTCTCGAGGGGGTTGCGATCTAGCCTACCCGAACCCACGGAGTTAAAATCGCCTCCCAGTAATAACAGTCCCTCAGGGAGTGACAGGAGAGTGGTACGCAGATCTTGGAATGTGGTAGACTGTAGTCCAGGTGGGACATAGACCGACACTAGTGTAATGGTTTGCCCCTCCCAAGTCCCCGTGATCCCTATATATCGACCCCTGTCATCTGCCCAAGTGGAGTCTACGCTGAGGGGGAATGTGTTTTTCAACATGATACCCACTCCTCTCGAACTTGTTGTAAACCCCGCATGTGCCACCAATTTGTATCCCCACCTACACATTGCTTTACATGAGTTTCCTATCAAGTGCGTCTCCTGAAGAAGGACAATGTCCGGGGCCTGTTTCTTGATATATTGAAGAACAATACTGCGCTTAACTTTGTCTCCCAGCCCATTGACATTCCAGCTTAGGATTCTGGCACTCTTATCCCACTGCGTATGCATTAAATCTGGCATAATAATACAAAGCCTCTGTCTCGCCTATCATTATACGTGTCGATGCAAAACTTTCAATAAAAAACCATAACAAACCTCCCTCCCAACAACCCCCTCCCTGCTTCCCTGCCCTCTGGACTTTGAACTGCCCATATTTAACCGGCAGAGTGCCTGTCGCCCAACTTTAGTACTAAAAGCAGAAACTTAGGGCGTGAGAGATCCCCAACCCCCCGCCCCCTACCCTGCAATTTTGTAAGTCTCTGAGAGGGGATAGTTCACCCTTGTCTGTCCTATCATTCATTTTAGCTTCCTCCCCAACCTGTCAGCCTCACCATGTCCCCTGGAGTCCAGCGAGGGCTCTATTTCTGTCTCTCACTCCTCCTTCCTGAGGAGCCAGTCTCTCGAGGACCGTTAAACATCTCACTGTTCGACTTAGTGTTGTGTCCCTGCTTCTGTCTTCTGTCAGCTCATGCTTTACGGGTTTCTAACCAATTTGCTGCTATCTCCGGGTTATCGAAAAACCAGGCTCTGCCATCTGCTTCCACTCGGAGCTTTGCCGGGAAAAGCATTGCATACTTGAAGCCCTTGTCTCTGAGCAGTTTCTTCACTCCCAAAAGGATCTTCGTTGCTTCTGGACTAACTGGGTGAAATCTGGGAAAAGGTTAATATCGACATTATTCAGTCTCAGTGGCGGCCCCGTTCTGGCGCGCTGAAGTATTGCGTCGCGGTCCCGGTAGTTGAGGATTCTGGCCAGGATCGGGCGCGGGGGTGCTCCGGGTTTCGGACGACCCCCGGGACTCTGTGGGCTCTTTCAACTACAAAAAGGTTGCTAAGTCCTTTGGGTTTGAGGTGTTGGAGGATAAGTTCTTCCACAAACAGATCCACTGATTCCCCTTCTGCCTTTTCGGGAACACCTAAAATGCGGACATTATTGCGTCTGAGGCGTCCTTCATAGTCATCCAGCTTCGTTTCTGCAAACTTTCGGAAGTTGTGCAGTTCCTGAATATCGGTTTGCATTTGTGATGTATCTTCCACCAAGCTTGTCGATTTAAGTTCCACCTGTTTGAGCCTCTCGTTATTTTTATTAAGGTCTGCTCGGATCAAGTTCACCTCGATCGTTATGGTGTCCATTTTATGTTCGAGTGAGGTTTTTATCTCCGCAATGGCTGTCATGACGTCCTTAAGAGTGGGTTCCTTGTCCCGAGATTCCTGCTCCATTGCTGCTTTATGTTTAGGGGAGGTCTCCGCTACGCTCTCCCTTGCGACTACATATTTGTCCAACTTGTTAGCTTGTGTTGTTTTGTAGCCCCTTGTGGACGCCATTTTATCTTCTTTGGTTTCCCGTTGGTTGTCCAGCAGGCCGTTTGAAGTCGTTCGATGCAGTGGGGCGGCTTGTTTTCTGGCGTGAGCGGCGATGGCTGTGCACTCGTGTGGTGCTGTTCCAGTATAGCGGGAGGTATCGAGGAGGCCAACTCAAATGATGTTGCCTCACCCGGATGCTGCAGGGCTGTCCACCTAGGGAGATGGTGCCACTCTGCCTCCTTCGGAGCTTCTCCCGCAGGGCCTGCGACTACCTCAGCGCCGCTTCCTGCATTTGTTTTTATGCCCTGGGGAACCTTGCTTCTGTGGTCAACCCTCTTGCCGCTTGCTCACACCCCGGTTATACTCTGGTGTCGCTGCTTATCTAGCGGCCGCCTCCACCTTCAAAGCTACGCTGGCCGCAGCGGGCGCCTCCCCTTCACCGCGCCCTTCGCGGTCCTTTCAGTCAATACGCGCCGGATTCAGCGGGGGCCCATCCGTTTGCGGCGTCCGCAGCTCCCGGGCCAAGTCGTCGTTCCCTCGAACGCAGCTCCGCTTACCGCTAGGACGGACCGCTGCGTTCGGCAGGCCGATGCCAGATCTCCGGCGTCTAGCTCTGATGTTTCCCGCTCACGTCATCACGCACGGCTCCTGTGCCGTCGCTGTGGGTCCCGGCTCCTCTCGCGCTGCAGGCCATATATTGCCGAGGGATATCTCACCATGGAGGACGCATAGATGGTCCGTTTTTCCCCCATGCACACCGGGTGGCTTCCGACGTTCGATTTCCCACTCAGAGACACGGATATGTGGTTCGGATATGTATGATAGGGTTGGGGTGATCGGAGCTCTCCTAGGTAGCGGCCATTACGCTACGCCGCTCGGCCACGCCCCCGGCTTTATTATTTTTAATCCAGTGACTGTACTCATGAGTTAATGGGTGTAAAGCTGAGACAAATGGCCCATAAGATAGAAAACGTGCTTTAGCGTCCAGTCACATCTGCTCTGTCTTGTGTGTCATCACTCTTTCTAACATCGTCGTATAAGTGAGCTAAAATAGCGTACAATGGTTGTAACGCATGGAATACAAGCAGATATGTAACGCCAGGCACCCTACGTCAGCAGGCTTGTATTAGTGTAAAAAAACAACCGGACAAATCCCTTTGCACCATTTCCTGCTTGTTTTAGAAGAAATGCTGCAAACTGTATTTGCAAGATGGCAAATATGGCACAGTCTGATTTCACATTACATCTTCTGTGTTTACATAATGTGAAGTGAACAAAATATCTGTAAAAGTGAAAGATGGTGTTAAGTTTGATTCAAAATCGGTTTGTTCATTTTTTATTAAATAACAAAAGGAGTGTAAAGGCAGTCCGCTCATTTTTTTTAAATAAAAGGTTTGGGCATGTGTTTCATTCTAAAAAATGTGTATGACACGCATAAAATGGGTTATAAGCCAACACATATGTTATATTGGTTTGGCAATGGTTTTACAATTCGATTTCACATTCATGCCCTGGTGCAAAAACTTTTATGTAATGTAGACAGCAGCAAAATGTTTTTTCTTCATTTTGTATTATAAAAGAAGCTAAATAGGCATACATGGTCTTGTTGTGTATTGTTTATTTCGGAGTTTTCTAAAGCGCCACTTGTAACCTTCTAGGGGCCTATTAGGATGGCGGGCGGACTTTAGTCCGCCCGCCACCCTAGCGGTAACGGGACCGGCCGCCAGACATGCGGCGGTCCCGCCAGCCTAATTATGATGCGACCGCCACCGCGGCGGTCGCATCTGGCGATTTAACATTGCGGCGGGTGCTGCTGGCTGCAGCACCCACCGCAATGGTGAAATGCCATGTTGTGCATTTCCATGCACAACGTGGCAGGCACCGCGCGGTGCCTGCCACCTTGTGCATGGACATGCAGGGGGGTACCATAGGTACCCCCCAAGTGCACCGCCCCACTCCCCACCCTCCCGGGGGCCCGCAACGGGCCCCCAAAGCAAATCCCTGCCAGCCTTTCCATGGCGGCATCGCCGCCATGGAAAGGCCTTCAAAACCTCACATCCTAATATGGCTGGCGGTGCCTGCTAGGCACCGCCACCATATTTGGGCCCCTGCTCCACCCGGCCGGCAATCGTAACAATTGCCGACTGGCGAAAAAGTGGCGGACGCACTTTGCGTCCGCCGCGATACCCACGCCATCGTAATATGGCGGTGGGTAATTCACGTTACGATGGCGTAACGGTCGCCACCGCCGGCCCGGCGGTTGCGATCGGTACGCCATCGTAATGACCCCCGTAGTTACTTCAGAATGGGATAGGAGCACTAGCCCACTCCACACTGTGGGTTGAGAGGCATGAACGCCTCCCAGCAGGCAGGAAGAAGCAGACTGCTGAGACTCTGAGACCAGGACACTGGGAGTCCAGACAGACATCTGAAATGAACTTCCTGAAGTAAGTGTGACTGGTTCTGGTCTCAGAGAAGGGAAGGGCTGAGGGTGCTCCATAGCCTTAGGCCTTGAACTCCCAGGCCCAGGATCTGCCTTCATGCCTCATCCCTTACATCAACGTTTCTGGATCAGGTTTGTACCTGATGCATGGGGGCTTCAGGCTGTTGTGCACTGCGGGGCCAGGCTTGGCGGCCAGTTTTGCAATAGGACCAGTAGCAGTCCTCTGTCTTCATGAAACAATGTCCATGATCCTTCCGGGTTACTGTTCTCCTTCTTCGGGACTGACTAGTAAATACAGTAGAAATGCAGCTTTGGAATGGATCCTGTAAACGACAGGGGAGTCTTTCAATGGTCTTTGGGGAGGCAGGAAGAGTGGAAGAAATATTAAATATGGTAATTGAATTATGCTGATGAGGCCATTGTATGGGAAAAAGAGGCAGGGGTGATCCATCAAAAAGACTCGGAGGGGCTCTGCAGCCAATTGTGAGCTTCACTCCGTATTGAAAGGATGAGCAGAGAATAAAAAGTGTGGTGTGTGTTAATAGTAGTAAGATGCATACATTGAGGTCAGAATGAGCAGAGCAAGCACATGCAAAGTCCGACATGTCCTCTGAGAGCCTGATGAGACTTGTTCAGAGTGCCAGGCAGATGTCTCCTTGGCAATGCTGGGAGCATGGCTTGCTTGCTGTGTCCTGTTGTCGGCTTGCCTGATAATGTAGGGAGTGTTCTGAGTTAAGTTAGGAGGCGCACGGCGAAGGTAGATGGTTGATCTTACCTAAAGCACAACCAAAACAGTCACAAAGTGGCGGAGGCAATCCAGACTGTAGGAAAAGGTAAGTATATTTGGCATCAGGAAGAATTAGAGAATATAAGAAGGACGCCTCTGCAACTGCCAAACTTCCAGCCCGGCTACCAATCTTCCAGTTCTCCGCTCCTACACACTCCACTGGCCACCTCTCGGATTCCTTGACATAACCACCATCCACGCACCATTTCGCTACCACAGAATATAACAGAATGAGCTCTGACAGAATCATTGTGAACATTTAGCCAGTAAATCACTCACAATAGCTCGATAAGCCATCAGCAGCAGATTCAATTCTATTTGCAAACCAATACTTTTCTGCTGCCCAATTGACCAGCTTTAGGCTCCAGTGAACAAGGACAGTTTTCACCACTCTCTAGGTCCCCTTGTGCTATATTGTATCCAACGCGACAATCATGCACAACACAACGATCATGCACAACAATCATGAGCGATCCATGGAAGAGAACTGACCAGGCACTTGGTTCATGCTCATGCAGCCATTTTCAGTGACAATAGTGGAAATTGGGAATTGACTCAAATAATGGTAGAGCGGCTCGTGATCCAAAACTAGCGATGAGCCAGAGTTGTTGGATCTCTCATAAACTGGACAGATTGGAAAGCTTCAGGAAAATACCACAGTAGAGATTTCTATTCTAAGAGGATTATTTTACAGCTGCAGCCAATTGAAAGACATATCTCAAATCCTCAGAAGAGCCTTCATGAATCTATTTAACTGAAATATTGTTCATAAGAACTATGACAGAAAGATATGAGCATAAAGACATAAGGACATAAAGATGTGGATCTTCTTATTCACCCAGTTCCGCACACTGGCAGCACATTCAAAGACTAGGTGCACATATCAGACGTAGAGCCACTTAAATGGATATATTTTGACAGGGAGGGACTGAATTTTAAGAAGTCGAATATATGGTGCACAGATATACATTAGTGTATTTGTGTGTGAGTCTGTGCACGTGCACATGCCTTTTTGTCGAAAGTATGCACCATGTTTACGTGTGAACATGCAAATAGTGTGGGAGGGTTGGAGTCAGTCATTAGCGACAGGTTAGGAACATCGTTCTGTTTTTGTATTATCCTGTCGTGAATACACTCTATGAAGCTACCAAAGTATTTCTTCTCTGTGACCAACCGATCTTGTCACTACCACCGTGTCTGCAGGTGCTTGTACAAATACATCTTGGACAAAGGAATCGTCATTTGCACTTTCCCAGTGCAGAACCGTGTGGTGGTGGTACAACACCATGTGACAAACAGGCCTATATCATATCATAGATAACTGAATGAGATATTCAGTGGTTTATTTAGGCATGATAGGTCAGAACACATAGCTATCAGAGGAGATTGGCCCCAAATGTGTTATTACCAATTGGGATTTGAGGCTCTGCATGGACCTGCATAATTTATATGTATTCTTTACACAACCAACAGGCATTTAAATGGTTTCTCATCACCTGATTGGCATTACAAAATAAGCAATTGTTTCACAGTCTATCCAGGGCATCGGTATCCTCCAATGCACAATGTTTAGTTTGTTAATGGGTCAAGAGGAAGAGCCACCTTCCAAGATGACACTTGTTTATTGGAAGGACAAGAAGACAGCACAATAAGATCTTGACACACTGGTAGAAATCTGGAACTGTAATGACACTGAAGAGTGGAAAGTGCTCACAAGGGGCATCCTAACATTAGCTGCCCCCAAATAGCCCCTCTGCACCCTGAGATAATGACACGCCTTTGAAGAAGTCTTTGCAGAAGACAGCGGTCCCAGAGAACCAATTCGAGACTTCATGGTAACAAGATGAGTCTACTCTAATGGGTCCTGAAAGAACTCAAATAAAGAGAAAATATGATTATGATAGTATCCTACTTTCAAAGAGAAAATAAGAAGTGATGAGAAGTTTTCTTTATTTTACCCAACAATATGAATCAAAAGGGAACTTGGACACCGTAAATAGTGGTAATTTGTTGAGCCTATTCGAATCCCGACCAAAGCTGGAACATTTGTAATCAGAAAACATGGAAAGGGTCAGATTCACTTTTCAAACTGCAGAAGACAAGTCTGAAACAACATCTGTGAACTGCTGCAGACAACCTGACACTGACTTCGGCTATGCTACTAAGGATGCCTTTAAGGAGTGGGGTACTGGCGTAAGTAAGCCGGCCAATGAGCTATTCCCACTTCCATTAATTACAGCACAGGCCAAAAGCAAATAAAGGATAGATGCATCCCCACGCCATACTTATGGGCAGCAAAGGGACCTGTCAGCATCTTAACCTACACTACGGAGGAAATGAGTGTTGCTTGGAATGCAGATGGCCAAAACTTTTGCCAACTAAAATGAGACATGAGCAGCCAAAATAAGGAGACTAGGAAATGGTTACTACAAGTACTTAATTCCACAAGTAACCCAGCTTTAGAATCAATTATGAAATCTTCTCCCTAGCACAGTATCAACAAAAGGAGTGAATAGGCACAAAAGTCAGACTTTTTATATTTTGGCTCATGGATGAATTCCTTCATTCACACGATAGTTTTAGCCTGTGCAGTAGTCTAAATGGCAAACTCCCCTCTGACTGAACACCCAGATATGACAGAGTTACCAAGAACAGTACAGCAGTCTTGGACTAGGCTTTTGTCTGCCTCTGCATGTTTAACCACATAAATGACAATTATTAGTTATATTGAATAAAGTCTTTGTTCAGGAGGCTATAGTTGCCCCAGATAATATGAAAGTAAAAGTGGGGCCATTTTATATGGATTCTAGTATGATCTGGTAGCCCAAGATAGTGCAGACCTTGGAAGGATGTTTTTGAGTGCTTAAAAACGGGTACACATAGAGATGGCATTCCTTCAAAGAGCCAGTGGGCCTGTCCCTAACAGTGAATGCTTTTCCACTACAGACATCATGGTGCCTAGCCAGCACAAACGTTGAATGGTCTCTTGGAAGCGTTTAAAGAGCACCATTCGTGATAACATTATAACGAGGCTTTCAGACAAGAGGATTAGACATCATGATGGATAAGCATTGTTACATCAGTACAAACATACAAGCCAACAGCATGTTTGAGGAGGAGAAGGACTTTAACACAGCTCTTGTGAATAGATAGACTAGAGATAGCAACTTCTTACGGTTTCAATCCGGCATTCCAGGTAGTCTGAAAAGATACGTGCATAATCCACTCAAATGACAGATTTGTCCAAAATACCACTTTTCTGCTGAATCACAAAGATATGCACCAGTTACCAAAGGGATCCACTTTTCAATTGATAATGCTAGAGCTCAAGCAGGGTCAAGGAAAGGGGAGGATGCACATTTGGATATTAGACTGGGAAATAAAGACATGATGCTTCTAAAATATTGTTGGTCTGTGCAATATCTGGAAAAATGTGTCTGTGTGTATGTGTGTGTGCGTGTGCGTGTGTGTGTGTGTGTGTGTGTGTGCGTGTGTGTGTTTGTGTGTTACATCCCAATTTGAATGGGAAATTATAGTAAGTAGTCAGAATATCGAGTATTTAATATCGTTTTGACCTAATATCGATTACAAAATATCTTTAGTATTAAATATCGATGTAAAAAATATCTATGTATATAATATCGATTTTGTGTGTTGTAAAAAATATCGTTGTAAAAAATATCGATTGTTAAAATATCGTTAGTAAAATATATCGTTTTGGTATTTTTTTATTTTGTAAAATATTTGTAAATTATATAATTATTGTTAAATAATTTTTTTTTAAATGTATGTTAATTTTTAGGAGCGGGATGTTGGGTTTTAGGGGATAAGGGAGGGAGTGTTTTAAAAAAAATTGGGGGAAAATTTGAAATTTATTTAAAAATTTAAATTGAATGTATAATATTTTTTAGGGGCGGGATGTTGGGTTTATAGGGGATAAGGGTGGGGAGTGTTTTAAAAAATTGGGGAAAATTTTTAAATTTATTTAAAAATTTAGGGGCCGATTACGATGGCGGTCGGTGTCAGTACCGCGGTGCCGGCGGTGCGGAAAAATGCCTTTTACCGCCCACCAGCAGCGGTCCTCACGGCCGCCATATTATGAATGGAGCGTGAAACGAGACTTCCGGAGCCCTCCACCCGGAGCCGAACGCCATGGATCCAGCACTACACGTCCTCCCGGTGCTGTACGTGATACATCACCAGGCCAACATCGCCCGCCGCGGACGCCGCCGCAGGTACGTAAAAAAAACACAATACAACACAAAACAGAACACAAATTCCACGGGCTGAAACAGGGCACCTGGCCACACCAGACACATTGCTGTGGACAGGAACACATCCATCAGTGTACCCACACATGTCTCAGCTGGCACCAATTCACACCCTGCATCAAGCCCACCAAATTACCGCGAACATAATGTAATGTGTTGCTGACGACACCGCAGCGGTGAGTATGCGGGAAATCCATCGCACAAAGCAGAATGCATGTACAGCAACGGACAGGCCAGAAAGACCACAGGGTACCACCACCACCCACCACCCACAGCTCCGCCGCACACAGCAAGAAACATGCCAATCCCCCCTGTGCACCCCCTGTCCAACACCAAGCGAGCTAAATCCACACCCAGCAGCACACAACTAACACCTAGGGAGACAGACACAGCAGCATTGGGTGTAGATTAACACACAGCACAGAGGCACAGGCCCAGGGCAACACACACACACACCACAACACCACATACATGGCAAGAAAGCAGAATACAAGCACAAAATTAACATACACACACACAAGGAACATACAGACTACTGGACACACACCCTGCCAACTCACACAGACATACCCCACACCGACACACAGCCACATACACAGACTACATGCCACCAGCAATGGAGCACAACATAGAGGAAAGCAAAAATTATGTGCACACAAATGGGAGGGCAAGGAGACAACCAACAACCAGGTCAACAGACACATGCAGGACAAGGAACCCAGAACAACATCCACACCCCATCCAAGCACATGGCTGGCACAGTGAGTGAAGTCAAACAACAGTCACCTCAGTGCAACAACTCAGGGAGACAGCAAGGTAACCCATGTATAGGGACAGGGATGAAAGGAAGGACCTCAAGTCAAACAGTGAACAGCAAGTACACATGAGTATCACACAGGGCACATTGGCACACTCAATGACTGTCAAACACAAGTAGGAGTCCCCAAACATACCCCCTCATATCTGCAGCACACAACCCCAATGCCAGACACACAGAAGGGCCTACATAATGTCCAGACAAGATACAGACAAACAATCAAACCCCCTGGGAGCATCCACAAACATCACACACACACAGGGATTTCAGTACCAACGTCTGCACCAAAACAAAAATGCCAAACACAATTCAAAACAGAAACACATACAGAACCACAAAAATAACACACATCACCTGTGCAGCCAAACTAGGGGAAGGCAATGGGAGCACACACACAACAGGAGTGCACCACCTCATCAGTCAGGAAAAATGCATAGGCTACATACCACAACACAGACAAGAAGTGCACCATCACAGAACAACACAGACACATCAAACACACAACAGATGCACAACACCACAAAGCACATAGCAAACACAGCAGTACATCAGGGGATGTACACTAGGACAGCACAAGGCAACATACACCCACAGCACTGAATGCACAACAAGCAGTGTGTGCACACAAACACACAACAGTCCCACACAGCCATGAGTCACACGCCATTAACACACACATCAACACACACGACAAAGCCACAACCAACACACCGTACAACCCTTGACCACCCAAATGCACACCATGTAAGTAACCGTTGTGACTAGGATGACTGCCCATCACAACATGACTAAACATCTACACTGCTAGGCATACATGAAAGCAAGAACGCACATACATGTTGAGCCTGGTCAGCCTGCCTGCAATCCCGTGTATATGACCCCTCTATGTGTTTGCAGTGCCCACATACCAGGATGCAGTAAAACATAGCCAACAGCAACAAGGAAGGAACATGAGTCTGGTATGTCACCGAAAACAACATCACTGACCCCACAAGTATCCGAGTCATGAAGAACTGAAGTCCCCGTCACCCCTGAAAAATAAATGATAAGTCAAACAAGCCAGTGGCACAGTTGAAGTGGCACACAGAGCATGTGGCCCAGTAAATGTGAAACATACAGGAAAAGCCTTATTCAGTAAGGACAATGACACAACTGACAACATGAGCAACTGTTTTTATTCACAAATAGCACTGATAGGCAACAATATCAGACAGGACCAAGGCACAAGATGCAGAGCCTGAACATGAGAAGCTGCACAGGCAGGGGGCAAACTGCAAGGCCAGTGGCCTGTCCAAGGTGCTGACAGAGTCAATGAGAAGCTGCACAGGCAGGGGGCAAACTGCAAGGCCAGTGGCCAGTCCAAGGTGCTGACAGAGTCAATGAGAAGCTGCACAGGCAGGGGGCAAACTGCAAGGCCAGTGGCCAGTCCAAGGTGCTGACAGAGTCAATGAGAAGCTGCACAGGCAGGGGGCAAACTGCAAGGCCAGTGGCCAGTCCAAGGTGCTGACAGAGACAATGAGAAGCTGCACAAGCAGGGGGCAAACTGCAAGGCCAGTGGCCAGTCCAAGGTGCTGACAGAGACAACGAGAAGCTGCACAGGCAGGGGGCAAACTGCAAGGCCAGTGGCCAGTCCAAGGTGCTGACAGAGTCAATGAGAAGCTGCACAGGCAGGGGGCAAACTGCAAGGCCAGTGGCCAGTCCAAGGTGCTGACAGAGTCAATGAGAAGCTGCACAGGCAGGGGGCAAACTGCAAGGCCAGTGGCCAGTCCAAGGTGCTGACAGAGACAATGAGAAGCTGCACAGGCAGGGGGCAAACTGCAAGGCCAGTGGCCAGTCCAAGGTGCTGACAGAGACAATGAGAAGCTGCACAGGCAGGGGGCAAACTGCAAGGCCAGTGGCCAGTCCAAGGTGCTGACAGAGTCAATGAGAAGCTGCACAGGCAGGGGGCAAACTGCAAGGCCAGTGGCCAGTCCAAGGTGCTGACAGAGTCAATGAGAAGCTGCACAGGCAGGGGGCAAACTGCAAGGCCAGTGGCCAGTCCAAGGTGCTGACAGAGACAATGAGAAGCTGCACAGGCAGGGGGCAAACTGCAAGGCCAGTGGCCAGTCCAAGGTGCTGACAGAGACAATGAGAAGCTGCACAGGCAGGGGGCAAACTGCAAGGCCAGTGGCCAGTCCAAGGTGCTGACAGAGTCAATGAGAAGCTGCACAGGCAGGGGGCAAACTGCAAGGCCAGTGGCCAGTCCAAGGTGCTGACAGAGTCAATGAGAAGCTGCACAGGCAGGGGGCAAACTGCAAGGCCAGTGGCCAGTCCAAGGTGCTGACAGAGTCAATGAGAAGCTGCACAGGGAATGTGTGTCACCAAACTCCGCCATGGTCAGCAACACAGTCTGGTGTGTCACGATGGGCAGCACAGGTACCGGTGTGGGAGAGACAGGTCTGTGACATTGATCAACATTCAGACTTGGCTGTCAGTCTGACTGGGAGCTGACTGTGTGTCGGGCACAGTTGGACCACTTGACTGGGGAGTGAGACGCCCAGCTGAGGAAGAGCTATCAGTGGCCTTGGACGCTGGAGGGCTGCTTGGACCAGGTGGTGTAGTGGCACATGGAGGTGGACTCAGGCCGACGTGGGACACAGTGTGGGAGGGAGACAGTGGAGGGGTGCCTTTCCACTTCTTGGGGATTCTAAATGGCTTGCCTGTCTTGGTATCAATGGGAAGTGGTGTGGACACAAACGGCACACTCATCACCAAGGCTGCCGCAGGTGCACACGCTGGACCTCCCTTTGGGGATGTGCTGGATCCAGAAGGACGCTTAGCCTGGCATTGCCTCTGCCCCTCCATCCCCTCTTTACCCTGTGTGCCCCCTACAGTGCCCTCCTGTCCCTGCTTCACTGGACTTGGAATGGGAGTAGAGGTAGTTGGTGAAACAGCCTTGGATACCTTACTATGTGTAGCCTTGCCAGGCCCCACATTCACAGTGGGCATGGAGAGTGTCTGCATGCCTTTGCGAGACGTTTTTGGGACCACAGAGTCTGTGGCCGGGGATTGCTCTGAGGCTTGTGACCCTGAGTACTTCCTCCTTGAATCATGTGCCATTGCAACGCCTGACGGGCTCTTCCCTTTGCGCTCTGGGGTTGTTTTTCTCTTCGTAGGGGAAGGTGTCTGTGACCTTGACCGCTTGGGCTGCTGCTGCTGTGTGCTACGTGTGCAGTATCGTGACGTTGAGGTGTGTGAAGCGTGGTCACCGTCGTCAGACGTCGCCACTGGCATGGGGGTGGACAAAGGGACTGGAATTGGACTACGAGATTGAGCCAGTTGAAGTGCAGCCGCCATTGTGGAGGACATTGTCTGGACAGTGCGGTGCAGCCCACCCACGTCTGAATGGATGCCCTCCATGAAAGCTAACACCTGTGCCAATTTGCGGTCGTGGTCTGACAATGCATTGAGGAGCCCTGTCTGCCCCACACACAGCTGGCACATAAGGTCCACACACTCTGCACTGATGGCAGCAGGGGGCACAGGGGCAGGGGCAGCGGTACCTGGAATGAAGGACACTCTTCCCCTCTTTGTGGTGCGAACACGGGCAGCAACAGAGGAAGTGGCTGGGAGGGTGGGCACTGCACGCTGTGTGCTGGAAGATGTAGCAGACTCTCCGTTCCCTGTGTCCTCCAAGATGTCTGCACCACCGCCGTCATCAGATGATGTTGAACTTTGCGTCTCGGGCTGTGATTCCTCCAGCATACTCCTATCCCCCTCCGAGGCGCTGGTCACATCTGTGTCACTGGGATCCTGTGCAGCTGTTGTGCTTGTTTCACCACCACTGGTGTGCGTCCCCTGTCCCTCCGTGCCCACGGGAGATGCTGCACAACAGAGAGACATGTAGGGTCAGCAAAGTGACAGCAACAGGACAAACATATTCAAGCAAAGCAACACTGAGGATGACAAAGTCTACATGTTGCAGGCCACCCCGTGCAATCTCACCATGCAGACACACATCACTACCTCAAACAGTGCGTACAAACATCTAAACACGGCATAGCTGAGCCATGTGATGGGCATACAGCACAACAACATGCATGTTGGGGCGTACAAACACTAACACCAATGGACCAGGCCTGCAGCACACCACCCACAATGCCATTGAAATTCCCAGGATTGGAAAAACATCAGTAAGTGCATGTATGTAATATCCGTGACTGCCACACCCAGCACAGGGGCCACTTACAACCCACTGCATCACAGTAACCACATCACGTACACCAGCGCAGGTACAGGCTTGGTACACATGCAGCCACTCACAGACAAAATCAACCTTCACAGAATACTCACCCCTAGCTTGCTGTTGATGCTCCTTCAAACGTGTGTCCAGCTCAGGCTGTGTCACAGCCAAGATGCGACACATCAGTGGTGTCAAGCTGCGTCGTGACAACCTGCCACTGCGAGGGAGTATCCCCAGTGTCATCTCGGCAACGTTCTTTGCCAGTCGTGATATGTCGTCCCACCTCTTGTGGCAGTGGGTGCGCCGGCGGTTTGACACTCCCAGAGCCCGCACCTTGGTTGCAATGGACCTCCACACGGCCTTACGCTGGTGTACCTTGAGCTGCAGGTGTGGGAGACAAGAGGGGGAAAACATCAGTGACACACTCTCATGGTAAAACCTCTCTCTCTGAACAGTGGCATGACACAGACTCATCTCCACACGGCAGATATGGGTCATTGATGTACACTCATGCCAACCACACACGTATCACACTCTGTACAGTCAGTGATGTGTCCTTGTCACATTGGGCGTGGACAGTCCATGCCAGGTAGAATCACACAGAGATGGACAACGAGGACCCACACAAACAGTCACATGAACAATAACTGTCCAGAAACATGCATCACCAGATAGCTGTCACACCATATGGATGTGTACACAACACATGTCCATCCACCCTTCATGTCCATGCATTTAATGTGTGGGTTGCATACACCCCCTTAACAACTAGGAAACAGCATGTCAGCCAGTGCATTACACAACCCCACACTCTCAGGCACATACACCATCTGATCGACTACATGTGTGCCCCCTTGCACTCACACCCCCACTGTTGGAGACTTACCACAACATTTGGGCCACCATATAGCCGTGGGTACTGTCTCAGCACCTCGTCCACCAGGACATCCAGCTCCTCGCTTGTAAATGGACTGGCACGGATCTTCTCCGTCCTAGCCATCACTGTGGACATGAGACGTCAGCGGCGGCAGTGGGCGGTGAGGGGTCCCAGGCAGCAGTCCCTGGAGGCAGCAGCAGGTGAGGGGTCCCAGGCAGCAGTCCCTGGAGGCAGCAGCAGGTGAGGGGTCCCAGGCAGCAGTCCCTGGAGGCAGCAGCAGGTGAGGGGTCCCAGGCATCAGTCCCTGGAGGCAGCAGCAGGTGAGGGGTCTCAGGCAGCAGTCCCTGGAGGCAGCAGCAGGTGAGGGGTCCCAGGCAGCAGTCCCTGGAGGCAGCAGCAGGTGAGGGGTCTCAGGCAGCAGTCCCTGGAGGCAGCAGCAGGTGAGGGGTCCCAGGCAGCAGTCCCTGGAGGCAGCAGCAGGTGAGGGGTCCCAGGCAGCAGTCCCTGGAGGCAGCAGCAGGTGAGGGGTCCCAGGCAGCAGTCCCTGGAGGCAGCAGCAGGTGAGGGGTCCCAGGCAGCAGTCCCTGGAGGCAGCAGCAGGTGAGGGGTCCCAGGCAGCAGTCCCTGGAGGCAGCAGCAGGTGAGGGGTCTCAGGCAGCAGTCCCTGGAGGCAGCAGCAGGTGAGGGGTCTCAGGCAGCAGTCCCTGGAGGCAGCAGCAGGTGAGGGGTCCCAGGCAGCAGGCTCTGTGAGCAGTGGAAATGTGGTACTCCCTTCCACACATATATAGGGCCCTGGACTCGTTTCAGTGGTCATAGTCTTCTGCCATTGGTGTTCCAGGTCAGCCTTCTTCAAAAGCATCCAATGACCGCCTCCGCGGGGCGGAGCACGCCTACCGCGATTTTTGAATCTGCAACATGCCACCGCGATAGCGGTCCCCATTGGCTGCAAGGGCATGGTTCATGGCGGTGACACACCGCGTGGTCCTGGCCGGCGCTACCGCGGTGGTGCATCTTACAAATGCATCCTATCTCCGCATCCGCTGGGGGCGGAGCACGCCTACCGCGATTTTTGAATCTGCATCATGCCACCGCGATAGCGGTCCCCATTGGCTGCAAGGGCATGGTTCATGGCGGGGACACACCGCGTGGTCCTGGCCGGCGCTACCGCGGTGGTGCATCTTACAAATGCATCCTATCTCCGCATCCGCTGGGGGCGGAGCACGCCTACCGCGATTTTTGAATCTGCATCATGCCACCGCGATAGCGGTCCCCATTGGCTGCAAGGGCATGGTTCATGGCGGGGACACACCGCGTGGTCCTGGCCGGCGCTACCGCGGTGGTGCATCTTACATATGCATCCTATCTCCGCATCCGCTGGGGGCGGAGCACGCCTACCGCGATTTTTGAATCTGCATCATGCCACCGCGATAGCGGTCCCCATTGGCTGCAAGGGCATGGTTCATGGCGGTGACACACCGCGTGGTCCTGGCCGGCGCTACCGCGGTGGTGCATCTTACATATGCATCCTATCTCCGCATCCGCTGGGGGCGGAGCACGCCTACCGCGATTTTTGAATCTGCATCATGCCACCGCGATAGCGGTCCCCATTGGCTTCAAGGGCATGGTTCATGGCGGTTACACACCGTGGGGTCCTGGCCGGCGCTACCGCTGTTTGATTGCCATAGAGTGACATGGGTGACCGGGATGTGGCTGGTGGAGCATGACAAACGCCATCTGCAGCTATGTAGAGGGCCATCACTAACACCAATGTGTCATGTGCAGCACATGACACACTTGCGTCAGTGGTGGGCATCGACACAGGTACAAATGGTGGTTGGCATGCTCCGCCACCCAATTCACGGACAGTATGTGCGTCCGCTATGGCGAATATGCAGCATCACATCGTACACTCTGTGCGTCATTGTGTTTATGGGGCACGTTTAAGGCACCTACGGACAGTTCTTGTTGTGTGTGGATCAATGGTCATTACTGTACTACACACAGTGGATACGTACAGTGGCACATGGCACTGGATAACATTGATATGGTCTCCTGTCACAAATGTCAGCCACTGTGTAACGTCTCACACCAAATGGAACACTGTACTCCATTATGTTGATCAATATTTACACACAATGTCGTATCTGCCACCCATGCTGACCACTATCTCACACCTGAGCCCATGTGTTACACTGAAAACCCAGATGAACTCATTTATTCAGCATGACTGTCATCATTGGAAACAGATGTCACCCTGTTGTGTTATTGCTAAGACCAATTACATGCCGCATGTTATGTCTTTGTACACACTGGCAACTCCTGCAGTGTATGTCCACATGTACAGGGGGGCTCGACCTGCTAAAGGATGACGAGTACTTCAGCACCACACCTGGCATCCGTTGCATTATTATTGTTTGTCACTTGGGTAGACGGCCAGAGCAGATGTCTTTGCTACATGTCTGCCACCTGTAACCACAGGGACCTATGTGGTAGTGTCAGGTCTGTGCTCATGTTGTTTGGACTGTTGTATGTGAATCAGTGACATGTACATTTCAACAATGGTGCTTAGCTACACTATGTTTTTGAGTGTTGTGCTGTGTTCCGGTGCTACTCACCTCCCACCAGTGCATGTCCATTGTTCACATCAGGAATGTTGCGTTGGCAGATGGACTGCATGCACGGTTGTGGATTGTGCTAACTGTATGGAATATAGTATGCGACATTTGTCCACAGGCTATGGGTGTCCAGTTTTGCCTGTGCAATGTGTGTGTACTGATTAGCGGGAATTGTCTGCAATGTTGGATGGTCAGCACAAGTGGCACACGTGTGCAGTGTGTTGCCACCAACACTAGTGTATGTGCATGCTATGGGGTGCTAGCCATCCTTGCTCACCATCTATTCCAGCACTGTGTGGGTGGATCACATCTGCTGGTGTATCAGGATGGTGTGGGCACCCAAGACAGGTGAGATGTACCTTGACTGTTGTGCCTGTGACACTCATCCAACTCCGACATTTGGTCAATGTGAGGTACCAGTGTCCCACTACTCATGCACAGCCAGCATGTTTGTTAGATGTGGGATGTTGATTGTATGCTGTGTTGGGCCTGACAGCCTGTGTGGAATGAGGGTCAGGATGCATGTCCTTTGGGACATGTGGTGTAAAATTACATCCACTGGTGTCAGGTGTCTGAGCCAGTAGTCCATATGTCATGCATACAGTATGTTCATGCGTGGACTTGTTGGCATACTGGCTTGGCATTGTCCATGTAGTGTTGTATGTATGTGTTGTGGCACTGTTGTGTCTTGAAACAGCTGGATGTGTATCACCATGGTATGTGTTGTGGTGCACATGTGTCCTTGGGCAGTCCCTCCTTGATGCTGCATGTAAATGTCCAAAATGGGGGAAGATTAAGGGTGCATACAGGCCCTGCTGATCACGTCCCTCATCTATTGTTAATGTGTGCCACATTGGCTATCTGTGTGCTTGTAGAGAGTATTGGGCAGTGGGGTAATGGTGGCCTGTTACAGTGGTACACATACTCTGCACAGGCGTGACATCATCTGTCACTGTCCGACTTTGTATTCAAGTCAGCAGCAGATATGGCCTGTGTACTGATGACATTGGCACATGTATGGATTTGGGATGTGTATGTCATTGAATTGAAGTGTGTTCGAAGTGGCACTGAGTACAAAGACAATCCCAATGATCTATCCACATTGTGTTGTTGATGTGTCCCCTGCAATTATTGGCCAAGGAGGTGTGGCAGGTACAGCAGCAACGTGGAAGCCAGCAGTGTCTCTGCTTCACACATGTCCTGTGTCATGTACACCCAAGGCTGAGTCCACCTCAGCTCGATATGTGACTCTTGGCATTCACATAGACAGTGTTCGTATTGTGTCTACTGACTGTGCACATCCATGACAGTTGTACAATTAATCTGTCTCATGTTGGGACAACACTGAATTGCACTGTGTGCTTTCAGGGATGACAGTCAATGTTAGCGCCGTGACAGGACAGACTTTATGAATTTGTGCACATCCTAATTTATGTTGCTATGACGTGTCCCCTTTCATCTCACCTAGGAGGCGACCTAATGTGTTTCGTACCTTCACCCTGCTGGCTAACATGGAGGATACCGACATCATAAGGCGATTCCGTCTGGATCGGACAAACCTCCTGGAACTTTGTGCACTATTGGAGCCACACCTGCTTCCACGCAGGACATACCCAACAGCACTCACGGCAACGGCAAAGGTGATGGCATTCCCACATTTCGTGGCTACGGGATCCTTCCAGCAAACTGTGGGCATTGCAGAGGGGATGTCCCAACCAACATTCAGCATGGTGCTACTTGTTGGCTATGATGCAACACAGGGACCAATTCATACATTTCCCCAGGCGGCATGAGTTGGCGGATGTGAAGGGCGAATTTTATGCACTTGGACACGTTCCTAATGTAGTTGGTGCAATAGATGGCACACATGTTTCCCTGATTCCACCCCAAGCACGGGAGCATATTTACTGAAATAGGAAACATTATCATTCCATCAATGTGCAGGTGGTGTGCCAGGCAGATATGGTCATCTCACACGTTTGTGCAAAGTTTCCAGGCTCAGCCCACGATTCACACATAATGCGCAACAGCATTTTACCACAGCTGATGGCCAATCTGGCGCCGGAGCGGGCATGGATTGTGGGTGAGTACAAAGGGTCGAGTCGTGTGCTGTTTGTGTGCCATGCTGTCCTCGGACACATGTCAGACACTCAATCTGTATGTGTCTTTCACACTTAGGTGACTCTGCATATCCCAACGGACCTTGGTTGCTGAGTCCACTTCGCAATCCCAGGACACCAGCTGAAGTGCGCTACAACAATGCCCATGGGAGGACACGTCGGGTCATTGAGCGAACATTTGGACTCCTGAAATCGCATTTTCGATGCCTCGACAAGACCGGAGGGGCTCTGCAGTACTCACCCGTCAAGGTGTGTCAGATAGTGGTAGCATCCTGCATGCTACACAACCTGGCCATGCGGAAGGGGATCCCATTAATCCAGGATGATGATGACCAGCCACAGCCCCCACCTGCAAACACCCAAACGTCAAGTGACGAGGATAGTGGAGAGGAGGAAGGTGTTGGACAGCGTCAGCAGCTCATCAACAACTACTTCACTTGATGGTCAGTGACAATGTCAATACTGGCTGTTGTCTGATGATGTTGTGCTTGGTGAATATGTGTATGTGAGTTTTGTGACTACAGCATGTTGCAGAGTCAGTGCTGGCTGCAGATGTGTATGGCAAGGGATCTTTTGACACAGCTACTTGATGTCTATGTTGGTACAGTTGCTCCTTGTGACATGTGCAGATTGTCGTACCTTGATGTGCTGTGTTGTGTGATGGTTGTTAGTCCACCACCTGAGTAGCAACTGATGTTCTGTTGTGTTTTCCTAGGTCCCTTCAGCCTCTACTTGCCTGCGGAGTATCCCTGCTCCTGTGACATTGTAATCATGGGTGTGAGTTAACATACTGTGATGAACATGGAACAGTGACAACTACATTGGTGCGTTATTAGTGTTTATTTACAGTGGATACATGTGATGTAGATGTGGATATTGACAGATTTGTGAATGGTGAATGACAGATTTGTCAGTGATGGTAGATGAGACAATAGAGTATACACTAGATCAGTATGGCAACACAGTCCAACAGTCATTTGCCATTCCCACGCCATTGTGTGTGGGGACAGTCTGCAGGGTACACAGCAGGGTGAAGAGGGGTGCCATCATGGCTGGCTACTTGACTGGCTTTTGCCAGGTGCTTTGCCACGGGATGCTCCCAATGATTTTTTCGGGCGGCCCCTTGCTCTTTTGGCAGGGGGGGACACAGGTGCATGGCCAGTGGTGTCTGATGAGTCCCCATGCTCGCTGGACGCAGAGGAGGGTGGGGGTCTGTCATCCTGCGTCACAACGGAGGGAGCTGTAGGTGTTGGCGGTGCCGCATGCCTGTCCCTGAGGACCCCCACTAGCTGGCCCAGGAGGTCCCTGATTTGGCCCATGCAGGCCACGAGTTGGCCCATGCGGTTGTCAATTGAGCGCAGCATCTGTTGTTGCTCACGGGCATCCTGCTGAGCCTGCCTCAACTGTCCCTGGGCGTGTTCATAGGCCCCCACAACTCTGTGAATGTGTGCCAGTGATTCAGTGGCAGGGTCTTCTTCCCTTTGGGTCAGCCTTGTCCTCACACCTGGCCTGCTGTCACAGCCCTGTTGCCTCCCTCCTGTGGGCACCGGCCTACTCTCCCGTACCTCCGCAGTTGTTGTGGTCTGGTTGGCCTGTGGAGCAGGGCGAGTGTTGCAGGCAGCAGTGGTAGTGGTAGTGGTGGTGGAGGTGGTGGTGGTGGCACAGGTCGTTGCAGCAGGGCTCTGCGTTGATGTTGTTGCTGAGGGTGGTGGGGCTGTGGGGTCCTGGGACACATTACGCCCTGCCACACCAGATGGTCCGGGTTGGTCCTCCTCCTCATCATTATCCAGGGAGTCTGCATCTGAGGGGAGATGTTCGGGAGCTGGTGACTGGCTGTGCTGGTTGAGGTTGTCGTCCTCTGCAGTCAGTTGTTGGTCACCTGTGGGACAGGAAGTAGATGGTAATTGCCTTACACACCTCAGGGTTGCTGTGTTTGATGTCTCTTATTTACATGTTATGCTACACACAGTTGCCTTTTTCACACATTGTATGTCTGCACAGTGATGTGCCTCATGCCATGAAGTGGAGTTACATTCATCATTTCACAATGGTGTGACCTGTGATTGGTTAGCATGCCACACGTCTAGTATTGGTGATTTCAATGTGAGGTTGTCATCTGACAACTGGCATGACTACAAGTTGATGTTCAGCATCTTTGCTGATCACTCTGCCTGGCAGACATTACCTGTGTGCATGGACTAGCCATTGTCATCACATGCATACCGTTGACATGTCCTGTGCTTGTATTTCTTTATACAGCAGACCATGCTAGTTTGGTTTTCCCATGGTCCTTCATGATCAGCACCCATGTACGCTACAGAGGGAAGTCTGGGGATTCATGTTAGAGGCCCGTTTGCTTGGACATATTTGTTGAGAGTCACAGTTCTGTTTCTGTCACAGTTACGTACGCTGAGCTGTCTGCATCCTGTCAATGGCTGTACTTTACTTTTCTATTTTTGGGTGAAGTAGAGCCTCATGTTGTCATGTCTCTCAATGCTTTTGTTGAGTGATGGTGGTGTGCATGCACTGTCTGATTACCTGTGCAGTGTCACTTTGGTTTTTACTTACAGACACATGCTTCTGGGTGGGGTGCCCCAACCTGCTGAGGGGTGTGAGAGGGGGCCTGTTGGGAGTTGTAGTGCTGCCTCCAGATACACATTCCCCATCCCTGTGAAGATGGCTACCTACCGGTTAGGTGGTGGGGGAGCGTTCAATGGCTGACACATGCTTCTGGGTGGGGTGCTCCATCCTGCTGAGGGGTGTGAGAGGGGGCCTGTTGGGAGTTGTAGTGCTGCCTCCAGATACACATTCCCCATCCCTGTGAAGATGGCTACCTACCTGTTAGGTGGTGGGGGAGCGTTCAATGGCTGGCACATGCTTCTGGGTGGGGTGCTCCATCCTGCTGAGGGGTGTGAGAGGGGGCCTGTTGGGAGTTGTAGTGCTGCCTCCAGATACACATTCCCCATCCCTGTGAAGATGGCTACCTACCTGTTAGGTGGTGGGGAGCGTTCAATGGCTGACACATGCTTCTGGGTGGGGTGCTCCATCCTGCTGAGGGGTGTGAGAGGGGGCCTGTTGGGAGTTGTAGTGCTGCCTCCAGATACACATTCCCCATCCCTGTGAAGATGGCTACCTACCTGTTAGGTGGTGGGGGAGCGTTCAATGGCTGACACATGCTTCTGGGTGGGGTGCTCCATCCTGCTGAGGGGTGTGAGAGGGGGCCTGTTGGGAGTTGTAGTGCTGCCTCCAGATACACATTCCCCAACCCTGTGAAGATGGCTACCTACCTGTTAGGTGGTGGGGGAGCGTTCAATGGCTGACACATGCTTCTGGGTGGGGTGCTCCATCCTGCTGAGGGGTGTGAGAGGGGGCCTGTTGGGAGTTGTAGTGCTGCCTCCAGATACACATTCCCCATCCCTGTGAAGATGGCTACCTACCTGTTAGGTGGTGGGGGAGCGTTCAATGGCTGACACATGCTTCTGGGTGGGGTGCTCCATCCTGCTGAGGGGTGTGAGAGGGGGCCTGTTGGGAGTTGTAGTGCTGCCTCCAGATACACATTCCCCAACCCTGTGAAGATGGCTACCTACCTGTTAGGTGGTGGGGGAGCGTTCAATGGCTGACACATGCTTCTGGGTGGGGTGCTCCATCCTGCTGAGGGGTGGGAGAGGGGGCCTGTTGGGAGTTGTAGTGCTGCCTCCAGATACACATTCCCCATCCCTGTGAAGATGGCTACCTACCTGTTAGGTGGTGGGGGAGCGTTCAATGGCTGACACATGCTTCTGGGTGTGGTGCTCCATCCTGCTGAGGGGTGGGAGATGGGGGCCTGGTGTGTGTTGTAGTGCTTTTTGTCTGTACACATGCATCCCAGTTGGTTTTGTTTGGCTTTGTGCTTTTTCAGGTTGAGTGGTGGTTACATCTGTGTGACCTGTTTTGGGTATTGTGGGTCAGACGAATGTCCTTTGGCCTAGGGGTTGTAGGTTTGAATTTGTGCAAGACGGTACATGGCAATGTGATGATATACATTGGTTTGTACTTACCAGCTTCCAGTCCCCCGCGGATTCCTTCAAGACTCTCTGAATGTAGGATTCCAAGGACCTTCTCCTCCCACGGACTGTATGGTTTGGGTGGGATGGGAGTGCCTCCACCAGTCCCGTCAGCCAGCTGACGGTTCTTGGCCCTCTTCCTCTTCACCACGGTCTTCAGGTCATGCCACCGCTTCTGTATTTCCTGCTTGTTGCGGGGGGTGGTCCCTACTGCATTGACCTTATTGACTATCCTCACCCACATTTGGGTTCTTGTGGCTAATGGGGTGTGTTGGACCATGTTGCCATAGAGTTGTGGTTCAACTCTTATTATCTCATCTACCATGACTGCAAGCTCTGCATCAGTGAATTTTGGCATTTTGTGTGGTGCCATGGTGTGTGCTGTGCAGATGTTCTGTGGTGCAGTTGTGTGGTGCTGTGTGCAGGTTTGCCTCTCCTTTGTTCTCTGGGGTTGGGACCTTCAGTTGTGGAGTGTAGCAAAGGATTGTGGTCAGGGAGGGGCTGGTTTTATGCTCGGCTATGGGGGTGTGGCAAGCTGGTATGTTGCTGTCAGGTGTGTTGTGTGTGTTGTCCTGTGATTGGTTATTTTGAAATTTCTGGGGCTGTTGTCATTGGGCACTTTTGGTTTGTGTTGGGACAGGTCTACTTCAGTGTGTGCATTGTTTGTTTGTTTTTTCGTATTTTTTCTACGTCCGCCATTTTTTTGCGGTTCCTCCGCAGCGGTTCCTCGGCAGCGGTGGCTATGCTGCAGCCCTTCCGCCGCCTTTCGGATTCATCACTGTTCGCGCACGATGCGGTCGGATTCATAGGTGGGTACCATGGTGGTAGCGGGGATGTCATAATGTCACGGGCGGTTACTCCCTGTGCATGGCGGCGGTTCTTGGCTTTTCCGCTGAGTATCGGGCCGTTGCGGTCGGATTTTCAGCTGGTCCTGCGTGTGCGGGCGGTTTTTCGTTGTCTCCCGCCGCCGCGGACGGATTATTGTGCCGGTTCATCGTAATGTGTCCGGCGTTTTTCCCGGTGGCCATGCGGGCGGTTTTTTGCCGCTACCATGGCGGTCGGTATGTTTTTCCGACCGCCATCGTAATCGACCCCTTAAATTGAATGTATAATATTTTTTGAGGGGCAGGATGTTGGGTTTATAGGGGATAAGGGTGGGGAGTGTTTTTAAAATTTGAAATTTAAAATATTTTTTAAAAGTTTCAAGAAATTGTAATTGTTTTAGGAGTGGGATGTTGGGTTCATAGGGGATAAGGGTGGGTAGTGTTTAAAAATTTGAAAATTAAATTAAAAAAAAAAATGAATTTTTTTAAAATTAAATTTAAAATTTAATTTTTAGGGTTGGTATTTTGGGTTTATAGGGATAAGGGTGGAGAGTTTTAAATTTTATTTTTAAGAAATGGAGAAAAAAAATGGAAAAATTAAAATTATGTTAAAAAAATATATAAAAGTGGGATTTTGTATTAATAGGGAATAAGCGTGGGTATTTTTTAGTACTAAATTTTCAATTTTTAAAAAAAATTTGAATTTAAATTAAAAATTAAGAAAAATCAATTTATGAGTGTAATGTGGCATTTATTGAGTCTAAGGGTGGTGAGTGTTTTTAAAATTTATTGTTTATAATTTTTAAAAATTAAAAATTAATTTAAAATGTTTTAATATTGTTGTACTGGGATATTGTGTTTATAGTTGTTGAAGTTGACTATGTTTTAAGTTTATTAAAATTTAATTTTCTAAAACTAAAATTTTTTAATTATTTTTGAAATTTTAATTTATTAATGAGAGTTATTATTTTGTATTTAATTGGTTATAATTTTGTATTTGGTTAACATTGTAAAATATTTCGTGGCAATTTTATATTTTTTGGGATATTAATATGTTTGAGATATTTTAACAGATATGTTTAAACAAAAAAAAATACTATGCAATGTATATTTAATTATAGATACATACATATGTTTAGTGTGTAGTATTTTACAAGAGTTAATATAATTGTTATTAGGAATATTAGGTTATATCTGTTTATTGTCCAGCACCTTCCCTGATTTAATGTGGTTTGGAGTTGGAATAGTAAATTATATATGGTTAGTGTCCAGCACCTTCCCTGATTTAATGTGGTTTGGAGTTGGAATAGTAAATTATATATGTTTATTGTCGAGCACCTTCCCTGATTTAATGTGGTTTGGAGTTGGAATAGTAAATTATATATGTTTATTGTCCAGCACCTTCCCTGATTTAATGTGGTTTGGAGTGGGAATAGTAAATTATATATGTTTATTGTCCAGCACCTTCCCTGATTTAATGTGGTTTGGAGTTGGAATAGTAAATTATATATGTTTATTGTCCAGCTCCTTCCCTGATTTAATGTGGTTTGGAGTTGGAATAGTAAATTATATATGGTTATTGTCCAGCACCTTCCCTGATTTAATGTGGTTTGGAGTGGGAATAGTAAATTATATGGGGCAGATTTACAAGCCCCTTGCGCCACTTTTGCGTCACTTTTCCCATGTTAAAAATGACGCAAAAGTGGCGCAAGGGCCTTGTAAATAAGCCCCTATATGTTTAGTGTCCAGCACCTTCCCTGATTTAATGTGGTTTGGAGTGGGAATAGTAAATTATATATGTTTATTGTCCAGCACCTTCCCTGATTTAATGTGGTTTGGAGTTGGAATAGTAAATTATATATGGTTAGTGTCCAGCACCTTCCCTGATTTAATGTGGTTTGGAGTGGGAATAGTAAATTATATATGTTTATTGTCCAGCACCTTCCCTGATTTAATGTGGTTTGGAGTTGGAATAGTAAATTATATATGTTTATTGTCCAGCTCCTTCCCTGATTTAATGTGGTTTGGAGTTGGAATAGTAAATTATATATGGTTATTGTCCAGCACCTTCCCTGATTTAATGTGGTTTGGAGTGGGAATAGTAAATTATATATGTTTAGTGTCCAGCACCTTCCCTGATTTAATGTGGTTTGGAGTGGGAATAGTAAATTATATATGTTTATTGTCCAGCACCTTCCCTGATTTAATGTGGTTTGGAGTTGGAATAGTAAATTATATATGTTTATTGTCCAGCACCTTCCCTGATTTAATGTGGTTTGGAGTGGGAATAGTAAATTATATATGTTTATTGTCCAGCACCTTCCCTGATTTAATGTGGTTTGGAGTTGGAATAGTAAATTATATATGTTTATTGTCCAGCACCTTCCCTGATTTAATGTGGTTTGGCGTGAGAATAGTAAATTATATATGTTTAATGTCCAGCACCTTCCCTGATTTAATGTGGTTTGGAATTGGAATAGTAAATTATATATGGTTACTGTCCAGCACCTTCCCTGATTTAATGTGGTTTGGAGTTGGAATAGTAAATTATATATGGTTACTGTCCAGCACCTTCCCTGATTTAATGTGGTTTAGAGTTGTAATAGTAAATTATATAAGTTTAGTGTCCTGCACCTTCCCTTGTTTAATCTGGTTTGGAGTGTGAATAGTAAATTATATATGTTTATTGTCCAGCATCGTCTCTGATTTAATGTGGTTTGGAGTTGGAATAGTAAATTATATATGTTTAGTGTCCAGCGCCTTCCCTGATTTAATGTTGTTTGGAGTTGGAATAGTAAATTATATATGGTTACTGTCCAGCACCTTCCCTGATTTAATGTGGTTTGGAGTTGGAATAGTAAATTATATATGTTTAGTGTCCAGCACCTTCCCTGATTTAATGTGGTTTGGAGTTGGAATAGTAAATTATATATGGTTACTGACCAGCACCTTCCCTTATTTAATCTGCTTTGGAGTGGGAATATTAAATTATATATGGTTAGTGTCCAGCACCTTCCCTGATTTAATGTGGTTTGGAGTTCGAATAGTAAATTATATATGGTTAGTGTCCAGCACCTTCCCTGATTTAATGTGGTTTGGAGTTGGAATAGTAAATTATATATGTTTAGTGTCCAGCACCTTCCCTGATTTAGGGGCCGATTCCGATCTCGGTCGGAGGTGCACCCAATACCATTCGGTCGGGGAAAAAGCCATGCGAATGCCTGTTTCCCGACCGATCCGTACAGCATACCGAACGAGTAAGTACGATGCGCACAACAGCACAGAATCCGGCCGAGTCGTACTCACCCAATCCAGGTCCTGTCCTCCGACCGAGGCAAATCCGGAAACGCAGAAACGAGTCGCACGGAAGGGAAAATGCAGCCCCGTCCGGCCAAACAAGTACGATGCGCTTTCCGTACGCGCCGAACCCGTCGCTACGCACGGCACGTCAAAGCATCCGGGAGAGGCGCACATAAGCTCCGATTCGCGCCACAACACGATCCACGGCTACGAGGCGAACACGCCAGCGACGAGGACGACGCGAAGCAACGAGAAAGACGAACGACACGAACCAACCATGAATCCCTTCGTCCCGATCATACCAATATTCTACATTTACTACCGGAACAGGCACGGACGCGTACGGCGCAGAAGGTAAGTCAGACACCAACCACAAAACACATACAACACGTACACGACACATCACACACACACAGAGGGATGCAGAATTTACTTACACCAGCAACAGCAGCACCATAGGGGCGGGATGCCCATCACCAATGCCACATATGCACACAGGGGCCTGAATGCGCACCACCACCCCTACCCAGGGGGGCCGGATGCCAACCACCACTACCACCCTTAGCCAGGGGGTGCCAGATGCCCACCACCACTACCACCCTTACCCAGGGGGCTGGATGCCTACCACTACTACCACCCTTAGCCATGGGGGTGCCAGATGCCTACCACTACTACCACCCTTACCCAGGGGGGCTGGATGCCTACCACTACTACCACCCTTACCCAGGGGGGCTGGATGCCTACCACTACTACCACCCTTAGCCATGGGGGTGCCAGATGCCTACCACTACTACCACCCTTACCCAGGGGGGGCTGGATGCCTACCACTACTACCACCCTTAGCCATGGGGATGCCAGATGCCTACCACTACTACCACCCTAAGCCAGGGGGCTGGATGCCTACCACTACTACCACCCTAAGCCAGGGGGCTGGATACCTACCACTACTACCACCCTTACCCAGGGGGCTGGATGCCTACCACTACTACCACCCTTAGCCAGGGGGGCTGGATGCTTACCACTACTACCACCCTTACCCAGGGGGGTGCCAGATGCCTACCACTACTACCACCCTTAGCCAGGGGGGCTGGATGCCTACCACTACTACCACCCGTAGCCAGGGGGGTGCCAGATGCCTACCACTACTACCACCCTTACCCAGGGGGGGCTGGATGCCTACCACTACTACCACCCTTAGCCATCGGGGTGCCAGATGCCCACCACCACTACCACCCTTACCCAGGGGGGGCTGGATGCCTACCACTACTACCACCCTTAGCCATGGGGGTGCCAGATGCCTACCACTACTACCACCCTTACCCAGGGGGGGCTGGATGCCTACCACTACTACCACCCTTACCCAGGGGGGGCTGGATGCGTACCACTACTACCACCCTTAGCCATGGGGGTGCCAGATGCCTACCACTACTACCACCCTAAGCCAGGGGGGCTGGATGCCCACCACTACTACCACCCTTAGCCAGGGGGGTGCCAGATGCCTACCACTACTACCACCCTTACCCAGGGGGGGCTGGATGCCTACCACTACTACCACCCTTACCCAGGGGGGCTGGATGCCTACCACTACTACCACCCTTAGCCATGGGGGTGCCAGATGCCTACCACTACTACCACCCTAAGCCAGGGGGCTGGATGCCCACCACTACTACCACCCTTAGCCAGGGGGTGCCAGATGCCTACCACCACTACCACCCTTACCCAGGGGGGCTGGATGCCTACCACTACTACCACCCTTACCCAGGGGTGCCAGATGCCTACCACTACTACCACCCTTACCCAGGGGGGCTGGATGCCTACCACTACTACCACCCTTAGCCATGGGGGTGCCAGATGCCTACCACTACTACCACCCTAAGCCAAGGGGGCTGGATGCCTACCACTACTACCACCCTAAGCCAGGGGGGCTGGATGCCTACCACTACTACCACCCTTAGCCAGGGGGGTGCCAGATGCCCACCACCACTACCACCCTTACCCAGGGGGGCTGGATGCCTACCACTACTACCACCCTTAGCCATGGGGGTGCCAGATGCCTACCACTACTACCACCCTTAGCCAGGGGGCTGGATGCCTACCACTACTACCACCCTTAGCCAGGGGGTGCCAGATGCCTACCACTACTACCACCCTTACCCAGGGGGGCTGGATGCCTACCACTACTACCACCCTTACCCAGGGGGGGCTGGATGCCTACCACTACTACCACCCTTAGCCATGGGGGTGCCAGATGCCTACCACTACTACCACCCTAAGCCAGGGGGGCTGGATGCCCACCACTACTACCACCCTTAGCCAGGGGGGTGCCAGATGCCTACCACCACTACCACCCTTACCCAGGGGGGGCTGGATGCCTACCACTACTACCACCCTTACCCAGGGGGTGCCAGATGCCTACCACTACTACCACCCTTACCCAGGGGGCTGGATGCCTACCACTACTACCACCCTTAGCCATGGGGGTGCCAGATGCCTACCACTACTACCACCCTAAGCCAGGGGGCTGGATGCCTACCACTACTACCACCCTAAGCCAGGGGGCTGGATGCCTACCACTACTACCACCCTTAGCCAGGGGGTGCCAGATGCCCACCACCACTACCACCCTTACCCAGGGGGGCTGGATGCCTACCACTACTACCACCCTTAGACATGGGCGTGCCAGATGCCTACCACTACTACCACCCTTAGCCAGGGGGGCTGGATGCCTACCACTACTACCACCCCTAGCCAGGGGGTGCCAGATGCCTACCACTACTACCACCCTTACCCAGGGGGCTGGATGCCTGTCACTACTACCACCTCTACCCATGGGGGGCTGGATGCCTACCACCAACACCACCCCCACTCATAGGATGGACAATGCATGACACAACCAGCACACTACAACCTAGGGAATGCAAGAAAAAGACATCCCCCCAACACCATGACAAGCGTGTGTAGACTGTGTCAAATGCCTACAACACTGAACATGACTTTGAACATACAATGTGACCCCCTATCACATGTGCCACACATATATGTGTGTGGCCCCCACAATGCAAGCAGGCCATGACCATTGTGGCATTGGGGTCCAAACCCCCATCATCACAGTGACCAAAATGTAAGTGTGGGGTCCATAGCTGAAGCACATTTTGAACAGTGTGGCAATGGGGTCCAACCCCCCATCATCACAGTAACCAAAATGTAAGTGTGGGGTCCATAGCTGAAGCACATTTTGAACATTGTGGCAATGGGGTCCAAACCCCCATCATCACAGTGACCAAAATGTAAGTGTGGGGTCCATAGCTGAAGCACATTTTGAACATTGTGGCAATGGGGTCCAAACCCCCATCATCACAGTGACCAAAATTTAAGTGTGGGGTCCATAGCTGAAGCACATTTTGAACAGTGTGGCAATGGGGTCCAAACCCCCATCATCACAGTGACCAAAATGTAAGTGTGGGGTCCATAGCTGAAGCACATTTTGAACATTGTGGCAATGGGGTCCAAACCCCCATCATCACAGTGACCAAAATGTAAGTGTGGGGTCCATAGCTGAAGCACATTTTGAACAGTGTGGCAATGGGGTCCAAACCCCCATCATCACAGTGACCAAAATGTAAGTGTGGGGTCCATAGCTGAAGCACATTTTGAACAGTGTGGCAATGGGGTCCAAACCCCCATCATCACAGTGACCAAAATGTAAGTGTGGGGTCCATAGCTGAAGCACATTTTGTACATTGTGGCAATGGGGTCCAAACCCCCATCATCACAGTGACCAAAATGTAAGTGTTGACAAAGAAAAAGCTGCAACTGCCAAACTGCATGGATGATTCCTGGTCACAGAACATAAAACACATCAGTGGCAAAGTAGTGCATGTGTCCCATTGCAACATAAATTGGGGGAGGCAAATACTGCAGTGCAAATAAGACATACCTTTGGCCATGTGCAGACAAACAACACCCATGGGGGCTGACACTGTCAACATTCATCAATGACACAATGACAGAAGTGACCATCAGAATGCAGACCCACATATTTGCACCAATGGGCACACAAATGCAGATACCCTGTGGAGACTGTAGATGTGAGGTGAACAGATACCATACCATGGCAGCAATGGGACACACAAACCATGATCATTGTGCTGACCGATGACCTAGGAGTCCCAGGGACAGCAGGGGAAACCCACCAAACTACATACAGCCAATGGCACACCCAAGATATGCCAATGCAGTGGTGCAGATGCACAAACACAAACAGGCAGACCCACACTGCACATCATACACAACAGGTGAGGGGGTGCCAGTGTCCCCAGGCAACCACACAACACATGAGGAGACCTGAATACCAATCATACAGATGTGCATACAGTGCCACACAAAGGTAACTCATGGATCCAAATCCCCTATGTGGGCAAGCAGGCATTGTCAGATGAGAGGGAGCACAAATCACACATGTCACACAGGCACGTAGGAACAGCAACTGACACAGCAAGACACAGACACACCACAGCACTACCCCAGGGCCCCCACAATGTGGTGACCCTGGGCTGCATTACAATCCCACTGTGATGACAAAGCTAAATGTCGTTCACACTGTGAACCACAGTCATGAGTCCTGAGCAACAAACTACCATCACACCTACACAAGCTCAAATCAATCAGCACGGCCAGTAAGCCAAGGCCAACATGGAGGCAGGGGCCTAGCCGGGCAACAACTCTCATCTGCACACACTCAACACCACACCCCTCGACCTCCAACAATGTGCAGCAGTGAAGCACACATGCACTGGTGACATTGCACATGCACCCATGACTATTCCAGGGTGGTGGGTGGGAACCAAGGTGCAGAAACACATCACACATGGCCACTCAACAAGACTCCTGAATGTCTGACACGCTGCACACTACGCTGTACATGGACATGACGGCAATACCACACCAACCAATGGGATCCCAGCCACAGTCACACACCAATGAAGAAGCCAAGGTCACCCACAAAGAACACAGATAGACAACAACCAACATTGCAGCCCGGACCCTGAGGAGTGCCAGCAGTCACACACACAACGTGTCACAATCACTGAAAGATAACACAAACTGGAAATCACATGACAGGGGCAAACAACAAGTGCCAAGGGGAAACCTGACTGTGACCCATCTGCGTCTGCACACAAACTCAGCCCTGACAGCAAACACACCTATGGGTGACACTCTGATGACCAGTAATGTGCCATGCACCCACATCACAGAGAACCCAGGGAGAAGACTTTGGGGGAACATAGGTCAACTCAGCAAGCATCACAAACAGGTACAACACTAGGGATCACAGCATGCACAGCTAAACGGAAGTGAACACACAGACATGCTCATACAACACACACCTTGGGCGCAGGCAATGTCACAGGAGTACACACTGCCATGAGGGGACTCCACTCCTGTGTGAGGAAAGCTGTGCCATATGTTGCCTCAGTAGGGCCCCATCATGTCAGCTGAGCACTTTGTCACACAATCAACAATTAGCACCAAATGAAGGCTCCCGTCACATCAGCCTGGTCATGGAAGTGCCAACGAAATCATCAGCACAGATCCAACACACTTGTATAGCAATGTTGCACTGACAACACAGATGAGTCCTTCCCCATTGATGCCCAAACCTGCATGTCCAGTGGAGATGGCCACACGGTCAGGGAAGTAGGCGAATTGAACAATGGCAGGCACAACAGATGTGCAGGGGTGGAAGCCACAGATGTGAAATTGCTAATGTAAGTAGGAAATCCCATTGCCAAATACTGAACACATGACACCCTCAGATGCTGCTATGGATGACATGGATACACCACAGGATAGGACACATTCCCCCTGGACCACATGGGTTCCTGCACAGTAACACTTCATTATCATGAGACCAAATATCACCATCACTGCAGCAAGGGCATGGTTAGCATCATCAACAACATGTACATCAGAAGCATAAGCACTAGAGAACAGAAAGTTGCTTTATTCAGCATATGTGTGTATTGAAAACTGAAAGTCCAGAAAAAACACAAAGGCCAATGGCCAGTCCATTGTCAAAGTCCAAACAGGGTGACAGTGGCAGATGTCACCCTACGCATGCCTGCACTGCACAAAACCAGGGACAATCCACTAGGAGGGGCAACCGGGGGGCAGGCCAGGCACCGCAGGTACAGGATCAGGGCTCACCAGGAGGAAGCAGGGAAGGGGTGGTGGGTGCTGGAGAGCCACTGACAACTGCAGTGGAGGTGTCTGACATGGTGTGTGCCGGCACAACTGGGGGCATGACTCAGATGTTGTGGGTGCCGGCACGACTGCAGTGGACCCTGCAGATGGAGTGGACAGGTCCGCCACTGCAGTGCCCAAGTCAGACAGGGTGGTAGTGGACTCCACTGCAGTGCCTACCACCAGGGGAGAAGAATGGGGAACAGGCAAGGTGGGCTGGACAGAGGGGGAGGCCACCCTCACCACATCAGTGGCACAGACAAGCGCAGCGGGGGGTGTGATGCCGGGAGAGCAAGTGGCAGGGGGAGAAGGCCGGATCCTCTTGGGGATGGTATATCTGTGGGTGGGGGAACCTGGGACAGGGTGTGGTGGGGCACCTGTGGAGTGGGGGCCTGAGGGATGGAGGAAGGAGACCTGGTGCCTGAGCTGCAGGGGCGGCGGCGGGGTCTTGCTCTTACGACTCCGGGGGACTTGCGGGTGGGGGCCTCAGTCTGTCTGCGCCTGGGGGAGGGTGTCCGGGGCGAGGGCACTCTGCTCCGTGTGGGTGGGCTTCCTCTTCCCCCTGAATGCTGTATCAGCTGGATCGGAGGGGAAGAGGCCGAGGTCACTGAGGAAGAGCCGCTGGGTCTTTGGGGTTGCAGGTGAGGCAAGGGAGGGTGCTTTGGAGGGAGAGGCAACTGAGGACTGCGCAGTGCTCGTGGATGCGTGTGTGTGTTCCAGGGCCCCATCCCCTGTGAGTCTGGTTTCAGTCCCCTGACTGTGCGTGCGTGTGCGTTTTGTTTGTGGCGTGTGTGTCTGTGTGCTGGACGTGTGTGTGCTGGTGTGTGCCTGTGCCGGTGTGTGTGTGTGCTTGGGACGGGTAAGGTGCTGGGGAGTGTGGATGGAGCAGAGGCAGGAGGGGTGAGGGACTGTCTGAGGAGGGACACTGCTGCCGTCAGGGAGGAGTCCATGGACCTATTGCCCCTCTGTAGGTCAGACATGCCCGATGAGATGCCCTCCATGAACGACACCAGCTGAGTCAACAGAGCGGTGTGCGCATGGAGGACAATCAGCATGGCTGTCTGCCCTACATGGAGCTGGCGAAGGAGGTACACAGACTCCTCACTCAGGGCAGCAGGGGACACAGGGGCAGGGGGTGCGGTGCCTGGCTCAACGGAGACACGCTCCCGAACATGGGAGCCTCCACGGACCTGGGGAATGGGAGCCGATGGGAGGGCGGTGGTGGTGCTGGTGGTGGCGGGGACAGCAACACTAGCTGGGGTGTGGTGGCTGCTGACACCCGCCTCCATAAGGGAGTCATCCTCCGAGTTGCTCAGGTCCTCAGCTGAGGTGGATGGTGCTGAGGACTCCTCGGTGTGGCTCCCCTCGCCCTCCGTGCCACTGGGTCCCTCCGACCACTCCTCGGCTGCTGACCAAGTCTGGCTCTCCGGCTCCTCCTGGTCCGTGGAGCTGTCCCCTTCCGTGGCCGTGGATGTATCTGCAAACAATGGGGAAACAGACAGACATCAGTCACCTGCACCAAACGCACACACCACTGTGAGCACAGCACATTACAGAGCAAGCCCTGGCATCATTAGTTGAACATTGCTAAAAGTGCCCTAACTGAACAGGAGAAGCCAATTGTCAGTCTGATGCCAACCATGGCACTCACAGCCCACATGGCCTTGCACCCATCTGTCTGGTGTCTGTTGGATAGCAACACCCCAGTGTGGACACATGCACCACCTACACAGTAGTTGGACAGTGCAGAGGACACGGTGTAGCATGTGGACATGCACACATCACAACTCTTGCCACTGAGTCAGTACAGGTTTCCGGATGAAAGGGATGCCCAGAGTCAAATAGGAAATGCATGTGATGCATACCAGCGACAGACACCATGATGCACCCATGTCCTGATAGCCATCGCCACAATGGTGTGCATGTAGCACATGTCACTCCCCTGCAGGATCACCAATAAGTAGACACATGCCATGGCGGAGGCATGACTGCTAAGTCATACATCACTGTCTCAGTGATGTATGACTTGGCAGCCAGACAACAACACTCTGCACTGTGTCACAATAGTAGGTCATGGGGAATGCAAGTCCTGGAGCTGCACAAGTGCACATGTACATCCCCCACACAACACATCATCTTAACCCTCATCTGTCCAGGTCATACCGATTGGACATATGGGAGACCTGTGACACTACCCTCTGAACCTGAGCCCCTCACAATCTGCTGTGAATGGGGAACAGCTGCCTGAACTTCACATTCGCATACCCCAGTCTGCACGGGCAGCTGATCAAACACCTATGTGACACACAAGTATCGTCTCCTATGGTCACATCTCCAGTGGCATGCTGAGCCCCTACCGAGAAACACCCCAGCAGTCCTGGCAACAAATCCACAGCACACTGACACAGAGGCAGACACCTGAGGGGTCAAATCACTGCGCACAATGTGTCAGCTGATACACGGGAGTGGGAGTACAGAGTGCATTGCATGGCCTGGAGTAGGCATGACTGTCCTGCCCCACATGAATGAGGGATGAGCCCTGGACAGTGGATAGCTGGCTATGTATGTGTGACACACGTAATCTGCACACTCCTGGGGCCCAAACATTGTTCCCACCCGCTGCATGGGCGTGTGCCACATACCCCAGGCACATGTGGTGGCTCAGCTCAGCAAGTGGACCGCATATCAAAGCAACACGCAGATTACATGTCCGAACACAGGCGTTGTGTGAACAATGGACCCACCCATGATGCCCACAACAGAGTTAGGGAAACAGATGCTGTCCCCCACCTTTAGTGAAGCAAACTGCAAGGACACAGTCCCAAGTGACACAATTCCCTGAATGTAAGGGCCACACCTGGGTATCAGATGAGGAGTGGGCAGTGCACAATAGAGGGACATGGCTCCTGGACAACATGTCTGCTGTACTGTGGCAGTTTAACCAGGCCAGAGGAGGGCACATAGCATGTAATACAGAGTTCACAGTGCAGTCTTTGACTCACCCCCTCCTTGCTGCTGTCTGGCCTTCAGCTGCCCATCCAGGTCTGGAAACACCACCGCCAGGATCTGGAGCATGTGGGGGGTCAGGGTCCGTGTTCCGCCCCTCCTGCGAGGAGGCGACAGCTTCAGCTGGACCCGTGCAATCCTCCGGGTCCAGCCCCGAAGGTCCTGCCACCTCTTCTGGCAGTTGCGGATCCGGCGCTTGTAGACCCCCACGGACCGGACAGCCCGGACGATGTCCTTCCAGATCTCCTGCTTCCGATGGGCATTAACCTGTCAGGATGACAAAGTGAAAAGGCCATTACTACACATGCAACATATCCGTGCATGACACAGTTGTATATACATGTCTCAATCACAGGGGCACATGATGTACACAGGCAGTGCAACGCTGCCCATGGACAGTTTGCCAGAAGTCACTACATGGTATCATTGCATGGGAAGTAAAACCTTGTTCAAATGCACTGTCACTGCACCATACCTGTCCAGTGCATGTCACTACACACTATGGGGGGTGACAACTACTCAGTGAGCCTGCTAGCCATTGGCGTGCAGACTTTCAGCCTTGCTAGTCAGACAAAATGCACATTCAGAAAGGCAGTGCACAGAACACTCACCTGCTCCCCTGGTGTCCCATACAGCTTGCTGTACTGTGGAAGTGAGGCTGTCCAGCAGGGCCTGGTTCTCCTCAAGGCTGAAGGCTGGGGCTCTCTCCACAGTACGTGCCATTGCAGGGTCCAGAGGGGGCAGAGACAGCAGCAGTGCAGTGGCAGATGTCGTCCTGGAGCATGTAGTGCAGGCAAGTGAGCTCTCAGGGGAACAGCCAGCAATATATATGTGCTGGAGAGGCAGATACTGTCCCATGTGTCCAAAGTGATAGGTCCAAGTCGTTTGCATCTTCTGAATCTGGCCAATCCATGGAATAGCAGCACCAATACACGCCCACAGCATCCTTCAAATCTTCAACTTCATGACATACATGATTTTGCAACATTGTTGTGGGTGACCAACTGAATTTCCAGCAACCGACTCGTTCGAATTTCGAAAATGCGTCCGTTGCCAGGCTGAGGCCATTGCCAATGGGTGCGCACCCGATCGGTCCATTGCTGTTCAACGCGTACAGAGGTACAACGCGTACCCGCACACATTGAATGCAATGGGCCGGCCGGGGCACCGATCGGTCCATTGCGGTACAACGCGTACAGGGTACAACGCGTACCCGCACACATTGAATGCAATGGGCCGGCCGGGGGCACCGATCGGTCCGTTGCTGATCAACGCGTACAGGGGTACAACGCGTGCCCGCACACATTGAATGTAATGGGCCGGCCGGGAGGCACCGATCGGTCCATTGCGGTACAACGCATAGAGGGTACAACGCGTACCCGCACACATTGGGCCTGATTCACAGAACTAACTTACGTCAAAAACGTAAAGTTAGTACTTTTTGGTATTCACAGAATACACTTACTCATTTTGGTATTCACAGAATGAACTTACTCATTTCGGTATTCACAGAAGTTAGTAGTCCTAACTTTAGGACTCCTAAATGCCTTCTGTGAATACCGAAAAGTCTTAAAGTTAGGATTTTTCTCAGTTTAGGAGTAGTAAAGTTAGGACTCCTAACTTTAGGACTCCTAAATGCCTTCTGTGAATACCGAAAGTCTTAAAGTTAGGATTTTCTCAGTTTAGGAGTAGTAAAGTCTAACTTTACTACTCCTAAACTGAGACAGTGTTTACAATGTCTCTGATTTCATGTGCACAATGGGAGACAGTCTCCACATCCACGTTGTGTGTGCATGGACTTTGATGTTGTGCGTGTGTGTGTCACAGACGTCCATGTCTGTCCTGCAGTGGCAAGTGGGACCACTACCTGTGGGGGTCATGGTTGTTTTGCTGTGGTGTATACATGATACTCCATGTAATGCCAGTGTCCATGTGGCAATACAGGGTCCCTGGGAATGTACCTGTCGTTGAGCTGTGATGCCTGGGGCACATCTGTCCTCACATGTCACTGT